>ML782022.1:536400-560124 GCA_009831015.1 Picea engelmannii
GGTGTATATGATCACATACCTACAAACCTTCCTTAACTTTAACAACAAGAGACTAGCATTTTCATCAAACTTTACTTTAGTCTCACATGACTAATTTTGGATTAGTCAACAACCCTAACTTGAAATAATCATAACTATGTACCTGTAATGAACAAAGGTCCAAAAATAGTACACATTGTTCTTCAATGTCTTGTCTGCAATTTCTGCAGGTTTCACTTCTTGGAACCTCCCAGAAAAGGAGTTATAACAAAAATGGCATACCTTACTGAATTCCGGCTTATTCGAGAGATCTAACTTGTAGAGAATGCCTCGCACGAAATATTTGTTGGATAGATCTGCAAATGGTACACAGAATACTATAGGTTGTACTCTAACCAATACATTTGGTCTTACTAAATTTGGATCTGTTATGAATAGGTTATGATGTTTTTACCTGAAACACTTGTTTTAGACTAGTTTCAGGACTAGCCACAAACCCTATTTTCCACGGAGTGTAACTCCAAAAATACAATGACCCAAAAGCTGAAATTTTTATCACATCTACTTGGATATGTTTCCTCAACGACCTCCATATTTCGCGTTCTGAATCATTCTAGAAAAAAAATTATTGCGAAAATGGTGAGATGACCTGTAAATAACATACCCTAGAAAGCGTCATCAAAATAATTTATCCTCCCTTGAATTTCAGCCTTCTTTACTTCACCTTCCCTCTGAAATTTGCCTTAGATATCCTTTGGTTACCTCAGTCACTTGTAGATTTTCAATATGCTCAATTGTGATTAAATGAGAGACCCTTTCCTCTTATTTATACTTTTATGTAGCTTCCTCAAGGGGTTACTTTCTAACCATCTTAAACCACTTTCCTTATTTTAGGGTTGACCCACTTCTAACCACTTGTCCACTTAGTAATTTATCCATTAACTTTATTATTTAAATAATTTATTTTGTATCCACTTTGACTTATAGTACACTCATCACTTCACTTTATTATTTAAATAATTTCTTCTTTGCAATCACTTTGACTACTTTGACCTTTTGGGGCTTCTAGATGACTCGTGAGGGTTCTCCAACTTTACATGGCCATAACTCTCTAACTGTGAGGAGTTATGCGAAGTTTCACATACCACCGGAAATGGAATGACATGTACTATCCATCTAGAATAGTCTTGCCTTCAAATATATTAAAACACATGTCATTATACATCAAACAAACTTCGGTCCATTACCCAAACCTTTGTGCTACCGGAATTCACTACCATAATTTCTTCGAGGGTTGACATCAATGACAACCAACCCAAATAATAAACATTTTCCTCATATAAATAGAGGAAGTCCTCCCTCATTTGAGATCATGGCAACTTGTGAAGGATTAATACTACTTGTCTCTTCTATATTTTGCTCTTTTTCTATGGATGGATAACTTATGTGACTTCTTGGAAGGATGATCTATGGATGATTTCATGGTTAGGTTTTTGTGGATGAGCATTTATTTACCTAGTAGGTGTTATTTCTAAGTCTTTGTGGAGCTATTTATGAATGTATGAAGTGTTAATGTGTTTATCAAAGTGGTGATAGTACATTTTTCCTTGTATATTTCTTGAATAGATCTTATCTTGTAAAACCTTAGGAAGGTTTGTAGTGGACTACCTTCCCTTGATATCATTTGTTTATAGTTTGTTAAAGAACATATGGTAATTTTCTAGGGTTTGTAGTGGACTACCCTAGTTGTTTTCCTATTGGATAGCCTTCTAAGATTTTGGACTACCCTAGGGTTTATCTAAACTTCATATTGATAAAATCTTGTCAAAATCCATAGAACAATTTATAGGGTTTGTAGTGGACTATCATAGTTGTCATTCTATAGGTTAAATTCCTAATGTTTGTAGTGGACTACTTTAGGGTTTGTCCAATCTTATCTTTCACCTTTGACCTCCAAGGAAGTTCATAGTTTGAATCCATATGCCCAAGAGGAATAAACGACACTAGTCTTAACTCCCTCTGGCAAGTCTTAAAACCTAAATTCACTATTCTCCTTCATTGTTCTAGGGTTATATTAGGGTTTGTGATAATCTTACTTTAATTTCCAGCCATAAATGTGCTTGAAGTCTAGGGTTTATTGGCAATTTTTACCTTGAAGTGCATTGTTAAACGTCAAATATCCACACTTGCATAATGTTTTGCACATGGCGCAAACGTCACGTTCTAAGTGTCACAAGTGTTGCATGTGGCACAAATGTCACATTCTAAGTATCGCAAGTGTCCTAAATGTCGCACCAAGATTGTCGCAAGTGTCTTAACATGCCTCATACACTTTTTGTAAGTGTCACAACTCAATCGACATCATGAAAAAACTTGTCATAACCCCTAAATTATGTTGGGAGGAAAAGCCCCATCATTTAGTAGTCGAAACATATTTTTTTACCTAGGATTTTGACCATTATTGGGAATTTAAGAAGATCAGTCCTCCCCTGCCAATACTCAGGGGGCATCGACGCTCCCTACACGACGCTAAGGGGGCGCCATGGCACTTTGTCTTCAGCATTAGGGGGGCACCATTAATGGTTGGAGGAAATATTGGTGAATCCCACCTTCTTCTAAGGCACAACTCTGAAAGGGTGGGGTTTGTTTAGCTCGAATCCTACTCCGTGGATCTATCTAAAGAAATAATCACAACTTATGGATCCATATCCTCAACCTATTCCAAAAATACTCAAGGTGGTTGAGCCTCTCAAAGCTTATAAATTGGAGACATTTCCATGGTGAAAAAGGAGGAAGAAATCAGTAAAGTATCATCATTTTGATCTTAGTTAATTCATGCAAGAGTTGGATGAGGAGAGCATGGAGAGGTTGTTATAGCATCAATCATGGTCTTTAAGTATTCTCTTTTTGGTTCTCATTGAATATGCTTGGCCTATTTCCTTCAAGCTTGTGTATTATTGCATATGTTTGTCTATTCTTGTTTTAATCTTCGTAGATGAATTTGTTTTACCTAATCAACTAGAGTAGGAGATAGTTGTTTCTCTTTGTTGCATGTTGTAGGTATCAAGTTGCGGCAGGGGGTTTGAAGATCAAGCTCCCATATTGGAAGCAGCGATGACAAACTTTGTAAAAAGGTACATCATGCCCTTTCTCTCTCTCTCTTTTTGATTGGTTAAAAATGAGTTTAAAGGGATGTTAGTGTCCACTTGTAGTGTGTTTGTCTTGGTATAGGGGTTTGGTAACCCAAGGGAAGTTTCACTTGTCCGTAGGGGAAACATTCTGTAACAGAAACTGGCGACTCCACTAGGGATTGACTTTGACTAGTCTTTCCTTGGATCGTCTAGAAGCCTTTTCCTATCATTAGATCTTGTTTGATGTTGAAATATGAAGTAATTCCTCTTCCCTTTTCTTTATTGAGATCTTGACAAAACCATTGTTTGAGTTTTCTTGAGTTTTTAGCCTTTTCATAAAAAAAAAATCAACTTTTATAGAACTGGCCCTCCTCTTCAGTGAGCATCAGGGTGCCATTGTTAGATTGGATCTCCCCCTAAACCCTATTAGGAGTTCCAAAATGCTCTGTCTCTTTGAATACCAAACCGATACCCTCTCCTTTTTGTGAGAATATCAAGATTTTAGCCAAGTTCCGCTATATCTGTTGATCAAAGGTCTTAACCTAGGAGTCCTCAAATTGTTCTTTGGATTTTGTTTGGTTCAAGGAACTATTATTCATATTTATTGAGCTTGCAAGCTTCTTCTTGATTGCTATATTGATTCACCTTTCATTGGTTTAGTCCTTGTTTCGCAAGATCATCAGTGATCTAACTGATTGGAAGAGTCTGCAAGGGTTTGTTGTTCATTGAGTTCCTTATCAATCTTGATTTGATTGAATGAATTGGAACTTAATTGCTTACCACAACCTAGCTTTGATATCGTTTCTTTCTTCTCAATTTTCAAATATTGTTTAGTGTGGTTTCCTTGATCTCTTGATCTCTTTTTGAGTGAGTTTGATTCTCTTTGATTTCTTTTATGAGTGTCTTTGTTTGGATAATCTTTTGCTTCCTGTTATATGTCATCTTAGCGGTGAACTATTTCATTGTTATTGAAAGAAAGAAGCCTTAGAAGCACATCATTTCTTGCATCTAAAAATCAAACAAAGAAAATTTGAAGAACTTTCTATGCATTGGTTTTGGAAACTTAAAAGATTTTCTTTTGGTAGTTTGGAAAATGTGTGGATTCTTGTTGAGAAACAAATTGAATTAAGTGTTGCATTCTTTTGAGTGTTTGTTAGTGATACAAAAAAGAAAGAAACTCCTCACCTTCCCATAAATACAAGTTCATCGAAAAAGAACAATTGCATCTCTTTATTTTTTGATTTCTTTTTGGAGTCGAGTCTGAAAAACATCACTAGTTTCACTACCATTCACCCTTGAGTAACGAAAGACCATTGAAATCAAACGCTAATTAAAAGTGATCTAGAAACTTTTTTTTTAAGGCTTGTACACCAACATTGGACTAGGGTTAGAGCTTCGGAATAGGTTGTGAGGTTAACTCTCCAAAGCATTAAAGACACACATAGAATCTTGGGATAGGGAGAGAAAATCCAATTTTTCGTATAAGCATAGCCGAGATCCCCCTCTCACACAGGGGTTAACACAAGGTCCCATGCAGGAGAGAAACAAAGATTACCCCTCCAAGGATTAACCAATCATAGAGGAATGAACGTATATTGCGGATTCTTCCTGAGAATCAGTTGTTTTCACTTGGTCTAAGAGCTTCATGAATCTCGAATCTGTTCAGGGTCCTTAGGGGTTTAGTGATCCACTTGTCTTCAGTTCTCGTGAAGGATTTTAGACTTGATATATTGCCCATACATTTGGACCCGACTATCAACTATACCCGCCTGAAGGTTGGTTGTGATTTGGTAAAATTAGTCACCATATTCCTTAGGGTCTATACACGAGGTGACGACGAAGGGGAGTCTTTGTTGTACCTGGGTTAGACGTTGGTCAAACACACTCGGGCTCCTTCAAGGGTAACCCATAGATAAAACCATGAGGGAACTTGCACCAAGGCGTAAGTCTATTAAGCAGGTCACAAACGTAACTGATCCACCCGCTCAATCCCAACGCTTTCTCACTTTATTCCCACAATGTTGAATTTCATCACCAACTAGTAAGTTCATTGTCATAAGATATTGGTTCGCGTGTTCATATTTTTAGATTTTTAGCGAGTGTTGTTTATTCTCCCTAGTTGTCCTTAAGAATTGGTATTGTGGTTGATAAAGGTCTTCACCTGTCACATAAGATGCAAGGGTTTCCTCCAGAAGGTTACGAACGATTACCTCCTAATTCACCTAAAGACACTTTTTGTGGAGAAGTTGTCGAAGAAGCAAACTATTTTGATATTGGGAGTGTTTCTACTCCTTTAATTGAACATCATGAGGGATAAATCATAAGAGTTCAAGAAGGTGTTGTCTCTCTTTTAAACCCATCATTGACCAACCCTCTGGATCCACTTCAAGTCAGAGTAGATTCTTTAGGAAATATTATCCCAGATTACCATCAAGGCCATACAAAGAAGTTAATATGGAATCAAAACAACTCAACACAAGTGAAGGATATACAACCCCTTCCAGTACTACTGGAATGGTATATCCAAATCAAACTCATGTTTTTCCTATATGGAAAACTCCATCGGGCCATGATATTTTTGAAAAATTCAATTTGAATCGACCATTTTATGCCCCTCCACATAGAACTGTCATTACTAATGCAAGTACAAAACAATCGAGTCATTTCCTTGGTCATCATGTAGGACCGACACTTAACACTGCTACCACTTAAAGCCAAATATCGAGTGATATGGGTCTTGTCCTTCCTAGTCATTTACATATCACTATGACGGTTACACCAATGATGCCTCTTCAAGCAACAATTTCATTCACACCATAGAATCTTGATGGGACACCTTCCCATATTAAAATGAAAAACCATGTCGTACAACAAGTCCCTACCGGGGGGAAACCCTCATTTAGTGGACAAGTTTCTTCGGGGGGGAAACCCTCCTTTAGTGGACAAGTCCTGATCGTTACCCAACCTATGGCAGGGGGTCAAGTTCCAAGTCTTTTTGTCGGAGACCCACAAAAACCTAAGTACCACCTCAGGGATGATATTTTAATCCACCACTTCAAGGAGGATCTTTAAATCCTAACCCTTCAGGAATGTACTATGCACAACCATTCCCTAGTATCCTAAATCCCACTTGAGGTCCTCAGAGTCAATCATATTTTCCTCCACAAGGTCAAACTGCTTATCCTCCTTAGGGTCAAACTGGTTACCCTCCTCCAGGTCACACTACCTATCCTCCTCAGGATCTAACTGGTTATCCGCCTCAAGGTCCAACTAGTTACCCTCCTTCAGGTCAATTTCATTTTCCCTCATCTCTTACCCAAGTCCCTCAACAAACGAATCTTGCTTTTGCTGGCCAAAATCCTCAACAACCATATATGGGACGACCTTGTGGATACAACTTCCCTCAACAACCTATTTATGGTCCTATTGGTGTTCCTATGCCTCGCCAGTATCATCCTCAAAGTAATCGACAATTACCTTTTCTGGCTACTTTAGATCTCCCAAATCTGTCGAGGTTAACGAATGATCCTATATTGCATTCTCCTTTCTAGCCAGTAATTCCTGCCAAGTTACCATCGAATATCCCAAAATTTGACGATAAACCTAGAGAAGATCCAAATGATCATGTCATGACATTTCATCTTTGGTGTTCATCAAACTCATCGATGGATGACATTATTCGACAACGTCTTTTATAGTGTACTCTTACGGGCTCCGCAGCAAAATGGTATATTGAATTACAACATGGATCTTTTCAAGATTTTAATTCACTTGCAATGGATTTCCTCACCCATTTTCAACTACCGATTAGATATGAAACTGGAACGAAACTTTTGACCTCCCTTCATAAGTCCAACTCCATGCACATTTCCAATCATATTCATGTGTGGAGACGACAACGACGGTTGACAAAAGCTACCATCCCAGACCATTTGTTGGCAGAATGGTTCACGAAATCCCTGTTACCACCTATTGCTCGTGATGTGGCAATGGGAGGCATAGTTACAGAAGAAGAAGCCATTGCTCGTGCCCAATATCTAGATTTGGTTTATTCCCAATCTAGTACTTTATATGAATTGATCCCAAATGCTCCCCGTACATCAACTGATCCATCCAAACCATCGCCTGTCACTCATTCTGACGATGTTATCGGTTCTGTCAAAACTCAACCCACCTCATAGTTGATTGGGACTACAAATCATTCAATATCTACCCTGACTACGGTGCAGGATTATGTCCCATCTAATTCCTCCCCAACTAAAGTCTCTAAATTAAATCCAGTTCAATCTGCTTCACCACCACAATATGGGGGGGGGGAATAAGAGTAAAAATAAATCAAATAAAAATAATAATCAAACAGAAAACCCAAAAACACAAACACAACCACCTACTGCTGAAAAAAATTAACAACGAAAACCAAAATTTCCATGTCTCATATGTGTTGAAGATCATTACAGATGAGACTGTCCTCATCGAGATGAAGTATCAAAATTCCTCAAAGGAAATTCCCAACCCCCTATTTTGACACATCCTTTTCCACAACAACAGTCAATGGTTGCACAAAATCCTACACCTCTGCAAGGAGGAAACCCAAGTCATCATCCTCACGAGGATGCTTCCTCAAGTGCACATATTTACATGTTCAATGGTGTAGATTTGACCACTAGGATGAAAACATATGACACATCTCCAGGGAAAATAGGTATAGAAAGTGTAACTAATGGAACTGTGAGTGATCTACCTTCCACTTCTGTTACCCCTTCATCTGGACCTCTCCATATTGAGAAACCAAATTTTGACCATGCATTACATCCACCCAAGAGTACTGCTCGAAAGTCGACCTTTAATCCCAACTCTCGTGCTGCCAAAAACTATGACATAGTTGAAGGTTTGGCTTAAGAACCTTGTGCAATGTTGGCACTCAAAGTTCTGAAAAACTTCCCTAGTTAGCATATGACTCTCTTGGTGGCTATTGGAGCGGTAGATCCCGATTCATCCAACATTATCACCTTTAACCTCGACAATTATAAATTGAGGCTGTCTCACCAACTTGCGTTTCAAATTGAAGTTGTTGTTCACAATCAAAACATTCATTGCACTATATTGGATGAAGGAGCATTGACCTGTGTCATGTCCTTATCCTGTTGGAAAGGTCTTAAATCGCCCGCTCTTAATCAATCTCCTACCATCTTGAAAGCATTTGATGGATGAGGTTTCAGACCTCATGGAATGTTGCAATCATTAGTCGTTCAACTGGGGGAAAACCATTTCCGTCGATGTGGAAGTAGTCGACGCTCCTTTATATTATAACTTGATGCTTGGAAGAATCTGGTTTTATGCTATGATTTTTGTGGCCTCTTCATTTTTTCGATGTGTCCAATTTTCTCATCAAGGAAAAATAGTTACCATCAATCAGTTAGATTACTGTACACTAAATGCTCGCACCCAAACCAACAACAATATTCCATTTTTGGGGGACTCAAAGATTACTTATGAAAGTGTAGGGGTGGGTCTACTGAAATATTTTTCACTCATGGGAACTTTCCCCGCACCCGCTCCTCAAACTTTGCAGCATATCACAACAATAAATATGATTTCGACCACGTTACACCAATCCCCCGAATGATATGATCCTTGGATTATGCCTAGTCCTTTAGAGTTTGATACACTAGGTGATAGTATGTTGCTTAGCCTAGCAGAGGCCGAATAAGATTCCATCCAATATGCCTCTCCTCCACCCGACGACCAACATCTGGTGGCATTCAATTCTTATTCATTATCATCTTGGTTGAATTCCTTATCATCAACCTTTGATTAGATCCTACAGATTTTTCCATCCAATGAATCTATAATGGAAATGCTTAGTATCGAAGAGTCACCTTGGGATGATAACCACCACCGCTCATCCTTTCTTCCAAGTTTGGATGAAATCCAGGAAAATATTCAATCTATTTTTCCATCCAATATTGTCGATAATCCTTAATCTTCGATACTTACTTAGGATACTATCTTCGAGGGAAATTTAGGAAACATTTTGAAAACCATCAGTGGAGACATATCATAAAAAGAGGGGTGTCATGGAAAATATACAGTTAGGTGCGAACTATTCGACTGGAGAAATCCAAGACTACACTGCCTTATTTAAAGAATTACACGATGTTTTTTTCCTAGAGCTATGAAGAAATGTCAAGGATCGATCATTCGATCGTTCTGCATGAAATTAAAACCTACCCTGAAGCCAAACCTGTACGATAGAAACTTCACCCTGTCCATCCTAAGAAAACTATGGAAATAAAGGTAGAAGTAGAAAAATGATTGAAATTTGGCTTCATTTACCCCATACCTATGACCGAATGGGTGTCTAACATCATTCTGGTCACAAAGAAACAAGGGACAATTTGAGTTTGCATTGACTGTAGTGATTTCAATAAGGCTTGTCCAAAAGACAATTATCCTACACCCTTCATCGATCAAATTATTGATAATTGCACCAAAAGCGTAATCTTCTCTTTTATGGATGGATTCTCAGGCTATAACCAGATAGATATTTTTCCGGATGACCAACATAAAACATCCTTCATTTTCCCATGGGGAACCTTCGCTTATCATAAGTTACCCTGTGGCCTTAAAAATGTTGGAGCGACTTTTTCAGCGAGATATGTCGTATTATTTCCACGATATCAAGCATATTGTTGAGCCCTACCTCGTTGACTTGCCAACTCATTATGCTCATCAAAAAAATCATCTTCATCATCTGAGAGCGATTTTATTAGATGGAGACATTATAACATACGCTTGAATCCCCACAAATGCATTTTTGTTGTCAAATCAGGCAGACTCCTAGGTTTCGTAGTATCCAAAGATGGGATTAGGGTGGATCCCTTAAAAGTGAAATCTATCCCAACTTTACCTCCTCCCAACAAAATTACCCAACTCCAAAGTTTGCAAGGGAAGGAAAACTTTCTATGTCATTTTATCTGCAATTATGCAGAAATCACTAAAGGATTCATGATATTATTGCAGAAGGATGTGCCTTTCATCTGGGATGAACTTTCTCAATGCTCATTCGACGCTCTCAAACATGATTTAACGCATACACCATTGTTACACCCCCCCCCCCAACTACACGAGAATTTTTATCATTTGATTACCCGCCTCTGCTTCCACTATTTCCATGGTGTTAGTTCAAGAGGATGACAACGACACATAACATGTGATATATTATTTAAGTAAGAGCCTTTCTGGTCCCAAACTTCGATATTCACATGTTGAGAAGTTGTCTTTGGTAGCAGTCATCGTTGTCCAAAGATTTTGACACTACATCTTACTTCGCACTACTACTGTTATTTATGAATAGAACCCCATGTACCACATCTTGACTCATCAAGTACTTGGGGGTAAATATTCAAAATGGATCGTCATTCTTCAGGAATTCGATCTCGAGTTTACCAAATCTAAAGCAAATAAATCATTGTTTTTTGTCGAGTTGATTTACAATCTTCCCCATACCAACGAGGACACTAAGCCCAGTGATTCCCTTCCAGATGAGTCATTGTTCCTTATCAGTACGTCTGATGCCTGTTATGGAGAAATTCTATTATATCTCCATACCCAACTCTTCTACCCAGATATTTCGCATGACAACCGACGTCACATTCGACATCATTCAAAATATTACCTTATTGTTGGCAACATTTTATATCAGCACTGTATTGATATTGTTCTATGACGTTGTTTGACTCATCAAGGGGTTGAGTGTGTCATAAATGATTGTCACTTAGGAGCTTATGGCGGTCATCTCTCTGGGATGGCTACAACCCAAAACATATTACGTGTAGGTTATTTTTGGCCATCCATTTTTAAAGATTGTATCGAGGCCGTAAAAAAATTCCCACTTTGTCAGATCTTTCACAAGAAATCACTTACCCACCTTGCTCTGCTACATCCAATCGTCGCCATTGGCCCCTTTGCAAAATGGGGCATTGATTTCATGCAATGTAAGCCTACCTCAACCAGGGGGCATGGTTATATTATCATCGGAGTCGATTATTTTACTAAATGGGTTGAGGCTATGCCTACACTCTTAAACGATGGATGAACTATTGTTCTTTTCGTATTTAATCACATCATCGCTAGATTCGGAGTCCCACGAGCTATCGTAACTGATCATGGATCTCATTTCCAAAATCATATGACGAGTGAGTTGCATACCAAATTGGGTTTTCGACATGAAAACTCATTCATGTATTATCCTCAAGCCAATGGACAAGTTGAAGCCATCAACAAAGTCTTGAAAACCATGCTTCAACACATGGTGGGGGTAAACAAAACCAATTGGAACTTACAACTCTTCTCAGCACTCTGGGCCTATCGGAATTCCATCAAAATTGCCACTGGTTTCATACCTTTCCAGCTTGTATATGGGTTAGAAGCGGTGTTGCCAATTGAATGCGAAATTCTATCTTTGAGACTAGTCATAGAACTCCTACCCAACACCTCTACCAAAGAGGAGCGTTTCCTATATGTAACTAAGTTGGATGAGACCCGTCATGATGTTTCTCTCATTAATGAGACACATAAAAAACATATCAAAACTCAATATGATAAGTCTTTCTAACCTGACGTTTTTGCAGAAGGAGATCTAGTCCTGGCCTATGACCAAGACCATGATAAAATTGGAGCAGGAAATTAGATCTTATGTTTCATGGACCCTACATCGTAAAACGTGTGCTACACAGAGGTGGCTGTGATTTAGTCGACTATGATGGAATCCCTCTCAACGAGCCTCGTAATGGGCTCTATCTGAGGAAGTACCATGCTTATAAAATCTTCCATGTGTGCTTTGTACATTATTGTACAGTATGATTTGGTTTGGTGTGTCTTTACCTTTGCGTGTGAGGGTTTTGTTTCATCATTAGTTTGATATACCCTGCTTTGTGCTTGAATGTGCAGATGCCAACAACTTTCCCCATATATTTTTTATTTGCGAATGGTGCTAGCAGACATACCTAGAACTTAACTTCTACAGCTTGGACTATTTACCATTATGGCGAGTTCCTAAATTGAGGAGGAATCTATCTTGGACATGCAACCAATAATGTTGTAGAATATCATGCCATAATTGGACTTTTGACCAAGGCCACTTCTCTTAACATATCTCAGTTAATCGTTAGTCTTGATTCCCAACTCGTGGTTTGTCAACTTAATCTCATTTATGTTGTTCGCAATCCAGTATTGTTGTGTCTTTATTTGAGGGTTCGTCATCTAGAGAGGTCTCTTGCTTACATAGAATACCGATACGTATCGATAGAACTTAATGTAATTATTGATTCATTAGCAAATTATATGTTGGATTGGCATCTCACACATAGATGAATATTCAAAATCACAAAGCATAAAAATAAAACATCACATCATTTGAAGGATAAGTAGCCTAGACAAAACTCATATATATATATATATATATATATATATATATATATATATATATAGAGAGAGAGAGAGAGAGAGAGAGAGAGAGAGAGAGAGAGTTATAACATCGTCCAAAAAGTACATAGAAGGGAAACAAAGCGTTGGCTACTATGCTCGTACATCATCACATAAGACTACACTAAAGACATGTGACTCTACTCATGTTTTTGTACTACATTGTGCTCATGGTAACACATCACTTCTCTAGCTACTCGCTGCAGCAAATGGATGAGACTCTCTGGCACACCCACTGTGTGCCTCTGCAGGTGATAAGGAACATCTCATAATCTCATGGAAGGGACACCCATGGTAATCCCACTGAGATTCCTCTCTACCTCGTGGAGTCGTCCTGCTCTGCCACCTGCCTCTACCGCTACCTGAACACCACTGTGCCATCCAAATGGTGACATCCCAAGTAAACGTGTCTTCCCTCGGTCTACATGATGAAAAAAAAATATTCTTAGATCCCTCTTTGTACCACAAAAAAAAAAACATATATCATAAAAAATAAAAAATACTTTTACAAGGTCACATTTTTTAATTTCCTGATGCATCCCACTATATCCCTTCAGGGAGAACTAAATATGCATTGCCTCTGAAATCCACCCCGACATAAGGTTAGTCCTCCACGATCACGATCTGTCTCCTCCACCATATGAAGAAACCATCTGTGAAAGAAAATGATGAAGGCTCTTTCCCTAACTGAGGTGAAAGGCTAGTCCACCATTCCATCCTGGGCTTGGATATAGGACGCTTTATAAAAGTGACATGTGGCTACATCAAGGGTACTCATTCTAGAAAGAAAAATACCAAGAATTATCCATATCCGAATTGTTTTGTCCTTCATGTCCTGCATCTCAAAATCTGATCCTTAACATTTTCCAAGAACCCTGCACACCAATTAAATATCTTTGGTTCCAGGCATTTGACCACATACCCTATTTGAGATTTGGAAGCTAGATGAGGACTGGTGCTTCCCGCTAGTTTGGTAATGGTGAATAGGATGGCTCACAAAGAAAGGTCTCTTACGTCCTTCATTGTGATCCTACTACTTTCCTTGTGGGATATAGACCTACAATATCGTGCAAGGTAATCATCAGTTTGTCATTCTGTGGTCCGATGGTCGGACAAGATGATGGGTACCACCCACTTGGAAATCCCTGTCAAAAAGTATAAGTCCTCAATCTCAATCTCTAGAGAATGAGATCCTACTCGAAAAACGTGTTTGTCTGCATCCTGTAATCCTATCAGGTGTTCAAGGAGAAGCACCTCCTTCCTCATGATTTGGATCTTGAAATTTTTTAACAAGCCACAATTTCGAAGTGTCACCCTTGTTTGAGGGTCATGCAAAGCGGCCATATCATCACTTCCATGCTCTCTTTATTTCCACTCCATCATATTGACTATAAAACACCTGCCAAACATCATTAGTCAAGATCCCAAATCAAAAAATTGATTTCTTGATGAGTAAAACAAGAAAAACAAAAATTGTTTTATGCCTAGCACCCCCTTGTAGACCATTTCAGAGTACCGACGCGCCCCCTACAAGAGCAACAGGGTGCCAAGACCTACCCTGGCACCTCGCATGATAGCTTAAGGGAGTGTCAATATTCTAGGGCGCCATGGACGTTCCCAAGAGGCCCAAAAGACTTGAAAATTGCATGAAAAACACAATGAAAGCATGGAAATGAAAGAGGAGGATCAGGCTACCAACCTGATCTCGGTGGAATGAAGAATGATGGTCCATAAGCTCCTGCAATCAACACTGGAAAAAACTGCTCCAAATGGGAAAACTCCAAGTGAAAAAGGCAAGCGAGAATGAAAGGTGAAATGAACTAGATTTTTTCACCCAAATGGCTTTTAACCACTTGCGAACTAGTTTAATTTAAACCTTTTTCACATTAATATTTCCTTTTATTTGTTTTTTCCACAATTTTCGTTGATTTTTTAAGGAATTGATGACACTTTTTTGGCCAGAATGGTCTTTTAATGCATGAACATAAGAGGCAAACAATTTTGGTGACCTTGCAATCTTTTCGAGCATGCTTCGTCATTCTTCGCGCTCAATAAAACCATAAAGAGTCGTCTAACGAGCGATAGTTTAACCCTTTTTAGGTCCCATCAAACTAACTATGAAAAAGGAATACTCTAACCATCTTTGGGTAAAATATTTCTCCTTTGCATTATTTTATGTTTTTTCGGGCCAAGAAGACTAAAATTACGAAAAAGAACATCCACAGAGTTTTCTTTAAGTTCTTTTCAAACTCCCTAAACATGAAAAGCCACCGAGTTTTCCTTATCTAGATTCATAAAAGTCATATAGTGAAGGGCCCATATGGGAACGAACCCTTACTTATTCATGTTCATTAAACATAGGAAGAGGAACTTATCGAAGGTAAGTTATATCGAGCACTTGTTATCCTCCTGGAGCTCGTTAAACAAGAAAGAGGTACTCATCTATCTGGATGGGGGGGGGACATTGAAGGAAGTGGGTCAAGTGTCTTGAAACCTTTAAGGTAGATTTTGTTGTTTCCCTTTAACATGGCACTTGTTTTTATCTCGCCTCACAGTTGGTCAATTCACTCGCCTCTTAGTCATACCAATTCCATGAGTCATGTTACTCCTTCGGCTCACCCGAAGAGTGCCCCGATGTTCGTCGCTCTATGTTTTGGTCCTTTTCTCAAATGAGTCAAAGCTTCCAAGTCATGTGTCATGCGTCATAATGTTTAAGGGAAGTCTTTTCATTTCAATACCAACCATCTACAATATTACCACTTTCCATTCATGTGTCAGTCCATATTCATATAATCCACCATCTCATATCACTTCCCTATGAAGGTTTTCGTGTTGATGATGTGGGATACATCAAGGTCCTCCTTCGACGATTCGTTTCCTAACGACTTCAACACATTATCCTAGAATTAGACTTAGAAACACAGTAGTACCTTGAAACCTGCATGCCTCAATGGTAGGGCTCCTCGCTTTCCACAGTGGATTTACATAAATGGCCCCTGATCGATTGATT
Organism: Picea engelmannii; assembly: GCA_009831015.1. NCBI lineage: Eukaryota > Viridiplantae > Streptophyta > Pinopsida > Pinales > Pinaceae > Picea > Picea engelmannii. Next base: position 552,007 of record ML782022.1, read on the forward strand.
CCATGGATGTTCGACTTTAGATCATTATCCACATTCATTGGGATGTACTATAGGTACCTTGGTAGTCATTGAAATCATTGGTGATTTCCCTCATGCTTGTTAACGATATACATCAATGACCCGTAATCAAGCGGTTTCTACCATGTTCGACATCAAAACATTTATTCACATGGATAGAATCATATTGTTTTGGGATTGGGGTGAAGACCCTGGGTTGAGTACTCACTGTGTTCCGTACTTTTCCCAGGTTGTGATGGAGATCATTTGACTGATATACATAGATCCACTTTGTATTGGTCTGTGGCTATGTTCTTGTCATATCGTAGCTCCACTGTGTATTCTTTCGTGGTTGTAATCAGGTCATGTCATGGAGGAATGGATCCACATTGTATCTTTGTTGGCCATCTTCGTAGTTTTTCTCATCATGGATCCACAATGTATTGGTTGACTACCATGATTTGAGTAATTTATCTTCCGAGCATAAGTATTCTTGCCTCGGGAATGAAACATATATTTGTATTGTTTGATGTTTGTTTACAACTTCTACCAGGTTCTCTTACTCCTTCACCCTTGCATTGAAGAATCTATAAAGTGTTTTGGCCATCAGTTTCCTCTTATGACTTCACACTTTGGGGGGAAATCTATTACATGTCAAATTTCCACACTTGCATAATGTGTTGTACGTGGCGCAAACATCATGTTCTAAGTGTCACATGTGGTGCAAACATCACATTCTAAGTGTCGCACCAAGATTGTCGCAAGTGTCGTAACAAGCCTCATACACTTTTTGTAAGTGTTGCAACTCATTCGACACCATGAAAACACTTGTCATAACCCCTAAATCATGTTGGGAGGAAAATCCCCATCATTTGGTAGTTGAAACATACTTTTTTACCTAGGATTTTGACCATTATTGGGAATTTAAGAATATTGGTGCTACCCTGCATATGCTTAGGGAGAATTGATGCTCCATACACCATGCTAAGGAGGCGCCATGGCGCTCTGTCTTCAGGATTAAGGGGGGCGCCATTGTTGGTTGGAGGAAATCTTGGTGAATCCCACCTTCTTCTAAGGGACAACTATGAAAGGATGGGGTTTGTTTAGCTCGAATCCTACTCCATGGCTCTATATAAGGAAAGAATCACAACCCATGGAGCCATATCCTCAACCTATTCCAAAAATACTCAAGGTGGTTGAGCCTGTCAAACCCTATAAATTGGAGGCATTTCCATGGTGAAAAAGGAGGAAGAAATCAATAAAGTATCATAATTTTGATCTTGGTTCATTCATGCAAGAGTTGGACGAGGAGATCTTGGAGAGGCTACTACAACATCAATCATGGTCTTTAACTATTCTCTTTTTGGTTCTCATTGAATAGACTTGGCCTATTTCCTTCAAGCTTGTGTATTCTTGCATATGCTTGTCTATTGTTGCTTTAATATTCATAGATGAATTTGTTTTACCTAATCAACTATAGTAGGAGATAATTGTTTCTATTTGTTGCTTATTGCAGGTATCAAGTTGCACCAGGGGGTTTGAAGATCAAGCTCACGAATTGGAATCAGCGAGGACAAACTTCGTAAAAAGGTACATCATGCTCTCTCTCTCTCTCTCTCTCTCTCTCTCCCTTTGATTGGTTAAAAATAAGTGTAAAGGGATGTTAGTGTCCACTTGTAGTGTTTCTGTCTTGGTATAGGGGTCTAGTAATCCAAGGGAAGTTTCAATAGTTGTTTCTCTTTGCTTCCTATTTCAAGTATCAATTTACACCAAGGGGTTTGAAGATCATGCTCACAGATTGGAAGCAGCGAGGACAAACTTCGTAAAAAGGTACATCATGCCATTTCTCTCTCTCTCTCTCTCTGATTGGTTAAAAATGAGTTTAAGGGGATGTTAGTGTCCACTTGTAGTGTTTTTTTCTTAGTATAGGGGTCTGGTAATCCAAAGGAAGTTTCACAAGTCTGCAGGGGAAACATTCTGTAACATGCACCTTGTCATCATTTATTACATTGTTGATTTAATTTTTAGTCCTCCAGGGCTTGACATCTTGCATAGCTGAGGCTATTACATTCTCGTATCATTTCATCATGTGATTGTTTGCAAAGACCTAGTTTAACTTGTATTATTTCATCCCTAGTTTCATTAATATCTTATTTGTTTAGAGAGTTGATTTATTGTTGTTGTTATAACTTGATATATTGTTGAAGTTCATCATATTTCACACAAGTTTTGCAACAACCATAGATTTTCCTTCATTTTGTAGTGTTTGGAATATACTTTTGACCTATTTTAACTTGCTTAACATCATTAATTGTATTAGATAACACACATACAAATCGTCAAATTGCTTCTTTGAACCACCTTATACTTTACGTTGAAGACCTTGATCTAGTGGCGGTATGTTTGAGTAGATAATATAGGAGGTCATAGACTTGATCTTATCTTTCTATTGGATTCCTTGAGGTTAGTAGGGAAGCCTCCCTTGTGTTGGATTTCATTCTTCACTGTAATGAGGGAAGTGATTGCTAAGGTGACAGTGGCAACACTTCCATGTTACATTTGTCTTATCCCTTGTGAAAGGCTTTGTATAAAGGTGCTAGATGTTGTGATAACATTTTGGAGCCATTGTCGAGGAGAGTTAAGTTATTATCCTTGGAAATCCGAAGTCTATGCTTCAACCAAATTTCAAGGAGCCTACAACAAATCCTTGTCTAGTGAGCTCATCTGGCGACTCCACATCAAGAGAACCCAAGTGTTGAAAACAATAATCCTAGACCTAATAGAATATTTTCTAATCCTACCAATCTATATAAGAGGAGACCTCCTCATAACTCCCATGTAGTAAAGTCCTTGTTTGGTAAAATACTCCCTTGATCTCCAATGGATTTACAACCATGGGTTTCTAAGGCCTTCAAGCCTTTAGACATGCCTGGAATATGAGGATACCCTCATGATATCCCTCAGAATTTTGATAAGTGATTGCCTAGATTTCTTGGTAATAATGCCATCACTATTGAAGAGCACGTGGATACCTTTTATGCTTTTTTTGGACTTCATCCAATTAATAACGATGATGAGGATGTAGTTGTGAAGCTTTTTGTTGCCTCTCTAATGGAAAATGCCTTACAATAACCTTCCTAATAAGAGTATTAATACCTGGGAAGATTTTTATGATACCTTTATGAATAAGTGGTGAACCAAAATAGATGGTAGGTTTTTGTTGACACAATTTAATGAGATAACGAAGAAGGAGAATAAATTAGTAAATGAATTTGATACAAGAATTGAAAATATACTAAAACAAATTCATGTTGACATTAGTCCTTTATGTGTGTGTGTGTGTGTACACACACACACACACACACACATGTTAAATGGGACTCAACAATCTTTTGGACCAAAAACCTAGAAATAAAGCATGCTCTTTCTCATCCAACTTAATACAAGAAAGAAGGCATCAATGTGTTACTAGCTCATTATATTAATAACAATCAACTCCATTAATAAGCCACAAATGACAATACGCCATGTAATGTAATACCCTAGTTTTGATACCCCAGATTAAATAATGTATTTTGTTATTTTATGAAAGGTCAGAGCGCCCCAACAATTAAAAGTGGTCGGAATTCTTAGGAAAATGTAATGTTGTGATCATTAATAATAATAAAATACATTGTTGGTTGCTTGACGAATAAGGACAAGAGTTATATGGGGTTATGATTCCATGAGAGAGGGGGCTTAAGGGGCTAAGTCTTTTTATTATATCTTATTACCCATAATTGTTTTAATTGAGAGAAGTGGTTGCATGAGCTTCCCGGGGAAGGCTATGTGGTTCTTAATTTCCAAGTAAATATATAAACCCATCTTTAGGCTATTTCGGGGTTCACACTCTTCATTATGTTCTCTCATTAACTCATTGTTGCTCATTTTATCATTCCTCATTCATTCTTGTTCTTGGATTGGGACATGGGGGCGAATTGTTGAGGAAGAAGCCATTGTTTGTTGGTTGTAGTAATAATTGTTGTATTCCAGCCATGAATTAATGCATACATTCTTGAGATGCATTGGCATGTGTTAATTTTTGTTCACAGCTCTGAATCCTAAGAGTCTCAATAAGGATATTCTTGACAAGATGCACTGGAGCCCTGGAAATAAGTGAACAACCTAGGGGACTGCGTGGTAGTGAAGGGGGTTCATTGTCTTTGTGTGGTGCAGGTTGGAGAGAAGAGAGCTAGTGTACTTTGGATTATTGTGTGTTGAGAAACTTGTGAGAGCTTAAGTGTTGACTGGTTTGGGAAGCTGAGTGTCATCTTGGAACCCGTCCTTATGGATTCATAGCCCTGACTCGGAGGTGACATTGTTGTTGAGATTTGGAATAACAATGTCTATAGTTGGGTGGAATGTCCTTAGTCTGCATCTAGTTGGTGATTGAATTTGTTTAAGATAAGTTTGCTCTGTCATGGTTTCCTTTGCTTGTGTATTTATTTCCATTGTGTATTAATTATTATCTTTGGAATTCATATTTATAATATGCATGCTTACTAGTTATTGTTGTGCATAGTATAATATTCATTTCTTTTATGTTGTAACATGAATTTTGATTACTTCATGTGAGCCTTTCATGTTTCTTTATTAATTAAATGTTATCAGAATTCAAAATCAGTTTTGAATTGAGTTTTTGAAGTAATGTTTCTCGGCTTATGGGTGGCTGAGTACGTTACATGTAAGGTAGGAGCATGCTCGCTAGGATTTGAACTTGGGTTATGTTGGTGACAATTGCTCTAGGTTGAAGCTAGACCATAACCCAATGGACAGTTAATCCAATATATATATATATATATATATATATATATATATATATATATATATATATATATATATATATATATATATATATATATATATATATATATATATATATATATATATATTAGCAGAATGGGTATAGTTGGGGATAAAAACATGTAACCCTTTTCTTCAAAACAACAAAAACCAAGTCTAAAACTAAATGCAAACTTAGACGTTTTCACTCAATCTCAATTCTTTTTCTTTTCTTGAATCATTCGACGGATGGGACTCCTTCCTAAAACTATCAACCAAATATGATTTCTTTGTGTTGATCAACTTATCTAGAAGTATGGAAGTAGAAGATATTAGAAAAGATGATGGACTGGCAGTCCTGGTGGAATCCTTGGTTGGGGTGCCTCTTTTTTCTTTATCACATATATCTACCCCCCTTGTTGATTGTCCATAGGGGTTATAGAAGGAGGGACCTCCTCTCAAGATCGTCCTCCTTTGTAGGTCTCCCAAAGCTTGAAGAGGAGGTTCTTTTTTAAAAGCAACTTATTTATGGGTTCCTCCTTTGTGGAATTCTCCACTTCTATTGAGTAATTATACTGCTCATATCCTTTCCACCAAGAGGTCTTGAATTGTTTTTGTTGTGGATTTTTCTAGAGAGCTACTTGCTTACTTTGAGCTTTAGATAAGAGGCCATCAAGTAAATGTACTTGAAACATTATCAATATATGAAGGATACCTATTCATAATCTATGTGTTGCTTCCAAGCCTTGCCCTACACACTCTATTAGTATATCTTCATGCAAGTTGTTTGCAGATTCCATTTCTATACATAACCTGGCTTAGGTTGCAATGAATTTTTTTATTGGTTTTTGAGGCATAGAAATAAACTTTCCCTTGATAATTTCTTATATAAGCCAAAGACTTAGAATCCCAAGAGTGCAAAGACATATTTGGAATCTTTACCCAAGTAGGAGCCAAAGTCAGAGTGTTTTTGGAGGGATTGAAGAAAGGGGCCCATGGTTTCATACATAAATTTTCTTGACCTATAAACCATGGACCAGAGTGAAGAATGTTGTCTTTGTCCTTAGAATAATCAAGCTCTACATTGAAGAAGCCATTGAGCACATAAATAAATGGAGGCATCTTGATGAAGAATGGGTTTCCAAACTTGAGATATTCACTAATGAAGATGTAGAAGGCATAGCCATAAGCTATTAAAATCGAAGATCAAACCACACCTTAAAATAAGTAACATATAACTTCTTGGTTAAGGGAGACCTTCAAAATATCTATAAACTTTTTTTGTGATGAAGAAGCTAATAGGGGAAGAAGGGGAAATAACCGAAAAATCATGCTTGAAGGACTTAAAACACCCATTGGAAGATATCGTTATAGGGATTCTCGAATAACAATTGAAAAATTCTCACCTAAAGGGACATCAATGACTCCAACTATGATCATTAGGCATGAAGAGATGGGGCTTGAAATAAGAAGCACCATGAGAACAATGTTGCAATGAGAAAGTTGTGAGCTAAACCATATAGGAGGGCCACGAGTTGAGAAGGGAGTCATGAACAAATAACCACAAGTTAAGTAGGAACACGAGGATATACAAGATGCAACAAGTGAAATGAACTGCGTGTAGGAGAATTGATGCACAAAAGTGTGAAAAATCCCAAGCCCTGGGTGACCAGAGTCCTTATGATCTCAATCAAACAAGTAGATTGCTAAATTTAACTATTGCATACATAAATTTCAGACCATAACATTAATCAAACATTAGCTACAAATTAAATAGTGGAAGAAAATAATCAATTTCACACAACACAGGTAATTAATCCTTCGAAACCAACTTTTCATTCATTCAAAAAACTTACAAGGAAACCTCCATAAGCTTCCCAAAATTAACACTAAAGGGATACCAAAAAACATCCTGAATTGAGAGAAATAATTTGTTGGGAGAATATGGTCGGCTATATGACCTGTTTGTACGATTGTATGGATCCATACAATCATGTCTGTATGATTGTATGAGATTGCTTGCTACTTGGAAATGCCTCTTTCCTTGCTGCCTGCTCTCTCTCCCCTTGTCTGTCACTCAACTTGCTCAGTTATTCAAGTGTTCTTGTGTGTGTTTGAACTCTTTATCTTGACCTATCTTAATAGTTTTAGCTTAGACCAAAACCCTAATATATTTATGAGATTACTCCTAGTTTAAGTCATGCATGCATGGAATACACTTTTTAGACTCAACTACCAAAAAACAAGACTATCACTTTTTAACTAAAGTGAATTACAAAACATAATTTACTTTTATAAAATAGAATTACTTTTTCAAAATATATGGAAGTCTTTCTCACACGTTCACACAGAACCTATGCGAAAGTTCTTATCCAAGCTATAATTCTTAACACTCCCTCTTAGCGAGGAAGGAATTATGCACCAATCCAAGTTTGTCTCTGAATTCCTCAAACTTCCCTTTTGCCAAGGGCTTGGTTAGAATATCATCCACCTGGTAGTCCATGGTAATATACTGGAGCTTCATCCCTCCCTTTTGAACCTTGTCTCATATGAAGTGATATTTGATATTATATGCTTGGACTTGTCATAAAACACTGGATTCTCAAATAGTTTAATACAACTCTGATTATCACAACAAATGACCATGGGATCCAACTCATGATCAAAAAATCCTACAAGTAACTTGTGAATCCATAAGGCCTCACAACTAACCACACTAGTTGTCATGTATTCTTCCTCTACTGAGCTAAGTGCCACACAAATCTACTTCTTGTTGAATTGGGATATCATCATTGATCATGTCTATTGCACTGTCTGCCAAGTCTGAGTATGTATACCCCTACAATTTCACTTCACCATCTCCAAGATATATCAGATCATACTCCATTATGCCCCTCAAATACCTGAGCATATGTTTTTCTACTACCCAATGCTCTTCCCTTGGCTCCACCATGAACTAACTCAAGGTGTTCATGACAAAACATATATCTGGCCTAGTGTTGACCAAATAAATCAAAGAAATTATTAGTTTCTTGTACAACGTGGGATCCACCAAATTTGAATATGAAGTTGTCACCTTCTTCAGATTAGTGATCATGGGTGTGGCCATAGGTTTGTAGTTGTAACACCCTGTTTCCCCCAGGTTGTAAATATAACCGAACTAGCCGAGAACTATGGCAAAACTCATCAGTGTGAATGATGTGAGTGGACCTTATGAAGAAGGTCGATGAATGTAAATAACATTATGAAATTATATTGCAGGACTGCTGAGAGGGGATGTGCGGAAAAGAGACCACGATG
>ML782022.1:560815-596664 GCA_009831015.1 Picea engelmannii
ATAAGACTGTTCGCGTAGAGTGTGATATGAAGGAATTGATATATATGTTTAGCACCAGGGAGACCGTGCTCGGCTCGCTTGAATAAATGTATCTCACCCTGTCCAGTCGTTCTCGGAAAGCTATCTTCCTTTATCCGCTTCCGAAAATACCCCGGTAGGAATCTCTTCACAGAGATTTCCTACTTGGAAAGGTTCACTAAGAACCCAGAACAAGAATTTGAACGTACATGCCTTATTGACCCTGCACGAGGAGGAGCGACTCTCTTAAAGTTCCAGGTTAGTAGTGTTGTGAGGAATGACCAGTCGACGGATGAAATCTCGTCGGAGGAACCATAATCATTCATGACCATTAGATTTAAGAAAGTAACGCAAGCGTTACATGCCTTGCCCTCCCTCATCGTGAACAATGAGAAGTCGGGATCGTAAATCCCAAAACCCAAAAAGAATGAATCTGGACCGTTAGATCTCGGTTCACATTCCCGTCAGCCGTTGGATCGGGAAATCGGGGTTTCCGGAACAAAAGACTCATACATAACGAAACCGCGATATGCGATTTCCCGAAAGGATCCGGGCCGTTCGTCTGCTAGGACAGGTGGCAAAGGATCGGGCGTCGTTGGCGTTTTACTTCTCGGAGTTTTCGATGGTAAGGAAATTGTGCGATAGGAAATCGCGATCCGCGATAGGAAATCGCGATCCGCGATTTCCCGATAAGATCCGAGCCGTTCAAATAGCAGAGACACGTGGCAAAGGATCCTAGGAGGYCGGAGTTCGGTAAATCGGGAATCAGCGTATCGGGGATTTCAAGGGCATGAAACACCTGCATTACGAAACCGCGATATGCGAAATCCCGATACCATCATAAGTCGTTAATTTAAGAGACACGTGTCGAGCAGCAGGAGAGAATCGGGGATCGGGATATCGCGAGACCCGGGTATATGTGTTTCGTGTCCTCGCAAAGGTCGAAACCCCGATGGAAGGTTATATGGCCATAGTCATAGGGTCAGTGGTCACATGAACCATGGTATAACCTAGGGGGCTAGTTAGCGAAAAGACGCGTCGAGGGTCCAGGGGACTTGTGCGCCATGACATTGAGAGGTGTCAAGCCCCGACAGGAATTAAGATTGTGGTCCTGTGAACGTTGTGGTCGTATTGACCAGGACTTAGCCTGGGAAGCCAGTACGCTAGGAACACTAGCGGAGATCGGTGTTTGTAGTTGTCAAGATATCGTGGGCGTCAAAACCTCGATAGGAGGAACCCCGAACCCTGGTATAGAGTCAGGGATTGGTATTTTGCTAATACGGGTTGGTGGAGATTTCTCATTTGTGGGAGATTAACCCCAAAAATTTTAAATTACGATAGTGGGTGTGTTACAGTAGTCCTCCATCTGAAACCTCCTTGGGATTTGAATTTCATACTTACCCTGTTGAATGAAAATATCCCCTGGTCTCTGCCAAACCTCTAATACCAAGAAGTAATGCATCATGTCGATGTCCTTCATCTCGAACTCAACTGCCATGTTTGCTTTGCACCTTGAAATGAGCTTCTTTTCACCTGTCAGAAACAAGTCATTTACATACAACACCAAAATGAGCAAATCAATATGAACAAATATGTAATATAAGTTAGAATCTGCATTGCTTTTGTTGAAGCCCATACTTTGCAGGTATCCACCGATCCTATAATATTATGCTCTTGGTGCCTACTTGAGTCTATACAAGGATTTACTAAGCCTACACACATGGGACTCCTTCCCATTTACCTCAAATCCCTAAGGATTCTCTATGTACACTTTTACCTCAATGATCCCATCAAAGATAATTGTCCTTACATCCATCTTATGTATTGTCCATCCATAATTGAAAGTCAAGACATAACAAATCTAATGGAAGTGTACATAATAAAGGAAACATAATGCATGCTTTTTGTTATTAATGCTACAGAAATCAATCCACAAATATTCGAATGTACTAGGTCTAGAATCCCCCTACACCTATGCTCACTACTTGGGAAAGAAACCTTGGCATGCTTGCCAAGCATGCATCCTCTACTTACATCATGCTTCTCAATACTAAACTCTAGAAGACTTGTGACTATCTCCCTCAAAATAGGAAATGCCTTATGATGTTGGTGCCCCATCCTCTTTTGCCACAACTATCACACACTGCCACCGTTACACACCAAGGATTGAATAGGTTCACCTTGTAACCTGTACAAATTACCTCCCTAGCCCCTATTTCCTGAGTTATATCTAGGCTAGAGTCCTTTGACCTGATGAGGACTTTTTAGTTCTTTAAATCCACTGCAAAGCCCTTATCTTTCATAACTGGATTGAAATCAAATTATTCTAGAGACTTAGTACAACAAGACATTGTCAAAATCTAAAGAATAACCTAACTTGATCCAGAAGAGAATAGTGCCAACTCCTGCTACCGGGTACTTGACATCATCACCAAGCTCAACTTGTACTCCTAAGTCCTACTTCTCTCTACTAGAAAATAATTTTCGGGCTAATTTCAGATGTCAAGATGCCCCATTGTGCACATACCATGCATTCTTAGGAATCATGCAAGTAGCAAGGCAACATACCAACGCAAAATCCTTCTTGAACTTGGAAACAAAATCATTCATCTAAGTTTCTACAAAGGATGTTACCTGCGTCTGTTGCCACTTCCCTTTACCCTTCTTCTTATCTGGACATTGTGATGCATAATGACTATGCTTATGATAACTATAGCAGTCGATTTTACTCAAGTCCTTCTTTCTTGGTTGTGAGGTTGACTCCTCACTCTTTCCCTTACCCTTGTTGGGTCTTTTAACTTTTTCATTATTTGACTGACCAAATAGAGCTTGGTTCTCATCACCATCCTTCTTGTTAGCCTTTAACTCCATCTAAGTCTCCTCTTAGATATAGTCACCCCAAAGCCTATCAAAGTTATAAAGTTTCTCGTGAGCATAAATACCTTTGACAAATGGTTCCCATGAAGTTTGGAATCCATTCAGTGACATGTTCACCATCTTTGCATCTGCAACCTTCTCCCTAACTACTGCAAACTGACCACAAACTTGTGTGACCTTCGTAAGGTAACTAGTGACCGTGTATGATCCGGTCATCACTATGGATATGAGTTTGTTCCACAATATCATCTTCTTGTTTATGTTCTCACTCCTGTAAAGACTTATCAGGGCATCAAACATTGTTGAATTTTATGATTCTCAACTCTTGATAGTTATTGCCTTATGATTAATAACAAGATACACTTGCATACAACAATTATCATAGAATAACTATACACTGAAAATCTCAACTATTATACTACAATGGAAATGACAATGACTAGAAATATTAACCATGCAAAGTAAACACAAGAACACAATCCAAGAACAAAAGAGTTTATCCTGGGAAACCCAACCTTGGGAGAATACCCAACAACCTTTCTATAGAAGAATTAAGTCCAATATATTACCACTGCATCACCATCAATAGCCAAAATACCATACATAGAAGATCATCCCCAAGGCTAGCATCACCAAGACCTAATGCCTCAACAAGATGACCAAGAGCAACCAAGAATATCCTTCCCAAGTGTGGTGCACTCATCAAGATACCAGAAACTAAAAAATAGTGAAACTACCAAAACTGTAGATGCAACTGCCTTGCGCACATTGCAGGAGGAGTTGTCTGACTGTCCAAATGAAATGATCCAGTCTTGTATTTATACTAATCTGGGCACCTGTCCGAGGTCGACTTCTTATTCTTGGTCTTCAAATTACTTTATTATTTTCTGTCTTTTACTGATGGGGCCGACTTCTCTTCCTGGGTCTTCAATTCCTTCCTAGGGATTTTGTAATGGTGTAGATGGGTCTTCTTGTACTTTATTGTGGAGAATGACTTGCCCGAAGTTGCAAATATTCAACACTCCCTATCAACGAGGGAGGCATTCTCCATACTTGTATTTCTTCTGTCATAGAAAGGTTGTCTTCATTAGACATGTTGATGATCAATCTCCATACAATTGTCTCTAGCACCTCGGGTATCAATGAAGACCACACCTAGACCATTCACTTTCACAAGTACACCCTTGTGAGTGAATGTCACCACAGGTAAACCCTTGTGAGTGAATCTGACATTCTTTGTTGGTTAAACCACCAATCTAGGGAGAGTGACATACGATGTTATCTGACATGTGGAACCACCTCGAGTCCACAGGTAAACCCTTGTAAGTAAGGACTACACTTGGGCTATAGGTACACCCTGTGAATATTTTCCCAATGCTGCAAATCATCAACACTCCCTCTCAGCGGGGAAGACATTCTGCATCATGCATCATACTTGGCCACTCATCACAGTAAATATCTATGAATGATCTCATCATTCTCCCAAGCTTACACAAACCTATCCTAGATCACATAGACCTATCTGAGGTCACACAAACCTATCTGGGTCACATAGACCTATCTGGGTCACAAAGACCCATCCTAGGAGAATGGTTCTTAGGTCACACAAACCCATCTGCTACTACTAGATTGCCAACAATTTGATCATCTATGTGTTGGAATCTGATTGTTCCATTTGCACCATGTCTCGGATGAAGTCCTACGAGAAGCCTCTGAAACGACATTGTTTCATGACTCGCGTCACTAGTTGCGATATACTCTGTCTCTGTTGTATTGAGTTTTATAGAAGTTTGCTTCCTACTAATCCAAGATGCATGGCTAATTTGATGCAACACCTATTGGTGCTCTTTTTGTCTACAACACTTTCTGCTTGGTCATAATCTGTATATCTCTGCAACTTCACCCCATCATATGAGACATATCATGTCCAACTGTACCACACAGGTACATGCTTTGCTGTAACCCAATGGTAGTGTCTCGACTCTACCATAAATTGGCTCAAGGTGCAAAGCAAGTATCCGGCCTAGTGTTAACCATGTACATCAAGGATCCAATCAACTGCCTGTACATCATGGGATCCACCAAATCGGAATTTGAAATAGAATCACTCAACTTATTTAGATTTTTCATCATAGGTGTGGTCATGGACTTACAATCCATCATAATGAATCTTATAAGTATCCCCTGAATGAGGGATATCTCATCTGATCTCGTCACACCTCTAATCCCAAGAGTACATTTGGCCAAGATCCTCCCTCTCGAACTCTGAAGCCAACTCCCTCTGTCATTGAAGTAAGTCTTATTGTCCAATCTACCTCACTTGTTGCTCCCTATGTGACTGAGACAAAATACATACCTAGTCCTTTTTACTGGTTGCCTCCTTTGTCATTGTATCAAGATCTATTGAAAAAAGTGTATCCTCCTAGGAGATCTCAATCTCCTCGAAGCCTCCTCAAATCATGACACATGTTTGTCAATCCTAGAAGATGTCTCTCTCTCACTTGGATCTGAGGGGGAACTCCCTTTAATTGATTGGCTCTCCCTCTGAGCCAACTGGATCTCTATGAAATCAGTCTCACTTTGAGTCTGCATCATTCTTGGTTAAAAGCAATCTCATATAGTATCCATCAATCCTAGAGTACCATGCTCCCTCTGAAACATGACTCCCTTTGAGTCTGTACAATCTCTGGAGCCATCTGATCCCTCTACATCTACTTATCTCCTTTGAAGTTTGATCTCCAATGAATTGTCTTGGGAGGTTTCTCCTCCCAATTGGATCCTAAGGGCTGAGTCCCTATGAAATCTCGCTCCCTTTGAGTTGGTACTTGGTGGGGCCACCTGCCTCGCCACTAGTGGAGCCACATGCTCCTCCTCGTAACTGGAAGGTTTAGAAACAACGATGTGATTCTATGTAACTCGATAATCTCTGAGGTAGTTTTCTCTCCTTGAAAGTATCACGGGGAGCTACATGCCATATTGCATCCTGTAAGGTATCACGAAACCATGTTGGCCTCTTCCTCATTACTGCAACATCTCTAGGTAGATCCAATGACCAGACTGGCTCTACCAACTCTTCCCGATGATATGAAGAGTGAACAAATGGACTAGAGGGATCTATATGGTCATCTTCATAGCCTACTTCGTTTTACAATCAATCTCCATGTGAAACATTGATCCAAAAATGATCTTTAAAGACTTGGTTAAGTTTTAAGCATGTGTTCCATTACCATTTAGGAATTAAGGAAATAAGAAGAACTTAATGAGAGATTATTGCAGCCATAAAAAAGAAATGCAAATCAGAATATAAGCATAAATAACAACAAACCATAACATCAAGGTTGTTAACGGAGTTCGACAAGATTGCCTACGTCTCCGAGCCTTTGTCTAAGTGGGGGAGGCTTTCTTATTTCTCTTCAATGCTTCAAAAGTACATCATAAATGTATCAAAAGGATTACAAACTGGTCTGGATGTATTCCTCTCGACCTTAAGAATCCAACACAACTTATGGCACTAAAAAAGGTTGATCGTAGCTCTCGGAATTGTCCTCCAAAGTTCGCTTCATTAATGGCTTCCCTACATAAAAATGGCTTCAAGCTTCACAAACTCATCATCATTATGCTATTATGAACCTCTTGGTGTGTCAAAAACATCTGATTTATATAGGATTTGAGTTGGTGATCCTATCCCAACTTCCTCCCAAGATCTGGCCTCAAATCGAGCTCTAGATCCCCCCAAAATGGGCAAAATCCACCCAAATCAACATAAAAATCTTAATAAAAAGTTTAAAACCCATATTGGCAAAAAATTTGGGCACAACCCCTTTCTCCCTAGCTCCTGGTCATATGGAATGCGCCATATGGCCAAGGGATAAGTGTTGGCACGTTGGCCCCCTAACTTTCGGTCCAGGTCATATGCACATGGCCATGTGCCCAAGTGCTAACTCTCCAGGCGCCCAACTCCATGGTGTTGACCCCTGGTTCTTATCCCTGGTCGCGGGCTATCCCCCCGCTGATCGGGACCTATCCCCAAAATCACACCAACTGCAACTCAAATCCAATACGTGCCATATGTTTAACCAAGTAACACCTACGCCCATGTGGCTAGCGCGTGGTGCTTAGTCCGTTGCTCGTCTCGGAGGTCAAGGGTTCGAATCCCCCGGTGGTAGAACAATTTTTTTACATAGCCAAAATTGGAAAAATACGAGGTGTCACACGATGCCCTTTTATTGGGCCACATATCACCCTGTGGTTTTCCCATACGGTCCAGTCACCACATAGTCAACAACCCAGTCATCATGCACACTCAACTGCCACATCATTGTCGTACAGCCACGTGTCGTGCCACATCAGAATCCATATAGCCAAGTCACCTTCCTAGTCAGTTTCCACGTTAACATCCATACAACCACATGTTGACCTATCATTGGGCCATGTTAATGTTCATATAGTGCCACATGTCATGTCCATACAGTGCCATGTGTCGCGTCCGTAAAATGCCACGTGTCAGTTTTTTATTGGTCCACAAAAGCCCCGAAAAATGAAAAAAATGAGTGACATGTGTCACCTCCTCTTATTTTCACATGTCCCTGCTAACATCATCATTATGTCATGCTGACTTGACCTGTCGTATTGTTGATGTCAATAGTACGACCTATTGACTTTGACCAATTGACTTTTTTTCATGTTTGGGAAATCGATCAGAACGCGATAACTTTCGCATACGATGTCCATTTTTGGAAAATATTATATGGCCAGAATCGACATGACGAGCCTGACGCAATAGCACTAGTTTAATTCAATTCTGAGATCTTTGATTTTTAGGCCTTCCTAGATCCATTTTGGATCATGCCTCCCCACTAAGACCTTTTGGTCCTCCAAAAGGGTATTAACCAGTCATCAAGTGCGGGATAGGCTACCCCACTTGTCCTTTGTCTTTAAACTCTGTCATGTGCACCTGTCACATCATAATCAATTGCAAAACAACCATGACAACTAAGAGCATATTGTTAACCACTTGAACTCGTTCACATCTCACTGAAGTCACTACCATCCATGTTGAAAACATTAGCAACGATAACATAAAAAATATAACTGCAAATGAACTAATATGTTTAATGTGCTTGCACGACATTAGCTTATCTTGAAGTAAAGTATGATTGAATTTCCAATCTACAACCATATCATGTTCATGCTTAAGATCAATTGCTTTATTTGTCACAATTATAAGTGTGTTGCTTGCATAAGTTGCCTTCCTTAATTGTTCCATTGTTTGAAGAGATTGATTTGCTTTTATGTGATGAGCATGTACAACATATTCATTGCCTTCTTTAGTTAGGTGATATTGATTATGTTCCTTGTAGAAGATTGCTTTGTGATCATACAAATAAGGGCTACCTAAGACCATTACACATTCATTTAGTGGCACCACATCACACATTACCTCATCCACAAACTTTGAGGAAATTGCAAACTTTAAAGTGCATTGCTTTGTTATGTGCAATTTATGATTGTTGCTTATCCATTTAAGTGAGTAAGGTTTATGAAGTATCTTAGTTGTCAATCCCAATTGTTTAACCACTTCCTCTTAAATCAAGTTAGATTGAGATCCACTATCTATCAATGCGTTGATCTTAGTATGTTTCATTATGACCCTTATGTGAAACAACTTACTTCTAGAATCATATCCATCACCAATTTTACCTATCAAACAATTGTTGTGATTTCAGTCTCATCACCTAAATCATATCCCAAGTTTGTTGGTCATGTTGTTGTTGCAATTGTTTGCCTCCCTTTCCTCTCTTTGAACCATTTCGGTCTCTTCTTTGGGTGAAATTGCCAACAACGGTCATCATCATGGCATTCTTTCTTGCAATGCTTGCAAGGGAGCTTCTCTTCCTTCCTTGTCGTTGAATTTGCTTTCTTTCCAGTCCCTTTTCGTTTGTCTTCTTTCCATGTAGACGATTCCCCTGATACACCAACGCATGTTTTCCCTGCTTCAATATATGTTGCTTGAATAGAAACCTCATCAAGATTAGTAAGTCCAAACATAAATACAATGTTACGAATATGTGCAGGTAAACCTCCTATATACTTCATAAGAGTTTCTTGCGTATGTAATGGAATATTTAACATTAATGCCATCTTACAAGATTCATCTGTGTGTTTTTGCACCGTTTGTCCTTTTCTTAGTTTAAGACTTTGCTATTCAATTAAAGCCTTCTCCTTATAACCCAAAGGATAAAATTGTTTTCTAAGTGCAAAAACAAAATCTTGCCATGATGGAAATACATTACCAACTTGTTGAGTACCATGTTGCAACTTACTCTGCCACCAGATGAGTGTTGTGCCTGCAACATGAAACGATGCCAATTTGATTTGGGTTGCCTCATCTTTGATTTGTTGCACACTACAATAAAATTCCATCTGTCTGACCCAATTATCAAGCCTCTCATCATTGGCTTCACCATCATACATGGGCAATTCAAATTTCACATCAAGCTTAAGTATAGGCATATCATGTTTATGTTTATGGGAATGTTTTCTTGTGGTAGAAGTTGCACTTGTACTTGAAGAAGAAGAAGATGATGGAGATGAAGGAGGTGAAGGAGGAGGTTTAGGAGGATCCTCTCATTCTTCACTTTTTTCTTGTTTGGAAGATTCCCCTTGGAAAGGCCTCTTCTGTTCCAAGTAATCCTCATATAAGACCTTTACCATCTCATACATGGCGAATAAAGTCTTTTGCAACTCTATCTCGTTCTGAGACATTCCTTCTTTCGATGCCATCTCCTCACTTTGAGAAGTCCTCTTTCTTGATCCAATCTCTGGATCTCCTTCTACAAGCTCGCCTTCACCACGACTTAACTTTTCCCTGGTAATCATGCAAACTCAAACAACCAACTGTCAACCTTCTCTGATACCACTTGATCCGAAAATGATCTTTAAAGACTTGGTTAACTTTTAAGCATCTGTTCCATTACCATTTGAGAATTAAGGAAAGAAGAAGAACTTAATGAGAGATTATTGCAGCCATAAAAAATAAATACATATAAGAATATAAGCATAAATAATAACAATCCATAACAACAAGGTTGTTAACAGAGTTTGGCAAGATTGCCTACATCTCCGAGCCTTTGTCTCAGTGGAGGAGGCTTTCTTATTTCTCTTCAATGCTTCAAAAGTATATCAAAAATGTATCAAAAGGATTACAAACTGGTCTGGTTGTGTTCTTCTTGACCTCAAGCATCCAATACAACTGACGATACTGAAAAAGGTTGAGCATAGCTCTGAGAATTGTCCTCCAAAGTTTGGTTCTTCAATGGCTTCCCTGCATAAAAATGGCTTCAAGCTTCACAAACTCATCATCATTATGCTATTTTGAACCTCCTAGTTTGTCAAAAACCTCTAATTTATATAGGATTTGAGTTGGTGATCCTATCCCAACTTCTTTCCAAGATCTGGCCTCAAACCGGGCTCCAAATCCCCCAAAATGGGAAAAATCCACCCAAATTAGCATAAAAATCATAAAAAAATCTTAATATAAACTTTAAAACCCATATTGGCAAAAACATTGGGCGCAACCCCTTTCTCCCGGGCTCCTGGTCATATGGAGTGCACCATATGGCCAAGGGATAAGTGCTGGTGCGCTAGCCCCCTAACTTTTGGTCCAGGTCATATGCACGTGGCCATGTGTCCAGGTGCTAACCCTCCACACGCCCAACTCTATGGTGCTAACCCTTGGTTCTTAGCCCTGGTCGCTGGATAGCCCCCCGCTCACTGGGGCCTATCCCTAAAATCGCGCCAACTGCAACTCAAATCCAATACATGCCATATGTTTAACCAAGTAACACCTATGCCCTTGTGGCCAGCACATGGTGCTTATTCCGTTGCTCGTCCCGGAGGTCGAGGGTTTGAATACCCCGGAGGCAAAACACATGTTTTACACAAACAATATTAGAAAAATCTAGGGTGCCATGTGGTGCCCTCTGATTGGGCCACGTGTCACCCTATGGTTCACTCATATGGTCCAGTCACCACACAGTCAACAACCCAGTCAACTTGCACAGTCAGTTGCCACGTCACATGTCGTACAACCACGTGTCATGCCACGTCAACATCCGTACTACCAAGTCACCTGCCTAGTCAAATGCCAAGTCAACATCCGTATAGCCACATGTCATCCGTATTGCCATGTGTCGACCTGTCATTGGGCCATGTTAGTGTCCGTATAGTTCCATACGTCGCGTCCCTACAGTGCCACATGTCAATTTTTTATTGCTCCACATAAGCCCTTGAAAATACCAAAAATGAGTGACACGTGTCACCTCCTTGTGCTGCCACGTTTCCTTGCTAACGTCACCTGTCGTACTGCTGATGTCAGCAATATGACCTGTTGACTTTGACCAGTTGATTTTTTTGCCTGTTTGGGAAATCGATCAAAACACGATAGCTTTCGTATACGGTGTCCATTTTCAGAAAAAATTATATGGCCGAAATCGACGCGACGAACCTGATACAATGGAACTAGTTTCATATGATTCTGAGAAATTTGATTTTTAGGCCATCTTGGATCCATTTTGGATCAAACACTCTGTATCCCACAAAAGTATCCTTCTTTCCAGAAGGTTCTAATTTCATCCTCTTCACCTTCGGTACATGGATGTATACGGTCATGTACACAACTCTATGTCTGGATAGTCTGCTCCATGTCTCAAACTAGAGACCATCTAATTTGTTTTCTCTTGCAATTGTCACTATAGCTCCCTCTTAGAGCTACCGCCTATGACTTGCCTGGAACAAGAGAAATAACAACAGAAAAATAACAAACAAGAACAATATTCTTATGGATAGGAAATAGAAACAAGAACAAAAAAAAATAAGAACATGAACAATCATCACTATAACTCCTTCTTAGAGCTATCGCATGTGGCATGCCTGTAACAAGAACAAGAATAAGAAACAAAGAACAATAACAACACTTCTCTAGTGTTACTACTAGTCATTCCTTCGTGGTAACCTACCTGGAACAAAACAAGAACATCTCCATGGCAACCTCCATGGAATTTACAAGGTAACCTACCTAGGATAGAGACAACAACCAAGAACATCTCCTAGAGGAGATCAATTCTAGCTTGCAAACAAGTGCATAATTAGTATTAAATAGTGAACCTTTACATAATGATTACTGTACTAACCATATTCAAGTGTCACTAAACATTTGATAGCAAAAAGTACTCAACAATAATATAACTCTAAATATTGTTGTCCCGGTTACAATATTTATTTAAGATGCAACAATATAAAAACATAAAACCTTATATGCAAACCCGGAGTCTTAATTTTTAGGGAGGGTGCGCTATTCCTCTGAATGCACTAGATCCAATGATCCCTTTGGGTCAATGCTTGGACAAGGTCCCTTGTACATTCGTTGCAAACACCCTCATACTCTGCTAAATGATATAACTTGGAAACATATATAAGTGCATACTTCTGAAATTTGTAACACCATCCAACTTGTCTTTTAATATGAAACTATACACCATCAATACACGAGGAAATCACAAAATCAAGATAGCAGAAAGTTCAATGTCCAGGAAAATGTCAATAAGACCTAAAATTTCAACTTTGACGAAAAGTCAAATTGAGAAGTGCAGTAGGTGGGCTAGGGCAAGGCGAGTTGCTCTGTACAAAAGTTTTCCTCAACTCAGCCCAATAAATGCTCAATGAGCTTCATAAAGAAAGTTGTTGCAAATGCAGCGATAGGTTTTAGGTGAAATTTCAACTTTCACCAAGATGCAATCTGAGACCACTAGGGGGTGAGTTAGGCTAGGGCGAGCTGATCTATGGAAAAATTAAACTCAACGTCCTCCAATAAGTTGCTCAATGATCTTGAAAAGTTCAGGTCTGTGCAATGACAAACAAAAATTGTGCAGTGACAATGTTTCAACTAGCTCTAATTCCATGTTGATTTTTATGATTCTCGGCTCTTGATAGTTATTTCCTTATGATTGATAAAAAGATACACTTTCATACAACAATTATCATAGAATAACTATACACTGAAAATCTCAACTATAATACTACAACGGAAATGACAAGATCTAGAAATATTAACCATGCACAATAAACACAAGAACACAACAATTTATCCTGGGAAACCCAACCTTGGGAGAAAACCCAACAACCTTTCTATAGAAGAGTTCAGTCCAAGATATTACCAGTACATCACCATCAATGGCCAAAATACCATATAGAGAAGATCCTCCCCAAGGCTAGCATCACCAAGACCTAACGCCTCATTAAGATGACCAAGAGAAACCAAGAATATACTTCCCAAGTGTAGCGCACTCATCATGATACCAGAAACCCATAAATAGGGAAATTACCAAAACTGTAGCTGCAACTGCCTTGTGCGCACTGCAAAAGGAGCAGTCTTGTTGCCCAAATGAAATGATCGAGTCCTGTATTTATACTAATCTGGGCGCTAGTCTGGGGCCGACTTCTTATGTGGGTCTTCAAATTACTTTATTATTTTCTGTCTTTTGTTGATGGGGCCGACTTCTCTTCTTGGGTCTTCAATTTCTTCCTAGGGATTTTGTAATGGTGTAGATGGGTCTTCTTGTACTTTCTTGTGGAGAATGACTTGCTTGGAGCTGCAAATATTCAACAAACATCTCCTTCACCGTCTTCTTCTCGGATACATGACGTATCAGATGATCCTTTATGGCAACTAAGATCATTCACTTGGCCTTCACTTCTCTCTTGCTGTGAGCTACCAACTCTCATGGATTTGTAGGTAGAGTAGAAAAGTTCTTAATAATATCCCAAAGATCATTCTCTTCTAGTAAGAGTGTAACCCTCACCTTCCATGATAAGAAATTTGAGGCACCATCCAATTTGTCCTGAAACATGAGGCACGTTGTTGCGATCTTTGAGATCTATTGCACAAACTCCCAAATCTGAAAATAAAACTTTAAAACCCTCTCACTGTTGATCCTTCTTCCCTATAGTTGATTTACCGCTGCAAATCCTAAAAAATCTCAATAAGAGAAATAATCTCTGATACCATGTGAAAAATCCCAAGCCCTAGGTGACTAAAGTCCTTATGATCTCAATCAAACAAGTAGATTGTTGAATTTAATTAATGTGGAAATAAATTTCAAACCATAGCATTAATCACACAATAGTTTGAAATTAAATAGTGGAAGCAAACAAATCGATTTCACATAACACAAGTAATTGCTCCTTCAAAACTACCTTTTCATTCCTTCGAAAACTTACAACAAAGTCTCCACAAGTTGCCAAAAAATAACACTACACGGATACCAAAAATCACCCTAAGTTGAGCGGAACAATTCGCTGGGAGAGTATGGTTTGATGTACAACTATATGACTTGTTTGTACAGATGTCTATATGGCCATGTTCGTAACAATTTATAGATCCATATGACTATACAAATCCGTACAACCATGTCCGTACGACTGAATGGATCTGTATGACTATATGAATCTGTACGACTGTATGAAACTGTGAGGATCTCTGTACGAGACTACTTGCTGCCTGGAAATGCCTCTTTCATGGCTTCCTGCTCTCTCTCCCTCTCTCTGTCACTCAACCTGTTCAACTCCTCAAGTGTTCTTGTGCTTGTTTGTGCTCTCTATGTTGACCTATATTTATAGTTTTAGCTGAGACCAAAGCCCTAATCTATTTCTAAGATTACTGCTAGTCTAAGTCATGCATGCATGAAATACACTTTTTAGACTCAACCGCTAAAAATAAGACTTTCACTTTTTAACTAAAGTGAATTACAAAATAGAATTGACTTTTTGAAAATAGAATCACTTCTCGAAAATATAATTTCTTTTTGAAAATATCTTGAACTACTTCTTGCACGTCCACTCAAAACTTGTGCGAAAGTTCTTGTCCAAGCTACAATTCTCAACAAAAAGATCCGAAGAAGGGTTATGGAGGCTAAGAAAAGAGCTATAATTCTCAACAAAAAGATCCAAAGAAGAGTTATGGAGGCTAGGGAAAACCCTAATTGTGCATTAAGATAAAGTTAGTGGTTATATTATAAAATATGGTTTTAACATTTAAAAGGTGATTTTATAAAATCAAAACGTTTAAAAAAACAATAATGAGAAATACTTATAAATTTATAATTGGAAAGTTAAGAATTGGCTATAAGTCCATTTAAAAAAAAAATCAAAATTAGACAGTGGCATTGGACAACATGGGCAAACGATACAATCTATCAACATATTTAAAAGATGACATTAGGCAACACGCCTAATTGTGATATAGAAGCACCTCTTTAATACTCTTACTCTTTAAATTAATTTTTGACAATATCTCGAACTACTTCTTGCATGTTCACACATAACTTATGCAAAAGTTCCTATCCGAGCTATAATTCTCAACACAAAGATCCAAAGAAGGATTATAGAGACTAGGGGAAAACCCTAGTTGTGCATTAACATAAATTTAGTGGTTATATTATAAAATACAATTTTAACATTAAAAAGATGATTTTGTAAAATCAAAACGTTTAAAAGGATGGCATTGGGGCATGTGCCTAACCGTAATACAAAAGCACCTCTTTAACACTCTTACCTTTTTTTTAAGTGACTAACCTTAATGAGAATGCAAAGTAAACTTTGATCCACTTATTTGTGCACAAGTAGTGTAATGCAAGCTACATACATTGAATCACTACCTCAAGATACCCACCCACGAACTACCTTAAAGGATTGAGACAATTCTCACAAAACTTAAACCTCGATTAATGATGAAAAAACCCTCAACCCTAAAAATCACAATTTTAAGATAACCATATAAACTTTAGTTAGTCAATGAAAGTAAAAACATTAGCTAGTCTATAAATATCACTAGAGGTAGTATGCAACTTTGATTATAAGTTGATCCCATCGTTTTCAACCCCTATGGTGGAGAAGGTTAGGTTAATTGTTGGCCCACATGGTTTTGGAATTTATCAAGTGCCACCCCTAGCCTCATGTGTGATGGTGTTCATAATAACACACCCGACCAATAATGGGCTTCGCTGGTCCAAATGCAAATGCATTTCATAAAAGAGATACGACCCACAACACTTTCCATGATAGATACCCCATTGACTTCAAAACATCAGCATCGAGAAAGAAAACATCATGTGTCGCTAGGGGAGTAGAGCATGCCCATTGCATGCCTGAGCTGTTTCATGGTTGGAGTTAGTTGGGTTTCTCGTTCTTTGGTCACCTACTTACACCAGTCCTAACCGAGATTTAAATATAGAATTGATTATGTGCAAAGGTTTATGAGAGGTTTTAGGAAGCGTCAAATAATCTCTTCCACTCTCATTCTTTTCTATTGTCCCGAGTAGCAATGGGTGATGAGTGGGACTTCTGGTTGGACGAAGCTCTCAAGAAATTGGAGACTACGAAGCATCTGAGGTCTTTGAGACCGTTATTAACGGTGCCTTCTGAGGGCTCACTGCCGTCCTACGCCTATCCCCCCATTGCCATTGCAACATTAGACGACGATGACGTGTCTCCTACTCATCTCAGACTTTCAGGCTATGGAGAAGCAGAGACACTCATAAACCATGAAGACGAATTTGAGACTTTTGATGGTTTGGGGCCGTGGGATCGATCCTCCGTGGTGGTCAAGATTTCAGAGGCCACTTTCCAGCTTTGGATCAACAATCGCTGCAGCACAGGTCCGTCAGTTTTCACTTTTCCTTCTTCACATCGCATTAGGCTTGCATGTGTGCATATGTCTGCACAATTTGCCATGGTGGTGATATAACTCATCTTTTAAACGAAACGAAGAGGGGATATTAAGTCCAGGATAGAGCTACTTTATCAAACACTGCTCCAAATTTTGATTAAATTCCATGTGATTTTCATATTTTTCTATAATATATTAGATTTTAAAACATTGACATGGAGACACTTGAAATGTGCTGAAGCATTTATTTCTAGATATGTCCTGTCCTGTATGTATTTCAGGTCAAGAGACATGCGATTTTGATATATTGTTGGATAATGTGATGGAATCTCGTGCACAGCCTTTTAGAAAGCTACTTCTCTTCTCTGGGAATGACTATTTGGGTCTGTCAGCTCATCCCACTGTTAGACGTGCTGCTGCCAAGGTGCCAATAGAAATCCCTTAAGCTGTACCCGTCTGCTTGCTTGAATGCTTCATTATATCATCCAGCTTTTGAGTCAAGGTTGCATTCTTTCTAAATATAATTCATTCCCGGGGATTTCAGGCTGCACAAGAACATGGTATGGGTCCAAGAGGTTCTGCACTGGTTTGTGGATATACATATTACCATAGACTACTGGAATCTGCTTTAGCAGATTTGAAGAAGAAAGAGGTGCGTGTTTATGTCTCCTGTCAGTAGAATAATTGGTAGTTACATTTGAGTCTTTTTCAAATAAATGGTTGAGACTTGCAACATCAAGTCTGACAAAACTGAGGTCTTTGTGATTATGCAACACTTCATATTCGGTAAGAGACAACACTTTGTTTCAGATGACCTTAATTGTGATCCCAC
The DNA here is from genome assembly GCA_009831015.1 of Picea engelmannii. Lineage (NCBI taxonomy): Eukaryota > Viridiplantae > Streptophyta > Pinopsida > Pinales > Pinaceae > Picea > Picea engelmannii. The sequence goes on from ML782022.1 coordinate 578,266, forward strand.
ATTTGGCTTCCATCTAGTTTATTTTGTTGGAAATTTTCTCTTGATGTGTGTTAAGTACCTTAGATCTAGAAATAGAATCTCACACAATAAATCCAAGAACAATAAAATAAATCCAGCTTTATTATTATGAAACCCTTAAGGTAGGGCAACACCTTACATTTGATCATTTTATGGAAGGAATCCACTCTTGTTCACTTGCCTCTTCGAGGAGGCAACCTCCTAATAAGCTACACACCAGATACAATACTCTTCAACCATGCCCATTACATTGCTTACACCTCTTTATATAATACTACCTACCACCTAAAAACATTCTAGAGAAAGAACCTAAGAACATTCTAGAGAAAGAACTTTCTAGTAGGTGGAACCTTCGCACATTTATTGTGTTCACTCTAGCCCTTATTTACTAAAAGTGGCCTCCATGCATAACAATACATAATAACTTCTTTATTTTTATTCCCCTTGGGTACCTCCCTAGGTACCCCATATTATCCCCCTAGTTACACTACATTCCACCCCCTTAGAAAAACATTGTCCACAATGCTTGTTATGAGGAAGTACAACCATATACCAAGGCCCCATGTAGAAGTGCTAGCCATCATGTTGAAGTAGTCCAAGCTCCACTATAAACCTGGGTCCCATGTGCAAGTGCTCGCGTGAAATCTCCTTTGAAGATATCGAAACTCAATAGCCAGCTGAAAATGGTGCTCCAAATGTCTATACTAGTCATGTGGATCCAAATATGTAGATCCATCCATATCCAAAAGATCATCCTCATAACACACTAGTACGGGAGAGTAAGCAAACTGAAAAATAATATGCATAGAAGGCTCTTGACTTCTCTCCATGATGTTCTCTACAGGTGGAGTAGAGTCATCAATTAAAAGATGAAAATAGTTATCATCCAAAAAATGACAACTATCCGTATACCAATCATCAGAATCAACCTCGAAATCATACCAAACATAGCTTTCTTGATTATATTCTTCCGTGATGTAAGGGTATATGGTACTCATAATATAGCTCTCCTGCATTTAGCTATAGTCTCTTGAATATTTCGAATATCTTTTTTTATGCCCATGAGGGTTTCAATATCTCAGAGAGCGTTGTTTAAGCCCATGAGGATTTGAGAGCGAATTTTTTCAGAGGTTGTAGTGCACGACATATCCATTGGAAGCACCGCATATAATATACCAAAAGAAAGCTCTGAAAATCCTCTATCCAATGGCACTGATTTGACAACAATTTGAGCAGCCTGTCAACAGTTATGAGGTTTGTAGTCTCATGACCGTCACGAAAAAACTCTGAAAAATTGCTGATTTTAAATCAACGATATCTTCACTTCTGGAGGTCCAATTCAGACGATTGTTTTTTTGAAATTGGTTGTTTTGCCGAGAGGAACTCAAATCTACAATCGGTTTGGGAAACTGCTGCACCAAATGCTACAGAAACCTGCAAATCGCGCGGTCATCCTCAAACCCCCCCCCAAAAATTGCTGATTTGAAATCAACGATATCTTGACCTCCTGAACTTTGATTCAGACGATTTTTTTTCAAAATCGGTTGTTTTACTGAGAAGAATTCAGATCTACAACCAGTTTCTTCAAATTCTCTTCAGAAAGCTACAGGAATTGACCTGAGTGTCTCGACCCTCTTTTTTCTTTTTCATTTGAAAACCTGCAAAATAGAAAAAAATTGCCCCTTTTTCTTGGTCGAAGAAAGTGCTCTGATACCACTTGTTCAATACCTTAAATGTAGAAATAGAATCTCACACAATAAATCCAAGAACAATATAGAAGAAATCCACTTTTATTATTATGAAACCCTTGAGGTAGGGAAACACCTTACAGTTGATCCTTTTATGGAAGGAATCCACTCCTGTTCACTTCCCTCTTCGAGGGGGCAACCTCCTAATGAGCTACGCTCCAAATACAATACTCTTCAATCATGCCCATTACATTGCTTAGACCTTTTTATATAACACTACCTACCACCTAAGAATTCTAGAGAAGGAACCTTCTAGTAGGTGGGACCTCTAGCAAGCCTTCTCACATTTATTGTGTTCACACTAGTCCTTATTTACTAAAAGTGGCCTCAATACATAACAATACATAATAACCTCTTTATTATTAAGCCTTCTCACATTTATTGTGTTCACACTAGGCCTTATTTACTAAAAATGGCCTTCATACATAACAATACATAATAACCTCTTTATTATTATTCCCCTTGGGTACCTCCCTAGGTACCCCATATTATCCCTCTAGCTACACTACAATGTGCCAGTGAACCCTATCCCCATGTTCTTAATTTTGGTAGCCATGATTTGGCTTTTGAAAAGGGGCATGTCTAGGACTGGTGTTTACTGCATATACTATAGCAGTGTTGCATGGAAGCACACCCCTCCCACACCCTCTCCCAAAGTGCACTCCGGATGGGAGCGAGTGTGAAGTGCTTGAGGAAGTGCCCCCCCTCCCACACCTACTCTGGAAGTGCGCTCCGGATGGGAGTGAGTGCGAAACGCTTCAGGGAATGTGTTTCCAAATTGCACCCATTTCTTTTATTTTCATCCATGCAAATTTTTAACATTAAAAGTTAAAATAGAACCTCCATTTCAGGATGTTTGGTAATGGACTCAGACCATAGGACCTCACATAGAGAAACCAGAAATTGTGGCGTTTTCAAGTTTTTAGCAGACTTCATAGTTTTTCAGTATTTCAACATTTTAGTGTTTTGTGAAACAGGACAATGCAAACCTTTCTCTCCTACATCCCCGAGTTAGGCAAGGTAGGATTATGAGATTGAAACTTAGGATTTGAACTCTTGTAAAGAAGAATCAAGAAAATGCCTAGGGAGCATGTGTTAGTAATGAGCTTAGCCACCTCATTACTACACAGGGTTCAGCTTGACGGGTGCAATGTCTATGTTGGCTACTGAGCAATGTACCTTAGATAGCCCAATATAAATCGATATGCATTGGAAACAAATTGAACCAAGGAGGTGAAACTTAGTAAGTGAGTAATAGAAGTTAAGTAACCTTTTAAAAGAAAAATTATTTCAAATTTTTTGCATAAGCAGGACTTCCACAGCCATGTGGGGTTCTGTAGCTTGTGGTTATGTCTGTCCCAGCATTCATCAAGATACATCTAGTATTAGATCACAACAACTTAGAGCAGAAGTTGCTCGTGGCAAGAAGGCAACCAAGTAGATGGCATATGGTCATGATGTCAGATGGCCTATTTCATTTCATGGTTGATGTTATCTATTAGATGTTAATGACATATGTTAATAGTCATTGTTTAAAATGTGATGTTATGGTTGATGTTGATTGATGTTATCTGTGTATGAAATGGTTGATGCTCTAATAATTAATCTACTATGGATTGCATTTCTAGCTTCTTAAAAATGTAGTATTCGTATACAAGTAGCAGGACACCTATGTTTTTGGCAATTTCCATGTTTTATTTTAATATATATGCATTAAAATATATATTATATAGAAAACACTCCCCGGTAGCTTTGCTCCTGTTTTTTTTTTGGAAATTAGCCCTCCTGCTCCTTCTCCCTGCTTCTCTCCTGCTCCCAACATGATTGTGCTAAATCAGTCAATGCATAGGCCTTTATAGGCTTGTTTAAGATGTGTGATCTTGAGTAGTGTCAGTCTGAAATGAACGCATCTTTGACGTCTAACTTGGGATGCTTGTTGTCAATGACAATGACATATTTCATGGGTAATAAACAAATATCTAACTTGTCATGCTTGCTTTAAATGTCATAGTTTGTGGGTAATAAACAGACTTTCAGAAACGTGCATTATATTCTCATTATTTAAAACTTGCAATGCTTGCTGTTAATGTCATGGTTCATGGGCAATGGACTTTCAGAACCGTGAATTTTAACCTCTCATTCTTGTGTGATCCCCAGTTTTTGGCAACTTGGTTTCTAGGATGGCTTGCCAAGTCCATACAACATAAGGCAATCTGATGTGCAAGCATTTCAGGCTTGTTTGACCTGGATCATCTCTTAGTTTGCTCATGATTATGCAATAAGTATTTTGGTTGTCACTTTTGGAGTTTGGTTCAAATCCTGTTTTGTTAGATACAGCTTCATCTCTTGAGGAATGTGCTAGTAAACATCTCTTCCTTCTTCTTTAATTACTTGAGGACAACATTTTTCCATGTATGCCATTATTTTTCCTGCATTTCTGATAGAAAATTTCCTATAATCTTGTAAACTGTACTCGTCATGCACTATCACTGTACCATGCTTCCTCTTTCATAGGTTCTATTGTGGTTTGCTATAAGTACAGTTGCATGTTCACTTTCTGCTATTTTTTGGAATTTGTCCCTTTGATCATGGCACTGTCTTTGTTATTTCTTTGCTTAAAGTTTAAACTTTAAAGCCAATTTCTCCCAGCAGAACATTATTTTAAGATGCAATCTTAAGATAGAATGAAAGAAATACCCGTTGTCTGGCATATAAATTTTAATCTTTCTTAAGTTGAGACTTTTACCTGTTTGTTCTTTTGGAAGGATTTGATGAATGTGAAAATCCTGTTAATTTGGACCTTATTATTGTCCTGAGCTGTACCATAAAAAAACATTCTTCCTCTCTGTTATGTTCTGTCTGACTTCCTCACAATCTCATCTGTTTCTCTTCGTAGTATATTTGATGGTAGTTGAGAAGCTTCCTTTGACTATTGTGGATGCCGCTCTATCAACAGTGAGCTGGATTAGCCATTGGCATTCCAGGCTAGGAACTCTGTCCATCTCTGTTTATTGGCCAGCTTGTATGGCCATAAGACATGTCACTTTGGGGGAATTCAACCATTATGGAATATTGCCACCCCCACTTTACCAATCAGCCAAACCCCCATTGACCATACATGATTGTGATCAATGTAAATCCTAAATGATTTAAATTTTAGACCTTAGGTATTGCTTTTCAGTTTCCTATCTATCTATCTATGTAGCAAAAGTACTCTATTATAGATTTCTATTCATAATTTTAACTTTTGTCTGAGATAACCAATTGTGTTGTGGATGTTGTTATTCAGGACTCTTTACTTTGTCCAACAGGGTTTGCTGCAAACATGGCTGTGATGACAGCCCTGGGAAGTCTTAGTTCTCTATTATCTTTCAGTGGCAGACCAACAAATGATGAAAAGATTGCTATCTTTTCAGATGCTTTAAATCATGCATCAATTATAGATGGCATTCGTCTTGCTGAAAGACAGGGGGAAGCAAAAGTTTTTGTGTATAGACACTGTGATATGGTTCATCTTGATCAACTGTTGTAAGTCTTTCTCCAAATACTATTTTTCCTTCTTTTGTGGGCTTTAATTGCAGTCAGATCAGTGTCATTTGAAACTAGTCAGTTTTTTATGTGGCATATTTTTACAGCAGCATGCTCATTTTGAATATGGCAGGTCATGTTGTAAGCTCAAGAAGAAAGTTGTTGTCACTGACAGGTGAGAAATCAAGAAGCTCTCTTAACACCCAATGGATAAATTACAAACTCCTTGCATCTTAATGGGATCCTGGATTAAACTTGAACTGATTTGACTATCTAGGCATTCCAGTTACATTGTCATAAGTAAGTACTGATGTACTTACCATTTCTTTTGACAATTCTCTGAGAAACATGAAGGAGAATCATGGGATAGAATATTGTCAAAGGAGAGGATTGTATAGATTTCTAGAGTGCCTGATTCATAATAAGTTTAAAACTTATATGAGCACTTGGATCCCGAAAGCAAGAATGTGAATGTCTTTGTGTAAAAAAATATTAGAACACTTCAGTAAAACAAGAAGAAAGAGTTGAATTTTCTGACTTAAACCATAAGAAAAAAGCTTGATATTTTTTGTGGCAGAGAAGAAAGAGAAGTTTGACAATCTCATAAAAAATATGCAAGTTTGGCCACAAATTTGGGTAGGTTATTGTATTGAAACAGAGACCTTTTCGGCAGTACCATTCCAATAGCGTTTAGACCAACAGAGATATCAGAGATTAGGGTTTGCTGTGCTTCCCTCTCAGCGAGCTAGGGTTCATTGGGTTCAGGCATGGCCTGGCTGCTTCAGGTGGGATGCCTACCTGCTCCTATTCACCCACCCCTTCGGCTGTTGAGCTTGTGGCTTGCAGGTTTTCTGCAGATTGACAGGGTTTTATTTTCTGCTTGTTATGGCAAAAACATGTCCTCTACTTTAGCCATATGTATTCCCTCTCTGTATATCATTTGAGATGGCGCCTTCCAGAAGGACACCTCGTTATTTCCACCAAGATCTCCTTTCTTTGTCATGGCGGAGATTCCAGCAATGGATAAATCTGCTCCTCATTTGAACTCACACTCCTTAAGGATGTGGTTATACAATCCAGTGCTCCCCCTTTGGAAAGGAAGGCTTCACAATCAGACAACTTTATTGTGGAGGAATCCAATTGCACCTCTGCTCTTCGAATTCCTTCCAAGGAGATTAATGCATATATCGATGACTGCAGGAAAAATGCTCTGATATGTAGGTTCAATGGGTCATTGCCAACATCTTCAGCTCTCATAAACTGGATTGATACCAACTGGACTTCAGCTTACACGGTAAGTTTCTATTGCAAAGGTTTCTTTATTGTTTATTTCAATAAACCAGAAGGTCATAGAAAGGTCATGGAGGGGGACTGTGGTTCTGGGGCAGAGCTGACCACTTCTTAGAATCATGGTTCCCTAAACTCAATCGGACTTCAATGACTATTTCTTTAGCCCCAATGTAGGTGAGATAGCTGAACCTTCCCCTCTACCCGTGGGAAGAGGAGACCTTCCAAGAAATAAAAAAATCTTTGGGTAAGTTCATCAAGTCTGATCCAAGTCAAGAGGGGAAGGGAATTTTTACTTATGCCAGAATTTGTGTGGAGCTGGACCTTAACAGAGGTCTTATGCCAGATTGTGAAGCTTTCAAATGGATCCAACAGTTAGACAACGAGAATACAGCTTTCAGGTGCATACACTGTTTAGAGGCAGGCCACTTGAATGAAGCTTGTCCAAAAAAGGTAAGTACCCTGGAGGAAACACGACATTTATCCATTTCAAACGAAAGTTCAGATGGTTTTCAGAAAGTTATGTGAAGAAAGAGTCAGGAGCGCAGGTGGTGAGTGAGTCAGTGGAATTTAAAATCTGTTCTGCAAGGCCATTAGTCAAATAAACAAGAGCCTGTTTACGAACTCAACGACAAAATCTTGCTATTGGGGAAGAAGTCCAGAGCGAGGATAACCCAACTCTAGTCGAGTTGGTAAAACAAGGAGTTCATCTCAAGATTCTGTGAGCTAATGCACATACAAAATAACTGAATAATGAAAAGAAATGAGGACAGTGTAAGATCCCCCTTACTAACTGCTGGTGTATTATGTGTTTAATGCTGATGTGTTTGGGTGCTGATGTGGTTAGGAACTTTTGTCAAACAGTTACCCAATGAACTCTTGGACTGCTGATAGGTTTTATGTTTACTGCTGGTTCAAGAGTTTTGTCAAACACTTTGCCTATATGCTCAAATATCACTGTAAATTCCCTTTTTGCTGTTGATATGAGTTTCTGAGTTTATTTATTTCAGATCTCTTCATCAAGATAGTTTCGTAACAGTCCATAATAGTATGACACACCAAAAGAGGAGTTTATTGTTTCAAATGCCAAAGGCAGCAGTTACATTCGTTTTTGCAAATGGTAACAATCATATATAAGCTATAACAGCAGAATTTATAGTCAGCAATTGCAATCTAATGTAACAGCAAATAAGACAGCAATGGAACCGGATCTATTTCTATTATTCTGACCTGCAGACAATAAAAAATTTGGCAGCAGAAAGTACAATGGATTTGCCCCTCTTTGTCACACCATAACCAACACTGAAACGGCCCTGTTTGGGACTGATATTAATGGTACGGACCCCTGTTTTACCTTCCACACAAACTGTAAACAAGATTCTGTCCTTCTCCAAATCCCACGAACTGTACAGAGTGTTACTGCCTCCTTTCCAGAACCCACTACCTGCAAATAAGAATGCTGAAGCTAGTCACGGCTCAAGGAAATAGCAAATAATAATTATGGGCAGCAGATCACATCCAGAAATCATGCCCAGCAGTCTCCTTTTAGCAGATCTGGTGATGATAATGAATAACACTGGGAATACACTGAAATGCGCCCCCTTTAGTGTACTAACAGCCCTTTCTATTCCCCATGAAGTCCCAAGCTCCCATGCTATCCCCAGAAAGGACCCACCATGTTGACGCTGCGCCACTTTGATCATAAATATCTGACCCTCATGCCTAGACTGCATCCTCCACTCCTGGAACCCCAAGCTGTAATGCCTAGAAGAACCGTCCCCACTATCAAGGATCATATCCTGCAAAGGTATCTCAGTGAAGTCAAAGTCTGCAAGTCCACTGTCATACCCGATCCTGGGTGTCGGCAAGGAAAGTCTGTCTTGCCATATAGAATGCGCCCCAACATCTCCTCTCGAGGCATCCCAAAAATGAAACGGACCAATCAGATGAGTTCCTGGAACCCACAACCAAACTAGAAGTCCACCATCCCTAGAACCAATTGACTCCCACTGTGCTATGCTGATAACTATTGGAATCCAAATATGCCAAGTCTCGAATTCCTGTTTTTGTATGCACCCAACTGATGGAAACAAAGTACTAGGAATCAACTCTATGCCTGCTAATCCGCACAACTACCAAAATGTACTGAAAAATTGTGCTGTCCTGATCACTGTCAATGTACCAATGCAACCCATGGAGTCTAAACACCTCCTTGAAAAACAACTCTGCCACCTGCGGTGCCTCATACTTTGATGGACTCACGAAGAAATGTGCCAACTTGGTCCACCGACCATCAATGATATAAATATAATCCCTGCCATACACCTCTGGTAGACCTATGATGAAATCTGTCGATGCACTCTCCCACTTCTGTTCTGGAATGAGTATAGGCTGCGATAATCCTGCTGGATGGGTGTGTTCTGACTCGTTCTACTGACAAGTCGTGCACTCACTCACATGTCTCAACACATCATCCTTGAGGCCTCTCCATGAGAACCTCTCTCTGATCTGTTGGTAAGTCAAGTACCCAGGATGCCCTGCCAAGGGTGTGTTATGTATAGCCCTCATGATCTCCTCCCTAAGTGTGGACTTAGTGACTAAGTATATGCTATCTCTATAGTAGATAATGTCATCCACCACTTTGTACATGTCATCCTGAATGTGACCATCCATCAACTCGCAAGCAAACCAATCCTTGGAATATTCCACCAGAAGATGGGACTCCCAATCAACTGAAATCCCTGTGAGCCAATCCAACATGGCCTAGATCTCCTCCTGATGTACTTGTACACCATGCGCACTGATCACATGGCCTAGATCTCCTCCTGATGTACTTGTACACCATGCGCACTGATCACATGGCCCAAATATAAAGCCTTCGTCATGCTAAGCTCCCTGTTCCTGACATGATGATAGCCTGATCGAATATCAATCTCTTGAAAGTACTCTGTTCCATGCTTGAATATGCTCTCCATCCACTGGGCCGAAACAATCCTAGGAGCACCATTGGTCATGCCCCTCAAGAGTCAAAACCACCTTCCTACCATCTGCTGCCCTGAACTCTAGCTCCATGGCTTGGTAGTCAACATAATGCTTTCCCAAGAAAACAAGCCATTGAACACCCAATATGTTATTAGTATCTAGCAGCTGAACTATGTAAAACTCATCGGTCACCGTGTAGTTGCCTAACACTACATCCAATTGCAAAATCTTCTGTGTGCATGGCATACTACGCCCACCGGCTACCACTACATCAAACCTCTCAAAGTCTACTGTAGGAATGCCTCTCCTAGTCACCAAGGCTGAGTCAGTGAAGTTGTGGGTTGCCCCACCATCAATCAGAACTGTGACACGCTATCCTTGTAATACCTCACGGACCCTAAAGGTGTGAAATCTAGGAACACCTGACAGAGCGACGATAGTCAAACCCTTAGTCTCATTGTGTTGCTACTCAACACCCTTAGCCTCCACTCATGGCTACTCATTATCTGAACTGTTATGCTTGCTGCCCTGCTCACGTCCTGCCTCCTCTTCCTCATCACTATCAGGAAGTACCTCAATGTAATGTACCTTACCCTTCCCCATGCACCTGTGACCCGGCTCCTTACAGTTTTAGCAAAGATTCTTCCTCCTCAATTCTCTTCGAGTCTCCTCATCCAATTTGTCTTTCTGAAACACTTTCACAACAACCTGTAAGATCCCCTTATTAATTGCTGATATGTTTGATGCTTTACTGCTGATGCTTAAGGAAGATTTGGGGGTTTGATCTCGGGTTGGAAAAATAGATCTTTTTCCTAGGGATAAGAGATGAACTATTCTCTTTGGAGATGGGGAAGGCTTACTCTATGATCAACATTTATGGACTTTATGAAGACAGGGTACACTATTGGGAGGATTTATTATCAAAAGATTTCTTGAAACATGACAGACTAATTCTTGGAGATAATCTGAATTTTACTCTCCAAAGGGTTGAGATTTGGGGGAGAGCAACAAGGGTTTATGATTTAGCAGGTTTCTTCATTCACAAGATAAAGGATATATGGCTAGTAAATGTGGATCCAATAAAATTAGTGCCAACATGGAGGAACAATTTAATAAGGGTAGACTTAGTATCCAAAAGGTTGGATAGGTTCTTATTATCAGAAGTTGTAACGGTGGATGAGGAGAGAATAAGATCATGGGTTGAGAGAGGAGAGAATAGTCCTGCAGGGCACTATTGCCCCTTCATTTCTTCTTCTTCTTCTTCTTTATGTATGTTCCCTACCCCCATGGGGGGAATTGTAATAAAATGAGTTAGCATGAGGTCTTTTGTATGTAAAAGACTCAGCTCCTCAAGACTTGGTCATTAGTGCATAACTGTTTTTTTTTCACTTGGTCCATTATACCTTGCTTCGGTGACTTATAATGTTCTAAGGTTTTTCACTCACTTCCTCCAAAGCTAGAGTATGTTCTAATGGCTAGGCCTTGGTGTGTTCTGTCCGAGTCTAGTGTCAAATGTATATTACTATGCTATTCATTAGTCTAGAGTCTTATGGGCATGCATTAGGTCCCTCTAGGATATTTTTTTAATTTTTAAAGTAAAATTTCTCATTAAAACAAGATTTTACTTTGTAAATTCATGTAAATATTTAATAAGTGGTACTAAGAGGTGTTTAACACCTTGGGGGTTATCGTTTTCTAACTCAGAAAACCCCTTTTCCCTTAATACCCCCCTTATCGAGCGAAATAATTGACTTTTACTCATAAAAAATCAATTATTTACTCAAAAAGGTGATTTAATTAGCTCCCTATTTTTAAGGAAACATGTCGGAAACATGTTTTTGGTTTGTCTATAGTCTAACGCTCCCTCACTGCTAGTTAGTGTCACTTGAGGCGAGTTGTGAGTGACTTAGTGGCAAGTTAAGATGAGTTGAGTGGTGTGTTAAGTGGTCTTGATGGAGATCCCAAAGAGGAGGTGCACCCTCTCTTGAGAGGTGGCGCACTCTCCTTGAGGGTGCCAATCCCAAGGAAGGTGCGCACCTACTTAAGAGAGGTGGCGACCTCTCCTTCCCTCCTCTCTTTGACTTGTGGTGACCCCTCTCTAGTTTGATGAGATGTGGCGTCCGTCTACCCACACAAGTGGCTCAACCCACATTGGGATTAACACCCTCTCCCTTGGAAAATGCGCCACATGTGCTATAAAACCAAGCCGACCCCCTCCTCTTCAGGTTACTGAGAGTTTGGGCTGAGCTTGCTATTGTATTGCTCTTGTAATACTTTTATTGGAATAAAGAAACGGTCAAGAAGGTGGTGTGCAACATTTGTGTGGATGTTTGATGTCTTTTGCTTATTATATGAGGTAATCATAGCTTAGTAATTTGCATATAATTTGTTATTTTGGCCATTGAAGGGGTGTTGTCACCCAGTAGGATATGATCTATTAAGTTAGTTTACTTCTTAGATCTTATTGATTATCTACACTAGTGGTTTAAAATTTGTATGTCTTTTCAGTTGATTAACATACTATTTGAGCTTCTTTTGTAGGTATCACCAATATTTAATGAGTTTTTGCAAGTTTATTAAGCTTTACAGGTCCTCATGCTTGGAAAAGTGGTTGGACTAGCCTAGCGCAACCTTCCACAAACTCCAAGCCTCTTGAGAATGTAGTCCCTCAACATTTCACCGGAAGACCCCATAGCACAAGGATTCTGAATCTCAAGCTTCTCACTTTCTCCTTAAATAAAAATTAAACATTTTCTGGTTACTTTCCTTTGCATGCAAGTAGATTTAAATTCTAAATATAAATCTTAAGTAGATCTTCATTTTTGCATGCATGCATGCATAGATCTATATTGTTCTTTCAAAGTTTCTATCATTCTAGTTAGATCTAGCCTAGTCATCTTTTAGCAAGCTTTAAAGTTAAATCTTAATGCTAAAAAGATAAATTCATTTTAGAGCTTCAATTTCCATATTTTGGCAACTATTAGTGCCTATTTGTTTGCTGTCCAAACAGCAAACAAGAGCCACTAAGGAAGTTGGCTTCTTGCTAATTTTCTTACTCACCTTTGTTAACTTTATCTTAACTTTCACTTGGTAACTTTTGGTATAAGACTAACAATTTTTGCAGGCTGTCCCAAAAGCATTTTGGGCATCTTTCCATCAAGTTTGTTTGCTGTTTTTGCAGATTTCATGAACAGCTAGGAGGAAGCGCTGCCCATTTTTCGCGGATCCAAGCCATCCAAGATCTCTTGGAGCGCCTCTTCATTCTTTTCACTTTTCTAATTAATTTGTAAGTTTGATTGGTCCTTGGATTATAAAAGGCCAACAAACCTTTCCTTTCCAAGATTGTAACTTCAAGGAGTTAGTGGGATAACCCACTAGCCCTTTCATCCCCCCTACCCAGGGGAGATTGTGTCATTTTTGCATTCATTTTGCATCTGTCCAATTTTTGCTAACTAAACAAGATAAAATCAATTTAAAACGAACCAAGATAAACACAACAAAACATCTACTTTCCATTTTAGTTAGTTTTCATTTTTCATTTATTTCAATTATCTTTCATTTTGGCAAAGTAACAAACCTTCCCCGTCAAGGTCCTATTATGCTCTCGGCCTCGCAAGCATAGCTTGATCTTGGCATGATTAAGAAAGGAACTTGATTTGTGCGGAGTAGTCTAATTAGGGAAAACCTTTTGCCATTATTGCTCAATAAGGGATCATACTTTCAAATTACTTGTGAGTTCAGGGGGATACTCATTGAGATCAGTTCTCTCCCTGTTGGAAGTCCTTGCAGTTTCGCTTGTACCCATTTGAGGGATAATAGTTAAAAGACAACACACAATAGATTAGATCTTTCATTTCTTGCTTACAATCTCTTGCAATTGTGAGTGGATTAGCACTATTAGTCCACCTCACTCAATTAACTTAAATCCAAGTGAAACCCCTTAATTAACTAAAATTTCCAAGAGCAATTCAAAACATTTATCTTGCAGCAATACACACATTATTGGCACTGGTCTCTAAACTATATTTTCATTTGCTTATTATTATTTGCTTTGAAGTATTTTATATGCTTATTATCATTTGCATAAGCAATCTTTGGATGTGTCACTATATGCTGCTAGATTAGTATTTGCTTTTGTTTCATTTAACTCCTGGAATTCCTTGTACTTAGCTTAACCAACCTTAGATTATTTTATTAGGGACTACTCCCCTTGGATTTGCTAGAAGTTAGCCTAGACGGAGGAGTCGAGTAGCAGGTGACAACGACCTGACTCGAGACTCGCCCCCAAGGCCGCACCCAGTGTATTGAGGATTTCTTCCACATGAACCGAGGTGCGGATTAGGCGGCGACACTTCAAATTTTTAAAGAAGAAAGGAAACCTTTAAGTCTGTGCATATTCAACCTGTCATGGCTAGAGGATAAGGTGTTCAAAGATTTTGTGAAAATTAAATGGAAAGGTTTTGATGAGTCCCTAAGGAAAATAACGAGCGCTCAATTTGTAGCAAGTATGAAGAAAGTCAAGCAGGCTATATCTACTTTGGGCACATAAGAAATTTAAAAATATAGATCAGGATATTGTTGTAGTGGAAAAGGAAAATTTTGAGTTTTATGAACAAGATGTTGAAGGAGTGTTTTTAGAGGAATCCAAATTGAGGCTAAGGAATCTAGAGAAATCTAAAAGGGAACTACTGTGGCAAAGGAATACAATGGTGTATGAAGAGTAGGGCCATTTGGTTGGCCAAAGGGGATGAAAACACAAAATACTTACTTGAACTATGCAAATCATAGGAAGAACATCAATACGATATGGGAAATGCCAAAGGGGAATCATAGTACTACAAGAAATTTCAATGATATTGTTGAGATGAGGGTTTCACATTTTCAAAGTTTATATAAAGAGCTAGCGAGGGAAAATATAGCAGAGATATTAAAACTCACCTCCTTCTTTCCTAGTTTTGTAAGTGATGAAGCAAATGCCTTGTTAATAGAAGAAGTCACAAAAGAGGAAATGAAAGTAGTCCAAGCATCTATGCAAAAAGACAAAAGTCCAGGCCTTGATGAAGGACTATAGAATTTTTCATTGGTTTTTATGATTTGTTTGAGGAGGATCTGATTAGTGTTGTTGAGGAGGTGAGGACAATAGGGAAAGTGCTAGGAGTTTTCCGTTCCACCTTTCTTAGCACTAATCCCAAAGAAGGAGAATCCATTATCTTTCGAGGATTTTAGACCTATCTCTTTATGCAACTATGTTTACAAAATAATAGCAAAGGTTTTAGCCACTAGGGTGAAGAAAATATTCTCTGATACCATCTCATAGGGATGATTTGGTTTCCTAAATGGAAGACAAATTCATGAGGCTATAGGAGTGGCTTAGGAAGGTTTCCATACAACAAAAGTGAAGAAACTACCAACAATGGTAGTGAAACTTGATCTTTCAAAGGCTTATCATAAAGCCAGTTGGCTCTACTTGAGATTAATGCTGCTTCATATAGGTTTCAGATTACAAATTGTAAATTGAATTATGGGATGTTTAACCTTTGTCTCTTTTGCTATGTTAATAAATGGTTTAGCTTCAAGTTTTTTCTCCTCCACTAGAGGATTGAGGTAAGGATGTTCTGTATCATGGATACTCTTTCTATTATTAATAGCGGATCTAAGTAGTTGTATCATGGAAACAAGGAGGACATGAGTTCTAAAAGGGATAAAGGTAGGCGAGGCTATACATTTGACACATTTATTATTCAAAGACAAAGGAATACCTACTTTCCAATGTTCATTTAATTTTCTTTCAATATTTGAAGGTATAAATAACATAGATAAAGTTCAAACTACAAGACAAATTGGGGATATCCCCATTGATAAATTTGTTGCATGGGGTTTCTTCAATGGGGCGAGGCAAGGAAACCCAAATTTGTGTGGGATAGGGTATCTTACTGGCGCACACTTCTCTCAGCTTAAAGCAGGACTAGGAGATGGATCAAATATTTGCAAAACTTATGGCCTTGAACTACTTCTAAAATGTGTATTTCATAACAATATACAAAATTTGCAGAGAATGGGGGACTCAATGGTTGTTATAAATTGGATGAAAGGTCTATATAGAATAGACAACTTGATCCTAACTTCAATCTATGACCAACTAAAGTTGATGGAGGAGGTGTTCAACAATCTCTCTTACTTGCACATTTGTAGGGAACTAAATACTAATGTAGGCTCTCTATTGAAGGAATGCATATAGATGGAACTGGGGACATGAGTGATGATCGAGATAAAGGATGGAGTTTCTATGCCATCAATAGCCTCTTCAATTTATCATTTTTAACTCAGTGATAATTACAAATCTTATGCACTTTAAGTGGACTATTTATTTTTGGAAAAAATATAGGCTCCTTTAATAGAAGTCAATTTTGTTTTTTCCTGGATAAGTAATGATATAGTGCAAAACAATTTCCTTTTTGAATATTTATGGATAGTTATAAGAGTGCTTGTAGGCCTCTTCATAGTAACAAGAAGTTTTGAGTTTAACCCATAGGGGTAATGAATGCAATATGCATATACAATATGTAATTTTTGTCCTTCTTAGAATACAAATTATGTTTTTTTCCAAGGAAAAAAAGGTTTGAAAGACATTGCCTATGTGGTTATTAATACCTTGAATCACCCCTATTACACAAAAATACTACATAAGATGAGATAATTTTATTAATGTCCAACAAATGACAACAAAACTAGGTTGATGGGACCAACATGTACATAGTATTCCAACATGCACTGCATAGATAATATTTGTCATGCTCTGAATGTCAAGTCGGTGAGTGAATGCTTTTCTTGTAGAATCAGTGCCATAAGAGTGCTATTTCGATAGGGGGTGTTCAGATGCCCTTGAAATCATCAAGGTATGTCTCCTAGACCTTGTTTTTGGTGAGAAATATTTTGGGGATGTGGGGGAATTGCTTCACGTCCTTGGGGATGTTCCCTTCCTAAGGAGGACTTGCCCCATCTAGTCCCCAAGTCCCTGGGGATTGGGAAATGTAGGTGACTCATCCCCTAGGGGGGAATGGAAACTTGTGCCATATTGGAATTTTCCTTTTCATTATTTCTGGGCCTAGAGGATTCTCCTTCCTCTTGCTTCCTTCCTCTTTGATTTCCTTTACCAACCATAATTTCTCCACAAATATGATCCTAGAAAATGCTTAGGAAAAAATACAGTCCTTTGAAACCGCTCATAGAGCTCCGTTCATGTGGGCAATTAAATTGAAGATGGATGCTCAAAAGGTAATCCTAGGTCTAAGTAATCGTGCAAAAATGTTGAAAGAGGCCTTGATCATTCCTTGTGAAATTTATAGCTTTTAGAGTCAGCAAAGTCAAAGTAAGACGTACTAAAGGAGAGATGGGTTACCTTGAGTCCCAACTAACTGATCCCTACAATGCCCAACAAACTTTGTGCCATGTACACACATAGACCAAGCCTTATTGGAAAAACTAAGCCTCCCTTCAAGTTGTCCACTTGTGGAAGGTGGAGCCAAATTGCCAAAGCCAAGACGTGATATTGCATAGGAGGATTCATTGGTCTTATCCTAATTATGCACCTCCCTTTAACTTGGCATCTGAGAATCCTCTCCACCATCTCTACAACTTGCCTTTTACTGCCATAATTGGATCTCTATCCTTCATGACCATCATGATATTTTTGGTAGTGACTCTGCTTGCGTCGTCACAATTGATATTGTTCATTTATTCTCTCACTTGCAGTGATAACATTGGTGTTTTTATGATTGCTTTGATTTCATGGGTCAGATCTGTTTTGACATGCTTTAAAGTGAAATATCCCTGATCCCGCTGATCAAGATATTTGCTACTGTTCTAATGCTCTGTCTCGCAGATCTGATACACTGGGGGTTTTTGGATGCGTTTCAGTTGTGTGTTTGAGATATTTTTGGTTATTGCAAGTGCATGTTGGTTATTGCATGTGCATGTTGCATATTTATGGTTTAAACAATATATAAAGGATGCATGCGGAAGTAAAGAACATCAACTGCCCAATATATGTATTATGTGACTCAAGCATGGAAATACAATAGCATACTGGAAATATAGAAACAATCGTCAGCTAGATCTCATGGATCGTCATTGGAATACAAACAAATAACATCACAATACCCGTGATCAGAAGATGATAGCAGATCTGATGCATGCACGGATAGATCAACAAAATATGCGATTCCGGAGAAGTACGGTAACCGCTACCAGCTGGAAAACTCGTCCGGAAGAATCGACCGTTGGAATGTGCTGGAAACTGCTCCAATAGAAGCGCCCTAGTCTCTAGACTGAAATGGATGTCTGCCGGATCTCGGATCTGACCCCCGAGGCACTGGATCTGGACCCCTGGGGGGTTTGCGCACCTCCTGGGACACTGGATGCGCCCCAAAGGATTCCACCAACGGAATCTGCTACTATATGGCTCAAAACGATCGTCTCGCCAAATAAGGAAATGGGTCGGAAGGATTTGTCCGGATCTGCTTTGAAACTCTGCATGCAACACCAAATGTCCGTCCGGAAGAGCTGCGCCCTAAATGGCTGAATGAGTCGATCTGCAATATTCCACCGTCAAAATCTGACGATAGATGGCTCAATAGAAGCGCCCTGGATGGATCTCAAATGGGTTGGAAGGAAACTGCAATCTGGATACAGATCTCGTGCAGCTCTCCAAACCCTCAAACTGACTTGCGCCCTCACTGGCTGAGCTGTGCACTCTGCAATGGATACTCCTGAAAAGTACGGTGAAATACCTGGATGGTATCTCCGATGGGCTAGGGTGTGTCTCTCAACACCGAAA
>ML782022.1:606085-624375 GCA_009831015.1 Picea engelmannii
TTAGGCTTAATTTATCGTTTAGCCTTAATTCCTCCTTATTTCTCCATCTGGTTCCCTGTTTATGCCTGACTATAGTCTACGGGAACCTATAGACTACTAAGTCACTCCCTGCTGGCCTAATCTTGGGGACGGGACATCACATACTAGGGCTTCCAAACCCACAAAACCCAAGTCTTCTTCTCTCACAAGAACCATAGGAACATGTGTGTCCTTTGCTCCTCTAGGGTTTCTCCTAAACCCTAGCTTCCCTTGTATTCTTAGGGCAAACCCTTACGCTAATGCCTAGCTTACATCAAAACAAGAACCCTAGTGCTCAAGACAAGAGACCAAAGTACAAAGAAGAATACATGTGAAAGAGACATGTTTGCTTTAGCTCTCACATCTTAAATACATGATGTGATCAATATGATTAATGAAAAGACTCTCCTCACTTTATTATACACACACATGCACACACACGCACACTAAGTCAGTGCATTTGCCAAATTTGAAGGATCAAATTTGAAATTCGATGCATTTGATGAGCAGCCAAACAAATTTGATCAGGTTCAGCTAATTTAGTTCGCCGTTCAATAGAGCCATCATTAATTAATTAATTTTTACTATGTTCGGCTAATTTAGTGTTCCATTCAACAAAGCCATCATTAATTAATTAATTTTTACTGTTTCTAATAATCGTTGCTTACAAATATGCCCTTGAATGTTCTATCTCTTTGCATTGTATGGTTGCCTTCGGAAATTTGATTACAGGTGCTCTTTATGGCTGGAATGGTTTCCATTGTTAGGATGCCTCTATGCACAAGTGTATCTTGGAATGGTTGCTAACTTCCCAGAATGCCTCATCACACATTACAAACGATGCCTTGGTCTGGTTGTGTATTCGCCAATGGACACAATCTTTGTGAATCGGGTCAGGTCAAGAGAATTTGTTTGCTAGAGAACTTACGACTTATTGACAATCGACAGATTCAATAAATTTATTATGGCTTATTGACCATGGATAGATTAATTTTATATCATAGTTTGGTTCTGGTTTTACTTTATTTTCATATGATATTTGTTTTTTTTTTGACAGAAACGATTAGAGGAGCTTTGTATTAATAACAGTGGACATGCCACTGGGGTTCAATACATCGATAGAGAGTTTCTTGTAAACTTGAAAGCATATACCTAAAGGTCCTAACTCAGTACTAGTTCATGAACACAAAGACTATTTCAGCGAGCCTAAACGGCTTCGCGTTATTACTTCACTTCTAGGGTGGGTGTTTTTTTCTTCTTTGACACTGTTTGCCATTCATTGCTCTGGTCCATAACTTGGCCTTCCGTCGGGCCTAAAGCGTCTTCCATATCAGCTAAGTCTGTCCAGCTTGAGGCCGGGGGATCTTGCTGGCTGGGCAACTTGGGAGAGTCTTCTGCTTCCCCCTTAGAAGGGGGTTTGATTTCGTCTTCAACTTCTGCCTCTTCTGCCGCTTCAAGGGTCTTACTTTCCAAACGCAGTTCCGCTGGTACCCCCTTCCACCAGGTGGGCTTGGACGACCTTTTTTTCCCCGGTGGTTTTCCACAGTTACGGGCTAAGTGCCCCGTTTCGAAGCAGTTCCTACACCTGAAGCTGAGATTCTCATAGTCGATTTTTTGGGTCCTTGAGTAGTCCTTGCCTTGAAGAATAATTTCAGCTGGGAAACCTTTGGAGAAATCCATTTCCACACAGATTCGGGCGAAGGTGGAGCGGGCTGGCTTGGAGTCCGGACTTCTGCAGAGGAACTTGCCGAGTCCATTGCCAATCGAATGAAGAGTTTCATCTCCCCAGAAATGCAGGGGCAAATACGGAAGTCTCACCCAGACTGGGGCTGAAGAGATACAATCCGTGGAGGGGTCGAAGGCAGGGGTCCAGAGTTGCATGGACAGGCCTGCTCTGCCCCAGAGCCATGGCCCGGAGTTAAACACTTTATCTCTGTCACTTGTAGAGTCAAAAACTACCACAAAAAACCCTTTTGCACAAGGGCAGGGGATGACTTCTCCATCTGAGAGCGGGCACCATTCGACGGAGATCCAGGAGATTAAATCTGGAAGAGAGGGCCAAAATCCATTGAATCTGCAAACTAGAGCATGCTTGCTGTAATGACTAGCATGAGTTAAGGCCTCTTGCGGCATTGGAATGGAAACTGCTGGAGCTTCAGGAACTACTGCATGCAGTCCGGAGGGGTGACCTTGGAGAGATGCAACCTTCGGGACCGATGCATGCAAGTCGGAGAGAAACCCTTGACGCAAAGCCACCTCTTTGAAGGATAGGGTCGGCACTGGAACTGCCGACGGAGCTCCCGGGGATTCACCTGTCAGAGAAGTTGGCCCATAGGAGGAGGTCGCGATCGAGGGAGGGAGGCGCGCAGCCAGTGCCGCGACCTTTCTAGGAGAGGCACTACCGTGATGGGCCGCCAAAGAAAACTGCTGCCTCGGCGGAGGAGGGCGGGAGAGGAGGCCCGCAGCCATTGCCGCGGCCTTACCAGCGCCACCGAGCTTTGGAGACGAAGGGGCCACCATTGGAGAGCTACAGCGATAGGAGACGCCGGCCAACGGCCTTCGGGAGAACCAGGAGCTCGGTTGCAGCGTTAGGGTTCCTAACAAAATCCTGTGGCATACTTTATTTTCATATGATATTTGTTATGATAAAGTTATATATATTTTATTTATAAAATTATATATCTTATTTTATATTTATTAAACTTAAGTATTAATATATTTATTATTTTTTATTATATTATAAATAAAAATGCGAGTTATATAGTTATAATTATTTTAGATAAATTATATAATCAAAATATTATATATATATATATGAATTTAATGGCAAATTTTATCAGAGGTTTTTAACTCGACGAATTTTTATCGAATTCGAACACAAACACGAACCAGGTGACTACACAAACATATTGAAAGGTGAGGGAGGCTAACAATAATAAAGTGGACAAGGTCCACAAGCAAACAACCTAACTAATCACTAGATAGGCCCACATGTGAAGCGCTCCAACTCTAAGTGACACATGTCAAGCTCCAAGGTAAAGACGTCCATCAAGCAAGGGTCCCAAGGTGAGCGCTCCACAAGAAGGGTCCAATGCTCCTCCTCCAAAGGTCTCCAATAAGCCATGTGCTTCTATGGGTCCACCACACCTCCGTGAACACTCCTCAACCCAAGCATCTTCAAGTCAAGCACAAGCCTCATGTAAGCATCCAAGATTCCCCATGCTACCTAGCGCTCAATGCCCTCCTCACAAATGCCTAACGCTCCTCCTCCAAGTAGGTCCTCCTCTCAAGCAAGCAACCAAGCCCTCCATCTGTGTCTCATGAAGAATGCCACCATGCCACATAAGTCTCCAACCTCCTAAGCAAGAGCACCACATAAGCATCGAATCAATGTATAGCAATCCATGAGTAAACTATCTCCAATGTGTATGTCCACTACAATACAACCATGGGTAGTCAACACACCTTCACTCCACGTCACATGAAGCATCCCCAAGCATAGTGTAAACACTTTTGGAGTGACCCCAAAAGCTAACACTCCCTCTTTATAAGGAAAGTGTCTTCACAAACATTGTCTTCCTCCTTTGCATCTCAACCAAATGTGCCATCTGCAAATCTGAATATATTGTAGTCTTAGAATCAATCATTGGCCCCTATAAAGGAACTGTCACCCAAACATCATTCTCCTCCATCTAGGCATCACCTCACTTCCTCAAAGCAACTAGAAGGCTTACAAATGGAAGGATCCAATGCAATATGGTTAGCATATTGCCTAGGCGATATACTCATCCTCATCTAAGATTTGGGTGCTCCTACATGCTCCTGTGCATCCTGCAATGTTTGAGTAAGCCATCCTAGTTTTTTGTGGGCTTGATTATCAGGCGGGGACACGTGCTTCCTCAAGTTCTCACATTTCTAATAGGTGATGTGATCAATATGATTTATGAAAAGACTCTCTCCTCCCTGTATATATATGAAAGGTGAGGGAGGCCCACAATAATACAGTGGACAAGATACACAAGCAAGCAACCTAACTAATCATTAGATATATTCACATGTGAAGTGCTCCAACTCAAAATGTCACATGTCGAGTTCCAAGGTAAGCACATCCTTCAAGTAAGAGTCCGAAGGTGATTGCTCCATAAGAAGGGTGCAATGCTCCTCCTTCAAAGGTCTCCAATGCTCCAATGCTACCTCCTAAACCATGTGCTCCTCTAGGTCCACCACCCCTCCATGAACACTTCTTAATCCAAGCGTCCTCAAGTCAAGCACAAGCCTCCATGTAAGCATTCAAGTGTCCCAATGCTACTTAGGGCTTAATGCCCTCCTCCAAGTAGGTCCTCCTCCCAAGCAAGCAGCCAAGCCCTCCATGTGTGCCTCGTGAAGAATGTCACCATGCCAACATAGGTTTCCAACCTCCTAAGGAAGTGCACCACATAAGCATCAAGTCAAGTTATAGAAATCTGCCAGTAAGCTATCTCCAAATGTGTATGTCTGCTACAACACAACCAAGGGTAGTTAACTCACCATGGACTCCACATCACACAAAGCATCCCCAAGCACGGTGTAAACACTTTCAGAGTAACCCCCAAAGCTAACATTTGTTCCCTTGCAAAATAATTTTGAATTATAATGGTAATTTTATTTTAGAATTAGAGAAGTAAAGCAGAACAAAAATGTCTTTTTGAAAATTTCAGTTAGAAGAGAAACTAGAACACATCAATAGATACTAAACTTAGAAAGATTAACCAATTTTCAAGTAAACACAATACTCAGATCTGAACAGACTATAATTAAACTCAACCAGTGATCTATTTCTTAGTTAGCAAAACATTAGATTATCAAAACAAAGACTAGTTCTGATACAGACTTATTAAACACTGTATCTGATGCAAATTTAACTCAAGAACTGATCTAAATCATAGATCTAATATAGATCCAAAGGAAACAGATCTAAACAGTGGATCTGAAATAGATCTAAGCTAAAGGCAAGATTTAGATAGAACAAACATATAGATCTAGGTTTCAGAAAGCAAATATAATCAATGATAACCTTTAGAATTTAAAGAACAACATACAGATTTAAATAGTGGATCTTACCTTGAAGACTTACCTCAGATCACTGAAGGAGTGCATGCCACACATAAGTGATGAAGGGCCATTGAATATATGCTCAGGGAAAAGTCAGGATCATAGATCTACCATATAGGTTAGATCTCTTGCTAAGAGATGAATGGACTGGTTGCCACTAAGAAGAAAACACCCATAACACAGAAAATCGCTGGACCCTTATACACTCAGAAAAATCGGGAAACAAAACCCTTGTGCCAAGGGGTACGGCTGTCTTGGATAAACAGTCTAGAGGCTGCGGCTCAAAGGATAGGGACAGATCTGCTAGAGAGGCCACGACTCAATGGATAGAGGCCAGATCTGTGCATGAGAGGCCATGACTCAATGGATAGAGGCCAGATCTGTGCATGAGAGGCCACGACTCAATGAATTAGGGCCAGATCTGTGTAGGAGAGGACACGTCCCAATGTATAGAGGCAGGTCTGTGTAGGAGAGGCCACGGCTCAACCAGAAATACCCTAAAGAAAATGATGGCAGCTTCAGACTTCAACACACAGGTACCTACACCATAAAACAGTCCAGCAATAGCCCTTGAATCATCCCCAAACCAGAAGTAGACAACAATAATTCTGGGACTGAAGTCTGGCCAGATTAGGAAGGCCGAAAATGTCACTAGACAACCTCAGTCACTGTTGCAAGAGGGGCCGCATCAAGCAAAGAGAGATCTGCTCACCTTTGGAGGATAACATAAGAGTGTATGAAATGAGGAGGGGTAGGTCTCTTTTTATACTTTAGGCTAGGGTCAATAAAAGTAATAATTAAAAGTAACAATTAAAAATAACATGTTTAATTAATACAAATATTAATTAAACATGTTATAATTAAAACATTTAATTAATCTTTTCATATTAACCCCTAAAGCAAAAACAAAAACCCCAAATAAGCACAAGCAAAGGTAAAGGGGGTTTAGGTGGGGTTACTTGGTGGCAATACTTGTCCATTCATTTTCAAGGTGACCTTTGTAACTTTATCATCATTGCATATGGGATACATCCCTCATGTGGTCATGCCCACCTTCAAGGAGGGTCATACACCAACAAACACCTGATCAAGGACCAGGTTGCCCCAGAACAATTCTGGAGTCTTATCCACCAAGGTACAAGACCAAGGATCAACTCATGCCCCAGACATGGGTACCCTGGAGCAAGTCTAGGGGCCCTATTCATATCTAGGGACTTTAACTACTTGGTCCTAGACCAAGAACACCAGTCGTCTACTGGGGGCCCTCACAAGGGTCTTCATTTCTTGGTCCCAGACCAAGAACCCCAGTCATATCCTGGGGGCCCTAACAAGGGTCTTTTGCCATGGCACTGACGGTTTGGTCCCAGACCAAGTACCCCAGGAGTGCACTGGGGGCCCTAGATCTCGGCTACGGTCTTTGCCATCCTCACGAAGAATGACTCTTGCAGCTGCTTTAAATTCAACACTCCCTCTCAGCAAGAGAGGCATTCTTAGCTACACCAAGCTTGTCACGAAAGTATACAAACTTTGTCAGAGACAGTGGCTTGGTAAAAATATCTGCTGTATGTTCTGCCGTCGGAACATACTGAATGCTGAGAATGTTCTTCTGAACCATGTCCCAGACATAGTGGTATCTCATCTCAATGTGTTTCGATCTGTCGTGAAACACTGGATTTTCAGTGAGCTTTATACAACTCTGATTGTCACGGTGAATGACTGTGGGTTCAAACTCTGAACTGAACAAGTATGAAAGTAGCTTCCTAAGCCACACTGCTTCTCTGCTAGCAGCACTCGCAACAATGTATTCTGCTTCTGCAGTGCTTTGGGCTATGGAGCCCTGTTTCCTGCTGGACCAGGAAATCATTGCCGAACCCAAACTGAAGCAATATTCAGAAGTGCTCTTCTGGTCCACTGTACTGCCCATCCAATCTGAATCTGTAAAACCATGGAGCATTACACCTCCACTGGAAGTGTACCTGAGACCATAAGCTATGGTTCCCCGAACATATCTCAGAATATGCTTCACAACAATCATATGTATATGCTTTGGTTCACACATGAACTGGCTGAGAGCATTTACCGCATAACAGATGTCTGGTCTCGTATGTACGAGATACATCAAAGACCCAATGATCTGCCGATATAAGGTGGGGTCTTCTGGATTTGAACCTGTGACCTGATCTTGTAGCTTCTTTAGATTAGAGATCATTGGTGTGGTCATGGTCTTGCAGTCCATCATGCCAAATCTGCGGAGCACATCAACTGTATATTTACTCTGTGAGAGAAAGATCTCTCCTGGTTTTTGCCAAACCTCCAAGCCCAAAAAACAGTGCATGAGCCCCAAGTCTTTCATTTCAAAATCTGCAGAAAGCTCCCTCTTAGTCTGAGCTATCAAGTTTTCCTCTCCAGTGAGGAACAAATCATCCATGTATAAGACTAGGATAATTGGATGATTTTGAACAATCTTTATATAAAGATTTGGATCTGCTATGCTCTTGGTGAATCCAAGACTTTGTAGAAAACTGTCTATTCTACCGTACCAAGCTCTCAGAGCTTGCTTCAACCCGTACAAGGCTTTCTTGAGTTTGCACACATGAGATCTTTTATCATTTATCACGAAACCTTTAGGCTGCTCGATGTATACTTCTTGTTCAACTTCACCGTTAAGAAAAGTAGTCTTAACGTTCATTTGGTGAAGTTTCCAGCCAAAAACTGTTGCAAGAGAGATAATAATCCTTATTGAAGTATACCTGGCAACTGGAGCAAAAATCTCGTCATAGTCAATTCCTTCTTTCTGAGAGAAACCACGAGCCACGAATCTCGCCTTGTATTTCTCAATACTGCCGTCTGCTGCATGCATTAACTTATAAATCCATTTTGAAGTTACTACTGATTTGCCATGAGGTCTAGGAACTATGGTCCATACATGATTCTTTAGAATAGAGTCATATTCTTCATTCATAGCATCTTTCCACACTTGATGTTTTGAGGCTTCAAAAAATGTGGAAGGTTCTGAATCAATCACAGTATTTAATTTGCTATGAGACCAGAGTACTTATCTGGTTTCTTGCTTTCTCTGAAGGTGCCCTTAGGAGCTGAATGTTTTTTTGCTTCTTTCAATATTTCCCGACACCAGGCTGGTTTCCTTTTAACATGAGGTATCTCCATTGGAAACTCAATAGTATCCCTTGAGGGATCCATTGGAAGTTCTGAGGTTTCCTCCCTCTGCTCATTTGGAAGAGGAGAATCTGGAGAATCAAGTGGTGGAGCTTCCTGCTCCTTTGAATTACATGGAAGTTCTCTGGCCCGACGAAAAGCTGTTTCTTCATGAAAAGTCACGTCTCTGTTTACTTCGATGAACTTTTGACCTGGGATATAAATCCTGTAATCTTTTGAGGTTTCACTATATCCCACAAAAGTTCCTTTCTTACCGGAGGGCTCTAGCTTAGTCCTCTTCTCTTTTGGAATGTGTATATAGACTGGACTGCCAAAGATTCTCAAGTGATCAACCGAGGGCTTAATTCCGGTGAAAACTTCTTTAGGAGTTTTCGCTTCAAGGGCTTTGTGTGGACATCTATTCTGAATGTAGACTGCAATACTGGCAGCCTCGACCCAAAGTGATAAAGGTAATTTTTGGTCATGCATCATGGCCCTGGCTGCTTCACAGATAGTTCTATTCTTTCTTTCAGCAACCCCATTCTACTGAGGGTTGTATGGCACAGTTAGCTCCCTCTTAATTCCAGAAGCCCGACAGAGTTCGTTGTATTTGAAGGAGTCAAATTCTTTACCGTTATCTGTTCTGAAAACTTGGATGTGTCTTCCTATTTGATTTTCAACAAGATTCTTGAAATCTTGAAATTTGCTAAAAGATTCATCTTTAGTCTTTAAGAAATAAATCCAAGTTTTACGCGAACAATCATCAATAAAAATGATATAATAAATACAACCATTCATAGACGGTGCAGTCATGGGCCCACAAAGATCAGAATGAATTAAATCCAAAATTCCATTTGATTTTCTATTACTAAGAGGATAGTTTCTTTGTATTCTTACCAAGTGCACAACCTCTACAAACACTATCATGCTCAACAGAAAATACTGGCATACCTGTCACCATCTTTTGCAAACCTGGAAGTGCGTTGTAGTTGAGATGTCCAAATCTTCTGTGCCAAAACTCGCAGGGATTTATCGTCTCATGAACTAGGGCTTGAACAATCTGACCTGAAATTTTATAAAGTCCACTCTCACGAGTTCCAATAGTTATAGCAGTGTTTATATCTTTATTTGAGGACCACAAGAGGGCCTTCCCTTTGGAGAAAGCTACTGAATAACCTTTACTTTCTAAAACTGGAACATAGATTAAATTTTTCTTTAGACTAGAAACATAAAGAATTTCATCAATGTGAAAGATATTACTTGAGTGGAATCGGAAAGAGGTATATCCAAAACCTTTTATGTCATAGTTGCCATCATCACCTAGTTCTACCTTTGCCTTGAATTTCTTGTCTTGATAGTTTGCAAGGTTTTGTTTGAAAGCTGTCATGTGTCTGGAAGCACCGCTGTCTATTAACCAAACCTCCTTTGACTTGGTAATAGTGCCAGAAAGAGCTGAGATAAGATAATATTCTCTTTGTTGTTCTTGCTCTTTGGTGGCAGCCCTGGTTTGTCTTCTTTGAGGCTCCTCTTGAGGTTTAGCCTCTTCAGTGGCAACTGAGGCTTGGAATCTTCCTCTTCTTTTTTGCTGAGAGGGAGGATTCCTGCAATCTCTTGCATAATGGCCTAGCTTATTGCAGTTAAAACATTTAACTTTAGACAAATGAGGATTGATATGAGATAACTTACCTTGGGGTTTCTTACCTTTGCCTTTTGATGTAGGGAACTTTTTCCATTTCCTGGTCTTTGCTGCAAGGGCATGATCTTTTAGAATTGAATGATCATTTCTGCTGTTTGGTCTTCCTTCTTCTTCTAAACAGTCATGCCACAACCTTTCAAAATTAGGTTGGGATTCTCTTCCATTTACGGATGCAAGAAAAACTCCCCAAGAATCAAGAAGTCCATCAAATGCTGTTTGAACAAGGTCATCATCATCTACAAGAACTCCTATTGCAATAAGCTGATCTTTGATTTGAGCAATCTTGGAGAAGAATGTAGCAACTGTATCATCTTTTCCCATTTTCAAGGTTCGTAATTGTTTCTTCAAAATTCTTTTCTGAGTTGGTGCCTTCTTTTCATAGAGGTTTGCCAAGGCATCAAAACAATCTTTGACAGTCCTTAGATGACCAATGCTGGGCATCATGCTGTCCTTGATAGAATAAAAAATGATTCTTTTAGCCTTGGTCTGTTTTCTTTTGTATGCTGCCCTGGCTGTGTTTGAGGTGGGTTCTTCAATCTCCCTAGTGATCAACTCTTCTAGATCATTCTCTTCAAGAATGTTCATTATTCTGTATTTCCAAGCATTAAAGTTAGCAGCCCCTACAAGTCTGTCTTCAGCTTTAACTGATGAGGAAGCCATGCTTAGATCTGAATTAGTTTAGATGGCTAATCTTTGCAAAACAACCCTAACAAAGTGGATCTGTGCAGGCTCAAGATTATATCCTTGAGCTCTCTTCACACCCTAAGCTATGAAACCATGTTAGAATTAGAGAAGTAAAGCAGAACAAAAATGTCTTTTTGAAAATTTCAGTTAGAAGAGCAACTAGAACACATCAATAGATACTGAACTTAGAAAGATTAACCAATTTTCAAGTAAATGCAATACTCAGATCTGAACAGACTATAATTAAACTCAACCAGTGATTTATTTCTTAGCTAGCGAAACATTAGATTATCAAAACAGAGACTAGTTCTGATACAAACTTATTAAACACTGTATCTGATGCAAATTTAACTCAAGAACTGATCTAAATCATAGATCTAATATAGATCCAAAGGAAACAGATCTAAACAATGGATCTGAAATAGATCTAAGCTAAAGGCAAGATTCAGATAGAACAAACATATAGATCTAAGTTTCAGAAAGCAAATATAATCAATGATAACCTTTAGAATTTAAAGAACAACATATAGATCTAAATAGGGGATCTTACTTTGAAGACTTACCTCAGATCACTGAAGGAGTGCATGCCACACATAAGTGATGAAGGGCCACTGAATATATGCTCAGGGAAAAGTCAGGATCATAGATCTACCATATAGGTTAGATGTCTTGCCAAGAGATGAATGGACTGGTTGCCACCAAGAAGAAAACACCAATAACATAGAAAAATTGCTGGACCCTTATACACTCAGAAAAATCAGGAAACAAAACGCTTGTGCCAAGGGGTACGACTGTCTTGGATAAATAGTCTAGAGGCTGCGGCTCAAAGGATAGGGACAGATCTGCTAGAGAGGCCACGACTCAATGGATAGAGGCCAGATCTGTGCATGAGAGGCCACGACTCAATGGATAGAGGCCAAATCTGTGCATGAGAGGCCACAACTCAATGAATTAGGGCCAGATCTATGCAGGAGAGGACATGACCCGATGTATAGAGGCAGGTCTGTGTAGGAGAGGCCATGGCTCAACCAGAAATACCCTAAAGAAAATGATGGCAGCTTCAGACTTCAACACACAGGTACCTACACCATAAAACAGTCCAACAATAGCCCTTGAATCATCCCCAAACTAGAAGTAGACAGCAATAATTTTGGGACTGAAGTTTGGCCAGATTAGGAAGGCCGAAAATGTCACTAGACAAGCTCAGTCACTGTTACAAGAGGGGCCGCATCAAGCAAAGAGAGATCCGCTCACCTTTGGAGGATAACATAAGAGTGTATGAAATGAGGAGGGGTAGGTCTCTTTTTATACTTTAGGCGAGGGTCAATAAAAGTAATAATTAAAAGTAACAATTAAAAATAACATGTTTAATTAATATAAATATTAATTAAACATGCTATAATTAAAACATTTAATTAATCTTTTCATATTAACCCCTAAAGAAAAAACAAAAACCCCAAATAAGCACAAGCAAAGGTAAAGGGGGTTTAGGTGGGGTTACTTGGTGGCAATACTTGTCCATTCATTTTCAAGGCGACCTTTGTAACTTTATCATCATTGCATATGGGATACATCCCTCATGTGGTCATGCCCACCTTCAAGGAGGGTCATACACCAACAAACACCTGATCAAGGACTAGGTTGCCCCAGAACAATTCTGGGGTCTTATCCACCAAGGTACAAGACCAAGGATCAACTCATGCCCTAGGGATGGGTACCCTGGAGCAAGTCCAGGGGCCCTAGTCATATCTAGGGACTTTAACTGCTTGGTCCCAGACCAAGAACCCCAGTCGTCTACTGGGGGCCCTCACAAGGGTCTTCACTGCTTGGTCCCAGACCAAGAACCCTAGTCATATCCTGGGGGCCCTAACAAGGGTCTTTTGCCATGGCACTGACTGTTTGGTCCCAGACCAAGTACCCTAGGAGTGCACTGGGGGCCCTAGATCTCGGCTAGGGTCTTTTCCATCCTCACGGAGAATGGCTCTTGCAGCTGCTTTAAATTCAACATTTTAAACTCATTACTATCATTAATTTGTAATTGAACTCATGTGTCACATTCATTCTAAGTACCTGGAGTTTATGAGTTATGTAGCATGAACAAAATTTATATTTTTGTCATTATGACTTTAAAAATCAATGCTTTTCAGTGAACCTTTTTTTGGCTATTCTTTAGGCTGAGAAACTACCCCATGAGATGATTTTGAGAAAGGCTATATAGACTTTGAACCATTGACCTGTAGAAAAGTTGAGCATTTATTATGTCGAGCAACTCAATAAGATTTGTAACATTGTGCTAAAAAAGCTATGGATTGAAACTTTTGTGGCTCAAAAATTGTAAGTTTTTCAAAACCCTAAGCCCAAATAAATGACGATTTGTTGTTGTTTGTGGTAACCTAAGGAGTCTCTGTTGGATATTGTGATTATGTATAAATATTGGTTTCCTTTTTCATTAGTGAGGATCAAGGGTTGGTACCACTTGTAATAGCCTTGGGTAGGTTATTTTATCTAGAGAGATCATGTATGAAATGATTCTTCAATAGACCAAATAATTATAGATTGATAAAATATGTTAGTACAATGCCAAACAACAAAAAAAGACTGGTAACGTGAAAAGAATGCCAATAGGCGGATTAATATTGAAATAGAAAATTCCCACATGCTAAAGTTAAGGGTTCAACAAAGTGACCAAAGTAAAAAATGGATATTAAAATAAAGGATATAATGGGTAATTTATAGCAGAAGTGCCTTTATCCCTAAATACCCTCCAAGTGGAGAGAATCTCAAACAAACTATCCATAAAAATTGATTGGGTTATGTACATAACCAAGTTAGACACAAACTATATTTACTGTTTAGTGTGAAGTTAAAATTTTATTAATTTAAAAAAAAGTCTTGTTAGATCGTTTTTCTTGCTGTCATATTGCCATACATACAGCCTTAAACAAAAACAATTTAATGTATTACGGGGAAGTGAAAGTCTTGAAAGCCAAACATTAAAAACTAAGTAAATCCATTAATTGAAACCATGAACAATCCATTTACCCATACTTATATCAAAGCTTCACTTAACTTTCCTAATCATCCTTTTTCAGATTTGTTATTATGCTTGACAGAGATTGGTTGCCATTTCTCTCATTTTGTTTGTAGCGAAGGGCATACTACCAAGGTTATGTATCCTGTACTGTCAAGTGTGCCTGTAATGTGGACATAAGCAAATGTATAGGTCCATGACAGGAGGCTTCAGGGAGTCCCATGCCATTATAATTTGTCCATTGGATTCTATATTTCTAGCAACTAGTCATTCAGGAATCAGTCTTGGACAGGTGAAGGGATGCCTGAACCAGCTTGAATTTAAAGTCATTGAAATAGCTGTCCTCTCTCCATTTTCAAATTCATGTTGGCAACTTTGAGATTTCTCTTTCCACTTCCAACCTGGCTTCCTATCTGAACCTGTAGCATCTATAGCAAACAATTTCGCTTCTACCTGAACCTACAACAGGTGGCTTGCCAACATGTCTTTCATGATTCACATGATTTTCTGCAATTGAAAACCTCTTTTCTTTGCCTAGTACTAACCTTGTGCGTGCATTGGTAAAGAACTTGTGTGATCAAATTCATTCATTTTTTCATTATGTAATGATTTCTGCTCAGCAAAGTTTGTTATGCTACTTGGATTTGTTGGGGTTTGAGATAATATGAATGTCACCAACCATATATAGGTGAGGAATACTATTGCCTGGATGCATAGTCACCTGGTTCGTGTTCGAATTTGACAACAATGAAATATGTAAAGAGATAAGCCAGAAATATGTTGAGTCGGGGTTAGGGTTTGCGACAGGGCCTTGGCTTTGTGCATAATGGCAGCGACGACGTGCTGAACAGGGGTGGCGTCAACATTGGGGGTTGATCCCAACGTGGAAGATCGATGTCGTCAATGTATACAATGAACAAGTGTTTTACGATTCCTTAGGTAGATGGAGGCCGACGGGGATCCTGACAGGGTAGACTATGATGGAGACTTGGGGTTTACGGAAGAAGTTTTTGTAATGGATGCAAACTTTATTAGAGGACAGGTGGGTAAAAGAGCTCGGGATCAGATCCAACATGGGCCGTTGGATAGCCATGTAGATCAACTGGAAGGGAAGGTAAATCTTAGGGTGGTGGAGCCATTAATCCCACCGCATGCAAACTTAATCCATCCACTTTCTGAGGCTGGGGGGGTAGAGAAGGTGTAGAAGTGTGTAAATGTTGTCCACACGTCCCTTTGTTCATTACTCGTAGCGCTGGATCATGGTAAGCATGAATGCCCTAAAACGAGGAGTCGATTTTGCCAAGATTGGAGTAGGCTCCTCATCCAAGCCAAGCAATATAGAGGAAAGAATTCCTTCTTTGTCTAGTCAAGGAATAAAGCCAAGAAGGAAGTGTTGGAAAGCTAGTAAAAAGATAAAGAAAATGATTGTTGGGGACGATGTTTCTATGGAAGAGATTCTAGAGTTAATAAGCAAAATAGCTCTGGGGAGCTTTTGCAGAAAGGTAGTTTGTCCAAAGGCATTAGGGATCTGGATCGACAAGAATTAGACGGAGCCTTTGGGATATCGACCAGGTTTCCACACCCTTTCCAGAGGTCGGATCTGCTTTAAGTTTCGTTCAAGGGAGGATCTAAATAGTATTTTCAGTAGGACGTGGGGCTGGGGTCCATCCAACTTGGTGTTAAAGGAATGGTCAGTTGCATTCGATCTCGCTTGAGACCCCAAGCACCTTCCAAAGTTTGGGCGATATTGCCAAATCCACCGATGATTTTCTAGCATGCATACATGGTAAAAGCTATAGGGAAGTAGATAGGCAAGTTTTGCAGTTTAGAGGCTAGGCGTGGCTCCAACTGGAAGTAGATTTCAGGGAGGGGTTGCAAGACGAGATTGAGCTGGTTTGGCAAGGGTTCACCTGGATACAAAGAATTGATTATTGGAAGGTTCCCTTCCGGTGTTATGGGTGCCACAAAGTGGGACACCTCCAAGCACAATGCAAGCACCACCCTTCACAATTCTCGCCGTTCCGAAAGGTTTGGAAGCAAAAAACAGGTGTGGAATCGAGTCAGGAGGCTGGAGTTCGTGCTGGTGTTGAAGGTTCTAGCAGTGAATCGGTTGAACGAGTTAAGTTGTCAACCCAACACTCTTCTCCGACAAATGGTCAAGGTTCTTCTTCTGGTAAGGGCCTTAGCCCATCCCTTACTCTTTCAAAAAGTACTTTTAAATTATCCCCTCGAAAGTTGTATGCGTCAGGAGGGGATAGTGTAGGTAACCCCTCTCCCTCGTCACCTCCCCTCTCTCCGTGTTTTGAAAGCGGGTTTTCCAAACCTCCTATTTCTTCCCTTTCTATTGCACGTGAAACACCTCTTTCTCCCTCAGCTTGTCAGAAGGTCAATACCCTTTGTGTCTTGTGCCCGGGGTCTCCCTCTTCGTCTAAGGAGGCGTAAAAAAATAGTGTGGGTTCAAAATCCTCGGTTAAGTCAGATTACTTGTTGCGGTCCAAAGTCAAATCTAAGTAGGTTGAAGATCCCAGTGGGGGGCTGGCCCTTGATAAAACTCTTGGAGGTCAAGCTGGCCAAAAGTCTTATCTATCCAAAGCGAAATTAAGAGCCAAAAAGGAGGTTCAAGATGGGAGACAGGCTACGATTTACATGGCCCTTGGAGCAAGGTTGGCCTTTCAAAAAGTTCCCCAATGATCTTTCTCTCTTTGAATATTTGAGGGGTGGGGGTCACCGACAAGATCTTAGCCCTCAAAAGGCTAGTGCAGTTGCACAAGCCAGATGTCCTTTTTCTTCAAGAAAATATAAGTACAGGGGATAAAGTGGAGAGTTTACTTAGACCTTGGCTTAGAGATTGGTCCTTTTTCTCCTCTAGTGCGGAAGGCATGTCGGGGGGTTTGCTCATAGCATGGAATTCGAGGGTGGTGTGCAAAATTTCTATGCATATTGTCTTTGGATTGTTGGTAGAATTATGGGGCCCTTTCCTTAAGTTTTCTTTCAAAGTTATTAACCTGTATGGGTCGTATTCTAAGCGTATTCTTTTCTGGGATAATCTGGCTCGTTCTAGAGTCCTGCATGGACACAATGTTGTTTTAGGGGGTGATTTAAACTTCACAATCTCATCTAAATAAATTTGGGGGGAAAAAGCCAGACAGGATCATCAAGAGGGCTTTTTCTCACATTGGCTTCAAAGGAATGAGTTGGTGGACTTAGCTCCACTGAAGATTTCTCAAACTTGGAGGAACGAGCATAAAGGGAAGGACTTAATTTCCAAAAGACTGGATTGTTTCTTAATTTCGGAGAAGCTGGTAAATAATGAATGGGTTTCTCGTCAAGAATAGCAGAAGGTGGTTGCTCAGACCATATGCCCATAGTTTTAAGAATTGTCAAACCAGATAAAGCAAAACCCTTTCCATTTAAACTAAATGAATCATGGCTGAAGGAGGACTTACAATCCTTGGTCTTCAAAGAATGGGTTCCTTTATCCAATGAGGAAGGCTCCTCTTTTATGAACCAGTTCTACAACAATCTATTAAAAGTTGGGAATTCTATAAAAAATTGGGCAAAAGAATTCCAAAAGAGATCCCAACAATGTCTTTGTGATACAGAGAAAGCAATAAATTATCTCTTATCTGATAAACCGACCGGGTCCCTAAGCCAGGAAGAGGAAAAAGAGTTGGGATCCCTTTTGATCAGGAAGCAGGATCTGCTCTTACAGGAAAAAAGGAGGTGGAGACTAAAGAGTAGGGTGACTTGGTTGAAGGAAGGTGACAGTAATACCGAATACTTTCATAGCATTGCTCAATGTAGAAAAGCAGGGAATTCTATAAGTGAGATTAAATATTTAAATGGTACCTCGGTATCCTCTCATGAGGAGATGGCTAAGGCTGGAAGTGATTTTTTCACCTCCTTATTTAAAGAGAAGCCAGGTTGTCCTATTGAAGAAATCTTAAAAGAGATTGACTTTTCCCTTCGAAAATTATAGAGGAGCTAAACAAGGATTTAATGGAAAGAGTTACAACGACAAAAATATTTGGTACTCTTTCGGCCTTTCAAAAATCAAAGAGCCCGGGCCTGGACGACATGCCGGTTGAATTTTATTTAAGCTTCTACGACTTCCTTAAGGAGGATATTCTGAAAGTTGTTTTAGAATCCTAGGAGTCTGGGCGGATTTTTGGTTCCCCTAAACAAGACTTTTTTAGCTCTTATCTCGAAGATGTCCATGCCTTCCTCCTCCGATTATCGCCCTATTTCTTGTTGCAATCTTATCTATAAGCCAATCTCCAAGATCATAACTAATAGAATTGAATCCATTCTGAGTAACTACATCTCTGAAAAACAATTTGTCTATTCAAACGACAAATCCATGATGCAGTGTCTTTGGCCCAAGAAGCAATGCATACTATGAAGGTTCAGAAAATCTCCTCTTTCCTATTAAAATTAGACCTTTCCAAAGCTTATGATAAGGTCAATTGGACTTGTTGCCGCCTTATACACACCTGGGAGACGTGGAAGAAATCTTCAATCCACTCGGTGTGTCCTTGGGGGCAAGTGAGAGTTAAGGTGCTGTCACCTAATCCTCAACTCCTCTGTCTAGGCCAACTCCTAGCGAAGCCAAGG
>ML782022.1:633088-647582 GCA_009831015.1 Picea engelmannii
CAAAAAGTGACCAAATGTACTTTATCCAAAGTCAAAGTACAAATAGACATAAAGTACTAGAACAAAGTGCTATAAACCTTCCCTCATGTGTTAGGGAGGACAAAACACATGGGGAACACCTCCTCAGGTACAAAACTCAACAGGATTGAGTGAAAAAACTCATAAATTATAAATTGTCTGAAAACGACAAAATATAATTAGTAAGTTAAAAAAAACACTCCAGAGTATAACTCACGCTTAGGACTTAAGGTGGCTAAGACCTTTTACAAGTTCACCATGCAACATCTCTTGTTACAATTTTTTATGGAAATGTGAAAAAGAAAAAGGTTGGTCTTTATGACCGGCTGAACTTTTGAACTCTGAATTTTGAACATGAAAATGTTCAATCTTTGGTGGCTCGCTGAAAATTCACCCTAGTGCAACTTGGTGGATAACAGGACCTTTTTACGACTTTCCCTTATAAAAATGGGTATGAACCTAAGCTCGGTAAATTGGATAATTGGATTGTATTGAATCAACTTCATTTGCAGTACTTGTTAATGGTGCTCCATCAAATTTCTTTCGTTCCTCTAGGGGGATTTGTCAGGGATGTCCCCTTTCCCCCTTTTTATTCCTTATAGTGGCAGAGAGTGAGTCGGCTCATTCATGAAGCAAGAAACAAAGGTTTAATCTTAGGGCTCAAGGTATCTGTATCAGAGGTTGTTACTCATTTACATTTCGTCGATGATGTAATGCTGTTTGGTGCAGGTACTCTCAAGGAAATGCAAGAAATTAAAGATATTCTGACTTTGTTCTGCAAAGCAACAGGGATGGAGCTAAACAACAAATCTTCTATTAGAGTGTGTGAATTGGATGTTGAAGTTAGGGATCTTCTGAGGGCTATGTTCTCTATTGAAGTTATGGATATTGAATCAGAAATCAAGTATCCGAGTTTCATTCTAAAGCCCAACTCATACGGATACGCAGATTGGAATTCACTGGTGGTTAAAGTTCAGTCCAGGATTGATATATGGTCGAATCGATTCCTCTCCAGAGGGGGCTGATTAGTCTTAATAAAATCTGCTCTCTGCAGTATTCCAATATATCGGGCTACTTTTGCAAAGATTCCAAGGGGAATCTTACACCGGATTCGCAAATCAATATTTAAATTTCTGTGGTCAGGAAAGAAACATGATGATGGTATCCCGCTGGTTAAATGGTCAAATCTGGCAAGGCCAAAGGACTTTGGTGGTTGGGGAATTCACAATTTGCTGTGGTTTAGTAGAGCATTGGTAACAAAAAGCCTTTGGAGGCTCATTTCAAACAATCTTTTGTGGGGCAGGGTACTCATTTCCAAATATCTAGCAGGTAAAACCATAGAAGAGTGGTTCCGTTGCTCGAGGAAGTTAGTTCCAACAAGCTCAATTGGATGGAAAGCGATGGTCGACGCCTTCCCGTTACTTGGTTCGTGGGCAGCATGGAGAATTGGGAATGGAAGAAGTGTCAGAGTTGGAGAGGATCCTTGGGAAGGATTTGATAACAATCACAGATTATCTGAAGGTCTATTAAGAAGACTTCATGCTTAGAGCATATTCTCTTTGAAAGATGCATTGAACCCAGGTATGAATGTCACTGGAGGCACAATATGGAAGTCAACAATAGATTTAAACTTAGAAGAAGACTTGGCAGAAGAATGGTCGACCTATGTGACTTCACTGAAGCAAGGTTTTATTCTTCTTGAGGAGGACGAGCCAGGCACTATAATATTCTAAAAACAAAAAATATGGAAATTACACGATTAAGTTAGGATATTTGGCCATAGCAGAGGAGCAAGTAGAAGGAGTTTCAAAATGGTGGTGGAAAACAGCATGGAAATGGAAGGCTCTTGAAAAAATGAAAATCCTCTTCTGGTTGGTGATGGAACAAATGTTGTTGACTTGGGATGTGTTATGTAGGAGAGAATGGGTTGGTCCTAATCGATGTGCGCTTTGTTTTGTTCAGGGCGAGACAACCCCTCATCTTTTCTTTCGCCTCTCGGGTATGGGAGCTTGTTTCTTAGAAGGTTGGTATTCCTCTCATTCACTTGGGAGAGAATTTAGAGGAATGGCTAGATGCTTGGTGCAAAGACTCTGAATGCAAAGTGGTTGCTTCTTTACCGAGCATTGTAGTTTATTTCATATGGTGGGTGAGGAAAATGTTCATTTTTCAAAGCAAGTCAATTCCAATAGAGGTGGTGGTGGAAATTATTTACCAGATGGTGATTTTCTACAAGAAAGAGCCGGAGAATAAACAAAGGCGTATCCCCACAATGCCAGACTTGATCGAGGGAACTCCATGGGGGTTCTTTGATGGTGCGAGCCAAGGGCATCCCCCGGTCTGTGGTGTAGGTGTGGTGCTCTATATTAATGCAAATCATCATTTTGAAGTGCATTACACTCCAGGAAGGGGTTCTAATTTGAAGGCGGAGCTGACAGCAATTTGGGCCCTCGTTTTCCTCGCAGTTTCGCTTAACTTAAGAAAGCTTCAGATTTTTGGAGATTCTCAAGTTGTAGCGGACTGGATAAATGGCAAAACTCAGATTCAAGTGGCAAGATTACAGCCAGTAATGAACAGGATTAGAGAGCTGTTAGGGGAATTGGAATAGTATACATGCTCACATGTGTACAGGGAGTTCAATCAGAAAGCTGACCAGCTGTCAAAGGAGGCGCTAGAAATGGTCTCTGGAGCTTTTTTCTATCAAGAATTCCAAAATAATGTGCCAGTTCATGACATGTCTTTTGACCTGTAGATGTCATTCCTGATTTTGTTAGCAAGTATATTTTATTTTTGAATGTAAAAAGGATGTAATGAGCTAAGTATGATGGAGATATGTAATAAGAATGAATGGTATGATGAGGAAAGTTAGTCTGAATATTGTAAGCCTTAGTGGCAAAGAAGGTATCAGTTAGAAGTTGAGCAGTTCGCTTTCTTCACTGAAGATGGACAGGAACATGTATATTTTACTTTTTTGGGTTGAAATATAAAGTTTTTTTCTTCCTCGGAAAAAAAAATATTATATATTATAACTTATATAAAATAATTATAACTATATAACTCACATTTTTATAAATAATATACTAAAAAATATATTAATATTAAGTTTAGTAAATATAAAATAAGATATATAATTTTATAAATAAAATATATATAACTTTATCATAACAAATATCATTTGAAAATAAAGTAAAACTACAACTAAACAATGATATAAAATTAATCTATCCATGGTCAATAAGCCGTAATAAATTTATCAAATCTGTCGATTGTCAATAAGCTGTAAGTTCTCTGGCCAACAAATTCTCTTGACCTCACGCGATTCACAGAGATTTTGACCATTGGCGAATACACAACCAGACCAAGGCATTCGTTTGTAATGTGTAATGAGGCATTCTGGGAAGTTAGCAACCATTCCAAGATACGCTAGTGCATAGATGCATCCTAACAACGGAAACCATTCCAGCCATAAAGAGCACCTGTAATCAAATTTACGAAGGCAACCATACAATGCAAAGAGATAGAACATTCAAGGGCATATCTGTAAGCAATGATTATTAGAAAAACAGAAAAAATTAATTAATTAATGATGGCTTTGTTGAATGGAAAACTAAATTAGCCGAACACAGGAAAAATTAATTAATTAATGATGGCTCTGTTGAACGGCAAAGTTCAAACTAAATTAGCTGAACCTGATCAAATTTGTTTGGCTGCTAATCAAATGCGTCGAGTTGTGAATTTGATCCTTAAAATTCAGCGAATGCAGTGACTTAGGATCATCATGTACGAACTATTTGTATCCCCTTAGCTACACAAACATAGTTAAATCTAATCACATTAAACAAGGTCAATTGCAAACAAGCCTATAGTTGATTACACAAAAGTATGAACCATTTTGAAGATAATACTTCTAGAGTGCTTAGAGTGTCTTATGCAATTGCATTATTCGGGTAAATAATTTTTTTTTCGATGTTCAAAATAACAGTGTATTAGATGAAAGGGAAGGAAGCCAAACTCAACAAATTTATCAAAGGGAAAAGCATATAAGGATGAAACCATATTACAGATCAGACCTTAGAATAGCCTAGAGTTGGAAGTGATTAATAAATGATTCTTTGAATTTCTTAGTAAAATATTTAGATTCTTACTTAGGTCATATTTATTACCTGAACATTTTCTAACATTTATTTTCAACTTTATGCAATGCTAGTTTATTTAGCATGGATGGAGATTTTGCCCCAATGGTTGAACTTGCTGACCTTCGTAAAAAGCATGGCTTTTTATTGGTTATTGATGATGTAAGTCACAAACTATAAAGAAATATGGGGTATTGATAAAAGCATTCTACTGGTATCTTGAATCTAAAATGTCAATTAATTAAAAACATCTTTCATTGCTCTTTTGATTGCTTCAACTTCTTGTAGGCACATGGAACACTTGTTTGTGGTGAGAATGGTGGAGGAGTTGCAGAGCAATTCAATGTGGAAAGCGATATTGATATTTGCGTTGGCACTTTAAGCAAGGCTGTAGGTTGCCAAGGTGGATTTATTGCTTCCAGGTAACTTCTTTTTTCCTTTTTCTATTTATATCTGCTTCCTTCATGACAAAAGAAGCCTATTATTAAGGCTACAAGTCCATAATCGCTGGATTATTATTACAACTAGAGGGACACGGTTTTAAAAGATTTAATTTAGTGACTAAACTTTATCACCAATCCTTCTACTATTTACTAATTTGTATGTTTGTTGCTGGTCGTGCTTTCATTTGTTCTAATTAGCTTTAAGCCATATGAACCTCTATTATGTAAGCACACTGTAAGAAAATTCATTTATTAACACTCGAAGAGAGAAACTATTATTGTGTGCTTAAAACAATCTAGAACAATATGGTTAATGGTTGATCTCGTTTAATATGATATAATTTTAAGGATGGTTGAGGACTTGAAATTGGTGTGTAAATTACTAATCATCGACTAACATATTTAGTGAACTAAAAAAGGCTTTTCATGTATATAGGTTATTATAGATCATGATCTATTGAATGGAAAGAAGAAGGTTCAAAGCTTGACTAAAATTAGGACGTATTGCTCATTTGAGAGGATACAAACTTGTGGAGATTGGGGCACATTATATTTCACCTAATTGGGAGGCTACAAAGCAGTCCATTATGTGGTAAAATTATTATCGCTACCAATCGTCAATTATCCTTTAAATACTAGTAACTTTTCGATGGCCATATCTCAGTATCCACATACATAGGTTCATTGCATGATCTTCAAAAGGTTGCTTACTTGCTTAGTAATGTTTCTTTTATCAACCAAAGTTGAACCCTTGTTTGTAGATGCATGTAACTGGAAGTAAGGATTTGTTTTGGATCTCTAGGTTATATCATGGCAATAATGGTTCCCCAAGAGTGCCTTACAAGGGGTTGTATGAAGTGCCATTGCCAAGTAAGAACCTTGGTTGTAACTACTAACATCACCCAATGTTTCATTAATTATTGAGTGAGTTTGAGGGGCATTTTAAGGTAAACATAGATTGAAGTCTTAAAAGCACGATGAGATTGCTTGTATCCTATTTATCTTTGGCATTGTTTAAAAGCAGTGTTGCAGGGGATCTCTCCCAGTCCTTCTGATCTTGCACTGGGTTGCTCCTACTCTTGAGCACTCCCAGGACCACTGTCAAGACTATACATCACACACATGTGTACAAAACCCTTGAAGAAATTCTTGGAAAGGATAGCTGCCCACTCTTTCTCCTTCTCCTCGCATTGCTCTGCTCAATGGAAACACCGATTAAAAGTGTTGCTAGTGAAGGAATAAATCCTCAAGGAAGAGAGCCACATAATTCTTGTCCTCACATGTGATTTAGATAGATTGAGTTTATAAATAAGTAATTGCACTTGCCTTTAATCTTAGAAAATTGAATATCTATATCTGAAAAGGAATGTGCTCTATTTCAACTTTACATGTCCATAGTTTAGGATGGAAACTTCCATGTTATGTCATAAATAAAGGTTTAGATATGTAAGGAAATCAATATTTCCATGAACAATCTAGAGAAAGCATTTAAAATAGTGTGCTACATTTGTGTTGAGAGTTCCAAGGTGTGGTGGGGAGCATTTGAGCCATTTGGACGCATGCTTCATATATTTCATAGTTTATAACTGTTGAAAGTAGCAACATTAGAAGGCATTCTCCAACGAGAGGTCTTAAGTGACCACCCTGAGGCTAGCCAGGGAGACTTGGAGATTAAACAGTCTTGTGAGTCATGGCAAGAGTCAAGGCCAACGTACAAGTCTTGTGAGCCAGGACAAAAGTCAGGATGAAAGAGATGCTGTCAGAGATAGTCTTGTGAAGTCATGGCAAGAGTCAAGGAAAACGTACAAGCCTTGTGAGCCAGGATAGAAACCTTGTGAGCCATGTGCAACAGTCAAGGTCAGACTTGTGAGCTTAGCGCAAAAGCCAAGGCAAATCTAGCAATAGACAGGATGAATGTATAAATCCTGTGAGCTAGATTGATGTGACAACCAATCTTCCTTATCACTTATCCAAATGATGTAATTATAATGATTTAGTGCGTTGGCACATGTGACCTTATCCACCATGAGAAGAATGACGAGCTGCCATGTGTGAAAGTCGAGTTATGAACTTAAGTGTGAAAGCTGAGTTATGAACTCAAGTGTAAAAAGTCAAGTTGCATGTCAAGTTCGAGTTGTCTAACTCAACTGTAAAAAGTCGAGTTGCATTTCAAGTTCGAGTTGTCTAACTCAAGTTGACAAAGTCAAGTTGCATGTCAAGTTGGCATGTCGAGTTGCATGAGAAGTTGGCATGTCAAGTCTCAAGTCCAGTTGCAAGGGCAAGTTGTCATGCCATGCAAAGTCAAGTCTCAAGGGCGAGTTGTCATGTCATGCAAAGACGAGTTACAAGTCAAGTTACAAGACGAGTTACAAGTCTAGTTATAATTCGAGTTGAGTTGTAAATTCAAGTCTAAAGGCGAGTTGTAAAGGCATGCATTCAGTTCCTAAATCGAGCTCACTCATCTCTCCTTTGCACATAGTATATACAGAATCTCTTCATTATTTACTACTCTATGCAGCGCATTAGAGAGGAGAACAAGGATACTTTTTGCAGGAAATAAGGATACTTTTGCAGGCAACAATAAGGATACTTTTGCAGGCAGCAATAAGGATATTTAGCAGGCAACTTATATATATTTTTGCAGGCAACAAATAGATATTTTGCAGACAACAGATATATACTTTTGCTGGTAGCACATCAGAGCACTCTCATTCTGGCAACCTCATTCTAAAGCACATTCTCATGGTGTTATTGTAATCAGATTCATCATTCATTTATTTGCTGATAGGGAAGATTGTTTGCTGGGGTTTTCTCCCTCTTTGGGTTTCCCCAGGATAAAATCCAGTGTTATTGTGTGGCTAAATTTTGTGTGCTGTCTAATACTGCTTTACAACTTTCATGTTTCTGCATTGTTATTCAGTTAAGTTTTCAGATCTGCACAGTATATTGCAGAAAATAAAAAGTACACTGAATTCTGAACCTAAGCTCGAAATTTCACATGGTATCAGAGCATAGGGTGTGATTAGAGCTCATATCTTCAGTTCTTGAGCCCACACAGGTCCAAGGATTGAGCTTGATTAAGCTCAATGCAAGGTTGTATTGCAAGGATGTCTTCATCTAGTTCAGTCAAGCCTGAAGACAGGCTCGAGGGAGCCTCAAACTTCAATGTTTGGAAGCTTAGGATTTTG
This sequence comes from Picea engelmannii, assembly GCA_009831015.1. NCBI lineage: Eukaryota > Viridiplantae > Streptophyta > Pinopsida > Pinales > Pinaceae > Picea > Picea engelmannii. The sequence goes on from ML782022.1 coordinate 640,868, forward strand.
AATATTCTCCAAGAGCTTGAGCTAGATCATTTCGTAACTACTGTGGTAGAGGAACCAACTTCCAATGCTGGTGGAGCTGAATTCAGAAGAAATTTGGCTAAAGCAAAGCAAGTGATATTTGATTCTGTAAAAGACAACATCATGCCTGTACTGACTTCACTAATGACAACAAAGGATTGTTATGACACTCTAGTAAATCTTTATGAAAAGACAACACCCAACTAGAAGAGAATTTTGAAGAACAAGCTCAAGTATTTGAAAATGGAGAAGGGCGAGTCTGTCTCTTCATTTTTCTCAAAGATAGTGCAAATTCGTGATCAATTGTTGGTCACAGGAGTTACTGTGGGAGATGACGATCTCGTCCAAGCCATCTTCGATGGCCTTCCGCCTTCTTGGGATACATTTCTTGCAAGTGTTAATGGGAGGGAACTCAGCCAAATTTTGAGCGCTTATGGCATGATTTCCTTCAGGAGGAAGGTCGCATGACCACTAGGAGTGGTCCATCAACTGAAGAGAATGTTTCCTTGGCTGCAAAGACCAGGAGAGGAAAGAAAACTTCCTCTCATAAAAACTTTAATAAGAACTTTCAAAAGGATAAGCTCAAAGGAACCTTTAAAGGAAAGGGTTTTGATATGTCCAAAGTAAAGTGTTTTAATTGCAATAAGATGGGACACTTTGCTAAAGATTGCATATCTAAGAAGAAAGACTACCATAAAGGGCAGCATCATGCTTCTACTGCAGAAGAAGAAGAATTCGGAAAGAAGACAAGTGGATCTCCCAAGAAACAAGAGAACAAAAAGGAATACTACTTGGTGTCTGCTCTCTCTGGTCACTTGACTACTGACCGTAACTCTTGGTTGGTTGATAGTGGGGCCTCAAAACATATGACATGATACAAGAACATTCTCTCATATTTCAGGAAAAAGTCTTGTTCAGTTCAAGTACAAATTGGAGATAACTCATGCCATGAGATTAAAGGAATCGGTTCCACCTCTCTTCAGCTAGATCCATCATTCACGTTGATGAGATCTTGTATGTTCCTGGATTAAAGAAGAACCTGTTATCAGTAGCAACACTTGGAGATAAAGGTTATAAGGTGGCACTCATGGATGGAAAAGCTATCCTCTGGCCAAAGGATGGACAGTTAAGTTCAACATAAGTCATTGGAATACAAGAAGGGGGTCTCTACAAAGTCACAAATCATTCTACTCATGCGCTTGCTCATAACACCATCAACTCTAGCGAGCTGTGGCATAGAAGATTCGGTCACCTGCACTTCAAGGCACTTCTAGGACTTCAATCAATGGTAAGTGGTATGCCTCTTATTCCCTCTGATAACAATGAAGTATGCAAAGGTTATTTACTTGGAAAAAATACAAAGAAGTCCTTTTCTCATAGTAACAGTAGATCTGAAGAAATTTTAGAACTAATTCATTATGATATTTGTGGGCCAATGTCATCTCCTTTTTTGAATGGTTATCTGTATTATGTTATATTTATTGATGACCTTTCTAGAAAATGTTGGATTTACTTTCTGAAATTGAAAAGTGAGGCATTTGCTAAATTTAAAGAATTCAAGGCATTGGTAGAAAATCAGACATGGAAGCATATTCAGATCCTAATATCAGATAATGGAGGGGAATACGAATCCCATGAGTTTGAAGGTTTTTGCAAAGAAGCTGGAATTAAAAGACAGTTGACAGTCCCCTACAATCCTCAGTAAAATGGTGTTGTTGAGAGGAAAAACATGACCATATGTGAAGCTGCAAAAGCCATGATGTTTGATCAAGATCTTCCCAACTCTCTTTGGGTAGAAGCAACATGTACAACTGCCTATATTTAGAATAGATGTCCGCATGCAATCCTAAAGGATAAAACCCCTGAAGAAGCTTTCACTTGTAAGAAACCATAAGTAAGACACCCGAGGATCTTCGGTTGTCTAGTATACATTCATGTGCCTAAGGAGAAGAGAACTAAGATGGAATCCTCAGGAAAGAAAGGGATATTTGTAGGATATCGTGAGTCTTCTAAGGCTTAGAGGATATATATCCCAGGACATAGGCAGATTGAAGTCAACCAAGATGTAACCTTCCATGAGGAAGCTGTCTTCAAGCGTTCTAGAGAGCTCCAGATTGATGATGAAACAAAAGAGCCAGACTCTCCTATAGCCGAAACTTCCAGTTCTGACTTTTAGAGGGAGGAAAGTCATGATGATCGAATGGATCAAGATATTCCTTTAGAACTTGTTGAGGTGTTGGAGAGGTCTCTTGAAGAACCTCCTATCAAAATAAGACCTGCTTGGTTCAAAGAAACTCTGCATGAAGCAAAGAGACATGCAACCCCCTCAGGAACCTTTAGAGAAAGCAAAAGGCCTCAAAGGTATGCAGGTTATGTTTCTTTGGTAAGTAACATTAGTGATGCAAAACCTTTTGTATTTGAAGAAGCTAACAAGTTGCAGGTTTGGAAAGATGCCATGTTGGATGAATACAAGTTCATCATGAAGAAAAGTGTATGGGACATAGTTACCAGGCCTAAAAATAAATCAGTTGTTTCATCCAAATGGTTGTACACGATAAAACATGCAGCTGACGGGAGTGTTGAAAAGTATAAAGCAAGATTTGTAGCCAGAGACTTCTCCCAAAAAGAAGCTATAGACTATGACGAGATTTTTGCACCAGTAGCCAGGTATACTACCATCCACACAGTTATTTCTCTTGCTTTTGTACTTGGTTGGAAATTGCATCAAATGGATGTAAAAACTGCTTTCCTAAATGGTGAAGTGGAATAGGAAGTCTATGTAGAACAACCTGATGGCATTGTAGTGCATAACAAGGATTCTCATGTGTGTTAAGTTAAAGAAGGCCTTATACAGTCTTAAACAAGCACCCAGAGTATGGTATGAAAGGATTGATGGCTTTCTGCAAATCTTGGGGTTCAATAAAAATAGTGCTGATCCTAACCTCTATTTTAAAGTTGTTGAAAACCAACCCCTTATTTTGGTTTTGTATGTGGATGATCTTTTCCTCACAAGAGAAGAAAATCACATAGCTTGGTGCAAGAGGGAGCTCATTTATGAGTTCGAAATGAAATATCTAGGACTGATGCATTACTTTCTGGGTCCAGAAGTCTGGCAGAGACCAGATGAGATTTGCCTATCTCAAGGAAAATATGCAGTAGACATATTGAAAAGGTTTGGCATGCTGAATTGCAGGAGTATGACAACTCCTATGGTTTCTAATCTAAAGAAGCTACATGACTCAGATACAGGATCAGATTTGGTGGACCCCACCATGTACAAGCAACTTATTGGGTCCTTAATGTACCTGACTCATACTAGACCCGACATGCAATTCACAGTCAGTGCATTGAGCCAATTTATGGCTGAGCCGAGAGAAAGGCACTGGGTGGCAGGTAAGCACATCTTGAGATATCTCTGAGGTACTATTGCTTATGGTCTAAAATATACATCAAGTGGTGGTGTGATGCTGCATGGTTATGCAGATTCAGATTGGGCTGGAAGCCCTGTAGATAGAAAAAGTACCTCTGGATACTGCTTCAATTTAGGATCAACCATGATCTCCTGGTCCAGTTGGAAACAGGGATCTATTTCTCAAAGCACAACCGAGGCTGAATATATTGTGGCCAACAATGCCAACAAAGAAGCAATGTGGCTCAGGAAACTTATTTCTGGGTTATTTGGTGAAAAGCTTGAGACTAGGACTATCCATTGTGATAATCAGAGTTGTATAAAGCTCACAGAAAATCCGGTGTTTCATGACAGATCAAAGCATATTGATCTGAAGTCTTATTATATTAGAGATACGGTACAAAGAAAAGCGATCAAGCTAAAGTACATTGCAACAGATGAGCATGCAACAAATATCCTAACCAAGCCATTGCCATTGACGAAGTTTGCACACTTCAGAGGCAAGCTTGGAGTTGCAGAGAATGCCTCCCTCGCTAAGAGGGAGTGTTGAAAGTAGCAACATCAGAAGGCATTCTCCAACGAGAGGTCTTAAGTGACCACCCTGAGGCTAGCCAAGGAGACTTGGAGATTAAACAGTGTTGTGAGTCATGGCAAGAGTCAAGGCCAACGTACAAGCCTTGTGAGCTAGGACAAAAGTCAGGATGAAAGAGATGCTACCAAAGATAGTCTTGTGAAGTCATGGCAAGAGTCAAGGCAAACATACAAGCCTTGTGAGCCAAGACAAAAGGCAGGACAAAAACCTTGTGAACCATGTGCAACAATCAAGGTCAGCCTTGTGAGCTTAGCGTAAAAGCCAAGGAAAATCTAGCAATAGACATGATGAATGTATAAATCCTATGAGCTAGATTGGTGTGACAAACAATCTTCCTTATCACTTATGCAAATGATGTAATTATAATGATTTAGTGCATTGGCACGCGTGACCTTATCCACCATGAGAAGAATGACGAGTTGCCATGTGTGAAAGTCGAGTTATGAACTTAAGTGTGAAAGCTGAGTTATGAACTCAAGTTTAAAAAGTCGAGTTGCATGTCAAGTTTGAGTTGTCTAACTCAACTGTAAAAAGTCGAGTTGCATGTCAAGTTCGAGTTGTCTAACTCAAGTTGACAAAGTCGAGTTGCATGTCGAGTTGCATGAGAAGTTGGCATGTCGAGTCTCAAGTCCAGTTGCAAGGGCGAGTTGTCATGCCATGCAAAGTCAAGTCTCAAGGGCGAGTTGTCATGTCATGCAAAGACGAGTTACAATTCAAGTTACAGGACGAGTTACAAGTCAAGTTACAGGACGAGTTACAAGTCTAGTCACAATTCGAGTTGAGTTGTAAAGTCAAGTCTAAAGGCGAGTTGTAAAGGCATGCATTCAGTTCCTAAGTCGAGCTCACTCATCTCTCCTTTGCTCATAGTATATACAGAGACATACTCTCTTCATTATTTACTACTCTATGCATCACATTAGAGAGGAGAACAAGAATACTTTTTGCAGGCAATCGGGATATTTAGTAGGCAGCTTATATATATTTTTGCAGGCAACAGAAATACATTTTAGCAGGCAACAGATAGATATTTTGCAGACAGCAGATATATACTTTTGATGGTAGCACATCAGGGCACTCTTATTCTGGCAACCTCATTCTAAAGTACATTCTCATGGTGATATTGTAATCAGATTCATCATTCATTTATTTTCTGATAAGGAAGATTGTTTGCTGGGGTTTTCTCCCTTTTTGGGATTCCCCAGGATAAAATCCTGTGTTATTGTGTGGCTAAATTTTGTGTGCAGTCTAATACTGCTTTACAACTTTCATGTTTCTGCATTGTTATTCAGTTAAGTTTTCAGATCTGCACAGTAGATTGCAGAAAATAAAAAGTACACTGAATTCTGAACCTAAGCTTGAAATTTCACAATAACCTTGTTAGTTTCCTTTTTGTACCAATGTGTTGATAAATTGAATGAGGGGCAACTTTATTTGCATACATCTTACAGGTTGGTTGTAAATGAACAATAGAAGCTTTAACACACAAAATCATATATATTTTTCATGATATAAAAATCTAATAATTAAGTTATTGGATATGTATCTTAATTTAATAATGAGGTATATATATCAACAAATTATATGGTAGCATATAATTGTTGAGCATTAACTTAAATTCAACAAGAAATGACATTTCTAATGGAGGATATTGAGATGGGGCTTGTTATCGCGCAGTTTGTAGCTAGGATAAAAGGCTATAAGATAGAAGGCCAAGTTGGCGTAACAGGAACCAATCCCACCCAATGTCACCACAATGGGATGGTTCTTTCTCTTTAGGGAGGTTAGGCCCAGGGGAGACGTCCTCGGTGACCTGGGGTTTTGAAGAGGCAAAAGGCTAATAAGACCAAGATAAGGTTTTCCCCCTTCACAAGTCACCACCCAAACAGATAGTCCGGCCAAAGGCCAATTTAAGAAGTAAAACCCCCAAAGAAGTGTACTTGCCTGGAACAAAGCAACAACAAACTGATATGTGCAAGCTATTCAATGGGTTAGTACTTCATAAGACTATCTGATAAATATATAAACAATATGACAATAAATGTTGACGAAGTCAATGTTTATCAATAGCAATGAAAAATTATAACACTTCACCAATAAATATTAGAACAATGTAGCATTCAATGTAACCAATCAACACTTTATTCAATTAATGCTTAAACCATCATTCAATTGCTTTTTAAAACCAAACGTTGCTGCTTTAAAGATGAAATAACCAATGATGATGTCAGCAACTAGGGTTAGAGTAGTTAGGGTTTGAAATCCAAAGAGTTTTGAGAGTGTTGTGATCAACGTTTCACTTCAACGTTGGAGGACTTTAGATTAGTGCCTTAGGGTTTAATGGAGTCAAAGGTGAAGGACGCAAGAGTTGAAGGATGGCAAATTTCAAGGACTAGAGGGAAGAGTTTTGAGGTGTTGCTAGGGCAAGGCCTCAAAATCAAAACCCTAGGGGAGAGAGGCTAACTCCGGTGTTGCTACAACAAGGCCTCGTGCTCTCTCCTCCTTCCCGGCAAACGACTAGCTCAAGAATAAAGTATATAACCAAAACAAGAGGGCTTGATGAGATAAGGTGTTGCTACAGCAAGGCCTTTCAACAAACCCTAGAAAGAGTACGACCCTAGTGTAGTAAACCTAGGCCAGGGACGTCTCACTCTTCTTGGCTTCAAAATAGTATGACTAGCAAAGAGGAAGAGGAAATA
>ML782022.1:648686-664836 GCA_009831015.1 Picea engelmannii
CAGTGAAGGCCAAGGATGCAAAAGTGTTACCTGTGGGTGCCTTTGTAGAAGGCGAGTTGTACCTGTCATGGATGCATTCTTTCCAAGCCCATTCTTGCCTTTATTCTTTTTATTCTTTTATTCTTTTTTGTTCAAGAGCTAATTAGGGGACACTACCTTGGCATGGTGACCAGAGCTGATAGTGTTACCCACAAGTACTTTCACAGAGATGAGAAGGCTGGCTCGTGATGAGACCCCCTATCCTCTGACTAGGTCTTGTTTTACTATTTTTCCAGGTCCCTCTTGTTTCTTGCTGAGAAACCTTTTATTGCTTTCTTGGGGATCCCTAGGTGAAGCATCTCGAGGTTTTATTCTTAGGCTTTTATCTTTTACCAGCTTGCTTTTACCTTCTAGGCCTTTAGCCCCTTCTTCCCACGAGGTAAGGTGCAGTCCTAAAAATAGGTCAACCCAATGCCCAGACAAGGGGAATGGGATAAGTGAGTGGGAAGTAAGATGAAGAAGTGGTGCTGTGAGGGGAGCAGACGATGGCTTTTTAGAAATCCCCTAGTGGCAAACCAAAACCTACGGATACAGGCTTGCTAGGGCACCCTGTCAATCCCCCCAAACATGGTCAAGTGGGCAAATGTAAGATCCAAGCAGTTGTTAGAAATAAAAGGAATCAGATGCATACATTTAAAGGTTTTAATGATCAAATGTGACACATACCATGATACCTGGACTAATTACCTCATGAAGCAAGAACCTCTTTTGATACAGGACCAAACCGATGGTGATGGATGCTGCTGCTGCTGGCAAGATAAAGACAATGGAAGAAGAAAAGGTGGGCCCTCCAGGGCCATGCTCAGGTCAATCCTGCTCTCGGTACTCCATGTCTAGGACTTGTGGGCCTCGAGACATGATCTCCTAGTTATCCCTGAAAAGTGGGGATAACAGGGCTCATATGCATAATAAGGGATAAAGCAAAGGATATCAAGGTATATAAAGCACAATTTTTTTTATTTTGTTTTGTTTATTTTTTGAATAAAATGCTTCTTTTATACTTTATAAAAAAATATCTACATGCATCTTATACAAAGAAGGTGGGCCGTGGAAGCAACCACCGTGATCTAAAACCAAGCACCTAGGCTACGCCCTGTTAACCCCTATTTTCACCCTTGAAAATCTTGAGGGTTAAGAGCCAACATGCACTAGTTGGCTGGCATTCTGAGATTCTCCCAGAGTTTAGCACTTGTGGTTAGCAGAGGTTGGTTCCCATCAGAGACAGGTATATGATCGGTACATGGTTATTTTGTTCAGAGTTAGAGTTAGCTTGGTTTCCCATGCATTTTGAGAGAGATATCTACATACAACAGGCGGTGCTACTTTTTAAGAGACACGGTTTGAGTGGGTCTCTGACAGTTTGGAGCAGTTATGAGCATACAGGGATGGTCCTTGCATGATTTTAGGCCCAATAGCACTTTTCCAGGCTACATGCAAGAACTTTCTATTTTTAGCAGTTTGAGCTCTAGGCCCCAGATTCACATATTCTGAGCACATATTATTGATCCTTGAGACATTCCGAGTCTTTTGGACCTTTTTCGGGATGATTTGGCACAAATTTCTATTTTTGGCATGTTGAGCACTGGGGCTCGCATGTCTATTTTGATCGCGGATTCAGATTCTTTGTGAAAAATCGAATCCAATGAGTATAATATCATGGACAGTGTCTATTTTTAGTAGTAGACACATGATGGTGGTCTCCTAGTAATTCCGAGCATTTGTGGAGAGTTTGGGTCAGTTTTGAAAAGTTTCAATTTTTGGGACCAGAGGCTAGTTTTGGAAATATCTATTTTTAGCAGTCATCATCATCTCCAGTAGTGACAAGTGGCAGGCTCAGATTTCGACATGTGGCAGAGTATTAGGATGATGTGACATCTACATGGCATCATGGACCAAGGGCGCATTTTCCAATGATTATGTATTGAATGAGAATTAATTAAGCTAAAGAGGTGGTGCATGGGTGAAGTGGCATTGTTTGGAGAAAGTTTAGCCCCTCAATGCTAATTTTTCTCACTCTATTCCTCCCACTTTCCATATTCTCACTTTCCATGCAACCAATTTCTAAAAATTCTCCTTAAATTGCTTTTAAACGAAAAATTCCTAAATTTTAGGAAATCCATAAAAAATAGGGCGAATTTTCCTTTAACTCACAACTCCCTCATCCCTTGGCCAAATTTAGAAATCTAGCATGTGTTGGAAAGCTAAAATTATCCTCCATACACTCTCACTCATAACTCACCCATGCGCATTACTCACTCACACTTATTCCCTCATGCGCATTAATTCCTAAATTTCTCACTTACTCTTATTCCCTCATGTGCATTAACTCATATTTTATTCACACTCCTCTCCTATATATTGGATGGTATTCAATGGTTATTGGTCGGATATTGAAGCAGCAACCTAGTGTTTCTCTCTCATTCTTCTCTCTCTCTCTTAGTCTAGTGACTCCTCTTTGAGCAAAGTGATCATTGTATTGGTTGTGGACTTGCCAATTGTGGTGCAACCAACCCTCTTGCAAGCCTATCAATAAAGAAATTAAGTGTGTGTTCTAACCTTGTTTCTTGTCGGTATTTTGTGAGTTTTGTTATCTGATTTATCATTCTCTTAATTGTTCATTGTGATTTTACTAATCTTTTGATTAGTTTTCTGTTCTATTCCTATTTTATATTCTATATTCATTTTTGGGTTTACACGCATAAAATCAGTCTTAAAAGACAGCAGCAAGGTACCCAGGGTGCCTAGGGACTCCCCTCTGAAGCTAGCAAGCACTAGCCCAAACGGAGAGGGGTCTATCCCGTGACAATTTGGGGCTTTACTCCTTCAATTAACCAAGTTTTCATCACTGTAATAACATGTTATATCATCTCAATTGGAGGGTGGAAATTTGTGCTAACAAATTGGCGCCGTTGCCGGGGAACACAAGCGTTCATCCGTGCCCATCTTAGTAGAGGCTTCATCCTTGCCTATCACAATAGTGGTCCATGAACAACTTGATCAGACACTATTACAGCAGGAGGAGCCGCTTTTGGCTTAACTGGAGGATGATGTCCCTTACACTTTGCCTACTATTCCGCATCTCGAGGTTGTTCTTCAAGATCTTGAGATTGATTAGGAATTGGATATCAGAGTTCATCATGACCCAATTGAGCTCAGGATGATGGAGGTATTTCAACAGATAGATTCTAAGAGTTCTGGCTCTCATGCTTCCACGCTGGTTATTGTTGAAATACCGTGTTCTAGATCCCAAACAACAACCTACAATCAACCAACAACCATCAACTATGCCTTCACTATCAAGGCGACTTTGGGTCATATGAGATTTCCTGGTTGGTCCCCTGGGAAGGTTGACTGTGTTGACCTTTCTCATCAGACTAATCATTTGGCTGCATGGTTACATTGGTCCTGAGTATGATGATTTCATCATGGCAGTTTTGGGGTAAAACTTTTGGGTGTTTGAGTAGGTCCTTCTCCTTTTCTGCATTGTCTTTTCAGTAGTTTAGTTTGCTGTTTTTTTGCAGATTTTAGGACAACAATCTACATTTCCCCTGCAATGTCTTTTTCCTTCAGTTATTTACTTCAATCTTTGCATAAGTGTCGCTGATTTTTGCCTAGTTATATTAGCACGTGGTTGTGTCTTGTGTGTCTTTCTTTTCTTGAATAAATGGCTATCCATAACTGTTATTCCTGGGTCAAAATTTGAATGTCTATCTTTCACATGTCGAGCCTTTGTGTCTATCATTAGAGTGAGCCTGGATGGGGGTCTTGTTTTGTCATTGTTCCCGAAGCATTGAACCGTTAGGATGGATAGTTTGAGGAGACATAGGAGTGTCTTGAGTCATCTTACATCTTGTCTTCTCATCTCTTATCATTGAGTCTTATGCTTTGAGTCAGTCATCCCCCCCATCCAACAATAGGGATATGGTACCTGGTTCTTTCATCTTGATTTTCTTGAGTTATCACTTCGCGCCGAGGGAAGAGAGACATCATTGCTCTTCTTTTCAGCAGGTCATCCTGTATCGACTTGGACACATTATCTACGGATGACCCAGAAGTAGAGCACCTTGGTAGCCGTTAGCCTCATTGGCAGTTATCTCACATCCGACAAGGTTGAGTATCATTGGGTCTTGATTGGATGATCCTTGTCATTATTCGACTTCAAAACATCTTTCACAGTGACAGGTTGTGCTCGTACCTTAGGACCCATTTACATTATTGGTGGTGTTCCTTTGCAATTCACAGTGGTTTACATTATTGACATCTGATGAAGTGACTCTCTCCCTTGTGTTGACATCAACACATTTACCATGGGGAGGAGTGTACATATTGGGTGATAGAAGGTAGCGGATTTGGATGAGACCCCTTAGGTTTCATTTTTCAGTGGGAGGTTTATATACTTTGACTCCATGGCCCATTGGACAAGCTTTGACATTACAAGTTAGCTTATAGATTTTTCTTGATCAACTTACAAGGCCTTCTTTCCTTCCACACATTTACAGGGGTACATTTTGGTACATATCTTTTCAGAGCATCATTGGTACATCTTACAGAGTTATCACAGAGTAGTATTGTTACAGACACAGAGATTCTTATGGTTCTCGGCATCCCACAAGGGGATCTGGTTCTCTTGAGTCACCATTGTTAACCCCTAGATTTTCACCCTTGAAAATCTTGAGGGTTAAGAGCTAGCATGCATTATTTTGGCTGGCATTTTGAGATTCTCTTAGAGTTTAGCACTTGTGTTTAGCAGAGGTTGGTTCCCATCAGAGGTAGGTATATGATCGATAAAGGGTTATTCTGTTCATAGGTAGAGTTAGCTTGGTTTACCATGCATTTTGAGAGAGATGTCTACATACAGTAGGTGTTGCTACTTTTTTAGGAGACATGGTTTGAGTGGGTCTCTTGATAGTTTGGAGTAGTTCTGAGCATACAGGGATGGTTGTTGCATGATTCTAGGCTTGATAACACTTTTTCGAGCAACATGCAAAATTTTTCTATATTTAGTAGTTTGAGCTCCAGGCCCCAAATTTAGATTCTGAGCACATATTGTTGATCCTGGAGACATTCCGAGTCTTTTGGACCTTTTCCGGGTTGATTTGGCACAAATTTCTATTTTTAGCAGGTTGAGCACCAGGCTCGCATGTCGATTCTGATTGCGGATTCAAATTCCTTGCGGAAAATCACATCCAATGAGTATAATATCATGGACATGCGAGGAATTTCTATTTTTATGAGTGCCTATTTTTAGTAGTAGACACATGATGGTGGTCTCCTAGTCATTCCGAGCATTTGTGGAGAGTTTGGGTCAGTTTCGACAAGTTTCAAATTTTTCGGACTGGATGGCAATTTTTGGAAATTTCTATTATTAGCAGTCATCGTCGTCTCCAACAGTGACAAGTGGCAAGCTCAGATTCCGACATGTGGTGGAGTTTCAGGGTGATGTGGCACCTACGTGGCATCAATTGACCAAGGGCACATTTTCCAAGGATTATGTATTTAATGAGAAATTAATTAAGCGAATGAGGTGGTGCATGGATGAGGTGGAATTTTCTGGAGAAAGTTTAGCCACTCAAGGCTAATTTTTCTCAGTTTATTCCTCTCACTTTCCATGCATCGGATTCCTAAAATTCCTCCTGATTTGCTTTTAAACGCTAATTTCCTAAAAAATAGGGAATCCCTAAAAAATAGGACGAAATTCCCCAAAAATAGGACTAAATTCCCCAATCAAGGCTTAATTTTCTCACTAACTTTTCCTCACTCAACATATCTTCACTTTCCATGCATTACTTTCCTCAAATTCCTCTTAATTTGCTTTTAAACGTAAATTTCCTAAAATTTAGGAAAATCCCTAAAAAATAGGGCGAATTTCCCCTTGGCTAAAGCTCATTCATTACTTGGCCAAATTTAGCATTTAAACATGCGCTTAATTCCTAATTTATTCCCCCATGCATTAACTCTCCTATTCTTCACATGAGTTTAACTCTCTTTCCATTCCCACATGCACATCAATTCCTAAATTTCTCACTCACACATATTCCCTCGTGCGCATTAACTCCTATTTTATTCACACTACTCTCCTATATATTGGATGTTTTTCATTGGTTATTTGTCGGATATTGCATCAGCTAGCATAGTTTCTTTCTCTCATTCCTCTCTGTCATTCTTAGTCTAGTTTCTCTTCTTTGAGCAAAGTGATCATTGTACTGGTTGTGGACTTGTCAATCATGGCGCAACCAACCCTCTTGCAAGCCTATCAATAAAGAAATTTTTGTGTTTGTGTTCTAACCTTATTTCTTGATGCTATTTTGTGAATTTTGCACATAGATTAGTATGTTTTCCTTTCTGTTCATTGTGGTTTATGTTGATCTTTTGAGCAATTTTCTTTCTATTTCTTTCTCTCTTTTATTGTGGTAACCCTGCAGGATCCCTCCAAGCAAAAATGAACGATTTTCCCCCTTGTTTGGGATAGTTTTAACACAATGTCCCGAACATATCAGCGGCTGTTTTTCGTCAATAAATGCAGAAAATCAGTCTTAAATGACAACAACAAGGTACCTAGGGTTCCTAGGGACTCCCCCCCGAGACTAGCAAGTACTACCCCAAACAGAGAGGGGTCTAGCCCGTGACAATTTGGAGCTTTACTCCTTCACTTAGCCAAGTTTTCATCACTGTAATAACAGGTTATATCAGCTCAATTGGAGGGTGGAAATTTGTGCTAATACGCCCACAAGGCTATCAAAGAAAGATAAAGTCCAAGCTCCAAGGGCTATACAGAACCAACATACAAATAGTCATATGCGCAAGGTTAGAGAATAGAGAGCAGAAACCAAATTTGGAGGATAGTTGGCCACAGTTAGATAGACATTAAAACTAATTAGCAACCACAAATCCCATATCTAGAGGAGGGTCACGATCATCTAGGTTCAGATCCCACCCATAAACTGGTGGCTTGTTAATAGGTGGAACCGGGTCTCATTCATTATCATTTTGTTGCTCAGGATGTTTATCCATCAAGACAACCAAGTCAAATCTAGGGAACTTATCATTCTCATGCCTAGGGGGGTGACTGGCTATGGGGCTTCTGGCTTCGGCTTTGATAGTCATTGCACTCTTGAACCAAGGGACCTACTTTGTGGTGAGCCTTGTTGAGAGACCCATGTGAGTGCACCAAACCAAGGGGGAGCGAATCTCTGGGGAACTAGACTTAGCGTGCAAGGAACCACCCATAGTACTCTGGCAATCACATGAAGATGCACCAACTTGAGGTCCACCTTCCCTTCTTGCACCTAGATTTGCAAGTGAAGGTTGGCACATATCAGAGCTCCATCATATCAGGTAAGCTTATTGAAATGAGCATTCTTGAAAATACATTCATTTGATTTCTTCCAAATTAGAAATAAAAGGTCTATTCGAACAAGTTGCCCTATTGCATGGAATTCTACTTCCCATGGGAGATTATCACCAAGGAGAGAACATTTCCAAGCTAAGGATGTAGGGAGTTGACCACACAGGTTTGAGGCCCAAACCCAAACTGAACAAAAACATAACAAATGCTTGACTATTTCATATTTGTGATAGAAAGAGCATTCGGGTTGGGAAACCCCAGGATACTTCAGGCGCTGGACAAGAGGTAGACCGCCCAAAAGCAAGGAACAAGCAAACATGGCTTTCCTGGGTTCATTGAAGCCTTGCCATACTGCATGCAAATGAAACTACCAAGTAGACTGCATAGAGTCCACCCTTCGAGCTTGTTTAATTTTCCATTGAGAACCAGCGTGGGGTTGTGCCATCATGAGTACCCATTAAGAAGCTTATACTTCTTGAACCCTTTAGAAGAATTCCACTTCCATTCTCACATGCTCTTAGGTTGCGAAGCTTAAGCGTTCCAAAGAATAGGTAGCAACAACACGGTAGGAAAGGAAGTGGGTGGTTATTTGTGATCTCAAGGTTGTTATTAGGGATTCACTTCCTCCAAGGTGGACTCTTCCTAGATTCCCGAAATGATAGGTTAGGAGGGGGAGGTGGGGGGTGGCAAGGATCGTAATTGGGTGTTGGAATTGTAATGGGGTCCTTTGGTCCTCCCTTAACATAGTTTATGATGCACTTAGACCTTCAGATATTATCTTCTTGATTGAAACCCATGCGAGTCCCATTAGGACTATCTCGGAATATACGGGGTATCATTGCTATTTAGCGTGTAGGTAGGAGACCAAGAGCTCCATGGGGGTTTAGGGTTTGGACTCTGGAGGTATGGCTTATCTTTATCGTGATTCCTTTCAGGGCAGAGTTACAGTGATTGCAGAGGACGAGTTTTCTAGATTTATGTGGATCTGGGTTATCGGGATCTCCCCCATACCTCGAGATCTTTATTTTGCACCTACCTCCTCAAATTTGGCCTTACACAGAGACTCTGATGAGGATCTATCGAGACTTGTATGATGACATCATATAGTGCTCTACCTTGGTGGAGGTCATCCTTCTAGGGGACTTCAACACTCGCACTAGGACCCAATAGATTCCCCTTTATGACAGGTCGAAGGATGCTTTCCCCGCTTATAGGAGATTGACTCATATTTAGTTGGTTTGCACATGTCATCGGGCGATGCCATGGGACCCCTCTCGGACTATGGGAAACATCTTTTGCATTTTGGTGAATCCCATGACCTGTTGATTCTAAATGGTCTCCATTGTTTCCATAATTCCAATAGTTTCATGTGTTTCCCTCATGCCGAGGGAGATAGTGTGGTAGACTATGTCCTTGCTAGCTAGGATATGCTTTGGTATATTTGCTAGCTCTTCGTCACTCGGATACATATCGTTGATCACACCCTCCTCTCATTTTCCCTTTATGTTGATCCTCCTCCTCCCCGTCCCCCCAAACCCCTCGTACCACCATATTCTTTGATGACAGGGACTAGGATGCCTATACTGCCTGCTTTTATGAGCTTCTTTCCTCACTATCTAGTTTTTAATCTCTAGAGTTAGCCTCCTCCAAGTACATCTGACTTTCCTTGGCTATTTAGGAAGCAACTCTTAGCTCTTACCTTCACACCACCAACTCGCCCACCACCCACTCCTTGAAATCCAACTTTGCTCTCATAAACAAGTGGTACGATGAGGAGTGCAAAAAATTTCATAAACATCTTCGTTTCACCCTCTTCCACAATCCCACCTCCTACAATCTAGTACGGAAATCCTACCAGTCCTTTCACCCCAAGAACGCCTCTTCATAGCACAGAGGAAACAAGAATTGTGTGCTTCTCTTCGTCACTTCTCCAACGATTTTTAGTGTATCGTTTTCTCCCATCATTCCATCTTACCTACTGATATCGATCCTCGGTCCATATTCATCCATACTGTTTCCCTTTACGACGTTGCTGATCAACCCTTTGTCTTGGTCATCTCCCCCTCTTGCAACATGTTCTACTATACACATATCAAGGAGGCAATTTGAGAGATGAACATTAGCAAGGTTGTGGATGAGGAGGGTTTCTGGGTGGAGTTGTTCAAACATGGTATACAACCATTGGTGCACCACATTGTCAACTTGTTAAACCATGTTGTTCGCCTATGTTTCCCACATGCTTGGTCCCACCATATCATCCACCGGATTCATAAAATGGGGTTTAGTGCAGATCCAAATAACTATAGGACGGTCATGGTGGGACATACATTCTTGAAACTGTATGCCACCGCCCTTCACTTGTAGTTATCTGAGGAGATCGAGAGGAGAATCTTTCGAGGTAGTGGTCAGATAGGTTTTAGGCCATGATATTAGATGATGGATCATATTCTCACTTTGCAGGCCATCATTGAAGAGGTGAAACGTCACTCTTCGAAAGTCTTCTGCTGTTTTGTAGAACTTTTGGAAAGATTTTGACTCATTGTCAAGGGAAGCCATGTTCCAGAGGCTTAGATACATTGGGGTTTCAGAGATTCTTATAGCCACTATCATGTGACTCTATGAGACAGTCCATGGTTGCTATTACCCCCCAGGGGTGACAACTTTAGAGGTACACTCACAGGGTGTCATGTTGTTGTTCTGCATGAATTATCTTTCTCATCTTCTCCAGAATCCGATAGTTCTTCTCATTATCTCCATGAGATGTATGATTGTTCTAGCGCAACTATGGTATATCTCATCCTCCTCCCTCACTCCTCAGATGACAAAAGCACTTTGGATGGTATATTGAGACTTCATTGTGATATATCTTGATATTCCATGTATTGGTGTTTCATTTGGATGTGATGCTATAACTTCCTCATTAGTCATGAAAGTGCTAAACATTAAAACGAAATCCAATAACACTTCATAACATACATAGTTTTATTATTTTCCTCGTTCTACCTGGGGGGGGGATATTTTTCTTTTAGAAGTGTTGTCATTTCTTGGGTCAATTTGTACTACTGGGCAACTAGCCAAGATAGTGTTTTCCACTTCCTAACCATGCCAGACACTTTTCACTTTCCTTATTTCATTTCATTTCATCCATAAAAGAGTTATCCTAATCATGTATGACTTATCAAAGGTTAAAAAAAAAGTGTAATGATGAAATCTTGGATTAATAAAGCCAAAGAAGAGCTAAAGGTGAAGAGCAATAAAGTCAAAAGCCAAGAATGTAAAGCTTGAGCAATGCCACCTTGCTATGAGGCCAATGCCCCTAGTCCCTAGCTTGTCTATGAATATCTAAAGAAAAAGGGACTTTTTTGATAAACTGAACACATAAAGAAAAAGGCATAAAAGGGTAGTAAGAAACAGTGCCGAGGACATGTAACTTATTGCTAAAGCTTACTCTTGAAGGCTATTGTATAAAAAGTCCTAGCTCATGAAAGCTAGTTGAATAAATAAAAAGACCCATGCATATAAATGACTTTGAGGGTCATAACATGATGTCTTTCCCTTCCCCTTTCCATAATTAATCATCACATTACCTATCTTTCACCCTAAGTCATAGGGTTCACTGAATTTGAACCTTGAGGTTCGAAGGTTCGAAATTCGACGAGCTTCAATTTTTTTTTTTAGGTTCGTCCAAGTTCACTGAACCTCAAAGACGAACTTAATGCCAAACCTAAACGAACTCGAACTTGTTCATGAATTCGAACTTGAAGACGAATTTAAACATGATTTTTTTTAAAGTTTGGCATGAGGTTCGATTTATGGTTAAACATAAGGTAAATTTAAAGAATTTGATTAAAATTAAAAAATGGAGCAAGATAAAAACTAACCCTATCTACCCGTGGGATGCACATATTTCTTTTTTAGTGCTCCGCAAGTTTGCTCGCCTAACTATTAACCCTCACTGCTGTAAACCCTGGCCATTGTGAACCTGCTGTAAATCCTTGCGTTTGTGAACCCTCGTGTTTGTGAACACTGCATGTAAAATCCTTTGCTCGAGCCTCCTCCGGGATTGTCGTGATGCTGCGTTTGAATATTGAGCAACAATAAACCCTCGTCGCTGGGCATTCGCTGCACAAGTTGAAGTGACCAGTGACAGTCTTGTTGATATTATGGTAGTTGCGGGAGGTATTTACCTACACGTGTAAACCTGACGAGAATAGAATATTCCAGGAAGCAAGAAGAAACCCTAAATAATTGGTTAAGAACCCTAGAAGACAAGTTGGCTCAAGAGAATGATTTGTATTAGGTTAGTAATTAGCACCCAAAATGAGAAGTCGGCTAAAGGAAATGTTATATAACTAAGTAATTAGCACCCAAAATGAGAAGTCGGCCCAGGCAGTCTGGTAGAAACAGTATAAATATAGGAGGTCAATCTTCATTATAGGCAACATTCTCTGAACTACAGAAGTAAACTTGTGCGCACTGCAGTTGGCCAGTTTGTGCTCAAGTCTTGGGAGCAGCTGTTGCTAGCAATTTGCAATCTGCATTTTCGGTTTTCTGGGTTGGACTCTCTGATCAACTTTTGTTATTCTTGCTTGGTGCGCTATCCTTGGAGAGAGGTGCGCCACCTTTGTTTGGCTATTAAGCCTAGGGTTTGCTTCCAAAATCATTCTTTGTCAAGGTTAAGGTGCTTGGGGGTGGCTTCGGTCTATGGTTGGGTGACAATATTGCTATATTTGTGAATGTTTAAGCCATTATTATAGTTCTTTGCATTTCATTAGATAACAATAGCATAATACAAGATCACTGAGAAATACACAATCATAAGAGACACAACATTTATCCTGGGAAACCTTCTAGGGGAAGAAAACCCAGCAAAACTTCCTTATTATAGATAGCCAATACAATGCCAAGAGATCTTTTAAACTAATGCAGAAGATCCTCTCCTAGATATGTGCCACTCTCTCTCCTTCTTCTCTAACTGCAATTCCGAAACTTGTCTCACAAATGAGCAAGTGAGTTTGTATCTAAGTGAGGCGCTAGCCTCCTTATTTATACAAGACTGGCACGTGTGAAGTGTCTCTTCACTGGTAGGGCCGACTTCTCCACCTGGGTGGTTATAACCACCTTTATTATGTTTCGGGGCCTCTTTGATATATTCTGGGGCTGACTTCTTCTTTTGCCTTTTACAATTACAATATGACCAATCCGCAAAAGGGGATTTGGTCCTTTTAAAGTAGCCGACATGATCAATCCACAATGGGGATTGAACCAATGAATAATATATCAAATAATAATAAGAATACACTTTGCAGTTACATTATTTCAACACTCCCCCTTAACAACAAGGGTATTCTTCAACAGCATCATGCGAGAGAGAGAGGACAACATCATCAACAACATCAAGTGGGTGAGAGGATAACATCATCAATATCATCTTGGAACACTGATTGGCATATCTATAAATCATCGAAAGTTTTCTTCATTGGCAACATCGTCATTCTCAAAGGAATGCCATCATCATCTGCATCAATATGTATTAGTATACAAACTGATACATCATCATCATCACAGCACAAGGCTGGCTCATTATAATACAGGACTGGCTTTACGTCACAGCTATAAAGCTGGAAGCACAGTACTAGTCTCATCCCATCGTCTTGCTTTACGTCACAACACTTAAGCTAGAAGCAAGATACTAGACTGGCTTTACGTCACATCTATCAAGCTGGAAGCACAGTACTAGTCTCATCTCATCGTCTTGCTTTACGTCACAACACTCAAGCTGGAAGCAAGATAATCGTCCTGCTTTACGTCACAACCATCAGGTTGGAAGCATGATACTAGACTGGCTTTACGTCACAACTATCTAGCTGGAAGCTCAGTGCTAGTCTCATCATATCATCTTGCTTTACGTCACAACCATCAGGTTGGAAGCAAGGTACACATCCTGCTTTATGTCACAACCATCAGGTCGGAAGTAGGGAACTAGACTTGCTTTACGTCGCAACTATACAGCCAGAAGCATAGTACTAGTCACACATCATCTTGCTTTACGTCACAACCATCAGGTCGGAAGCAAGGTACTCGTCCTACTTTACGTCACAACCATCAGGTCGGAAGCAGGATACTAGACTGGCTTTACGTCACAGCTATCCAGCAAGAAGCACAGTACTAGTCATATCACATCATCTTTCTTTACGTCACAACCATCAGGTCGAAAGCAAGAGATGTCTCATCACATCATCTACTCCCCCTTTCGAGGAGGATCCTTTCGGACTATACCAAGCTTATCTTGAAAGTACTCAAACTTTATACGAGATAGTGGCTTGGTCAACACGTCAGCAACCTGTTCATCCGTGCTAATGTACTGGAGCTTTAAGGCTCCTCTCTGCACCATGTCATAGATGTAATGATAACGGATCTCTATGTGCTTCGACCTGTCGTCGAATATAGGATTCTCTGTCATCTTTATGCAGCTCTGGTTGTCACATAGAATCAAGGTTGCTCTCATCTCTAAGTCAAATAGGCCAGTCAACAACTTTCGAAGCCATATAGCTTCGTAGTTGGCAGAACATGCAGCAATGTATTCTGCTTCCGCTGTGCTGAGAGCAATACTAGATTGCTTCCTACTCTGCCACGAGATCATAGCTGATCCCAAACTGAAACAACATCCTGAAGTGCTTTTCCTGTCAGAAACACTTCCTGCCCAATCTGCATCAGTATAGCCATTCAATGTGAAATCATGATCTCCATCATAGCTGAAACCACAATCTATTATACCTTTAAGGTACCTCATCACATGTTTTGCAACCACTAGGTGAACACGTCTGAGTTCTACTAGAAACTGACTCAAGGTGTTCACGGAAAAACAAATGTCTGGTCTGGTATTCGTCAGGTACATCAGCGATCCAATAATCTGTCTGTACAGTGTGGCATCAATCAACTCTGACGAAGTATCGACCAACAACTTCAGCTTCACTTCCATGGGTGTCTTCATAGGCTTGCATTCCAACATGTCGAATCTCTTCAAGATTTCGACTGTATACTTCCCTTGGTTAAGGAAGATCCTCTCAGGACTCTGCCATACCTCAAGACCTAAGAAATAATGCATTAGGCCAAGGTCTTTCATTTCAAATTCCGAGGCAAGTCTCTTTGTACATTCAGTGATGAGATTTTCTTCTCCAGTTAAGAATAAGTCATACACATATAGCAGTAAGATTACTGGCTCATCATTCATGATCTTGAAGTAGAGGTTAGAGTCTGCTTTACTCTTGGTAAAGCCTAAGCTCGTCAAGAAACTGTCTATACGGCCATACCAAGCTCTAGGAGCTTGCTTCAATCCGTATAAGGCTTTGTTCAATCTGCAGACATGAGACTTCCTGTGTTCAACCTCAAATCCTTGAGGTTTCTCTATATACACTTCCTCTTCGGTGACACCGTTTAGGAAAGCTGTCTTCACGTCCATCTGGTGCAGCTTCCACTTCATCTTATTTGCAAGAGCTATGATGGTTCTGATCGAAGTGTATCTGGCCACATGAGCGAATGTCTTTTCATAGTCAATGCCTTCCTTCTGGGAAAAGCCACGAGCGACAATTCTTGCTTTGTACTTCTCAATACTTCCATCAGCAGCATGTTTTATTTTGAAGAGCCATTTGGAGGATACCACATCTTTATTCTTCGGTCTGGGAACTATTTCCCATACTTCGTTCTTCATTATGGATTGGTATTCCTCTGTCATGACATCTGCCCATTCTTTCCTTTGAATGGCTTCTTCAAAGCAGGTAGGCTCCTCTTCTAGGAGATCACACATCAAAGCCGTATAATTGGAGAATGGCTTTGGTCTTTTTACCTGTCTCGTAGTTCCTTGGGGAACACCGTACTTCTCTCCATCTTGAATAAGCTCTCTAGCCCAAGCTGGATTTCTTTTATGGAGGGTCGTCATTTGAGGAGGTTCTTGCACTTCTACTATATCACGGTCTTCTAGAAGTTCCTCATCAGGGGAAGTTATGACTTACCTCACTGGTTCTGCAGCTCTGGGAACCTCCCTCATTGCAGTACTGGGGATTACGGGTTCCTCTTCATATACTTCTTCAAGCTGGCATAGTTTAGATTTCTTAAGCGCTGCATCTTCATCAAAGGTCACATCCCTGCTGATCTCAATGTGATGGTGACCTGGTATATAGATTCGGAAGGCCTTGGAGACCTCACAGTATCCCACAAATATTCCCTTCTTTCCTGAAGGGTCCAACTTGTTTCACTTTTCTTTAGGTATATGAATAAACACTGGATGACCAAATATATTGAGATGGCTTACCTCTGGTTTCTTTCCGGTGAACATCTCTTCCAGTGTCATGAGCCCAAGTGCACTATGGGACAATCGATTCTACACATATACAACTGCCATTGCTGCTTCTGCCCATAAGCACATAGGAAGATCTTGATCATGGATCATAGTCTTCACAGCTTCCATTATGGTTCTGTTCTTACGTTCAACTACACCGTTTTGTTGGGGATTATAGGGAGTAGTGAGTTCCCTCTTGATCCCAACATCTTTGCAGAAGTTCACAAACTCTTTTGAGGTATATTCTCCTCCATTATCTGACCTGAGTATCTTAATCTTCCTTTGAGAAAGGTTCTCTATCAAGGCTTTGAATTCTTTGAACTTGCTGAACACTTCATCTTTAGATTTCAAGAAATATATCCAGGTTTTACGAGAGTAATCATCAATGAATGATACATAATATACATACCCACTAATGGAGGATGATG
>ML782022.1:684522-717997 GCA_009831015.1 Picea engelmannii
CCAACTCAGCCCTACAATCAACTCTCTAAACTCAAGAAAAACTCTTAGCTCAAAAACTCAAGAGAAGCCAAATGAGTAGTGTGAGTGAAAGAGAGGGGGTGGGGTTGGCTTTATAGGTTCATTAGGGGCTCTAGACAATTCTAAAAGCTTCCCATGCATGCCCCCAACCCTAATTTTTTTTTAAAAATAAAAAATTTCCTTACTTTTCCGTCCGCGGGCCTCCTTAGCAAAAAAAACCGGTTCTGTACGGAACCGGCCGGTTCAAGGAAAAAAACCGGTTCCGTATGGAACCGGTCAAAAGCGGTTTGAGAGGCCGGTTTGAACCGGTCAGGGTTTGGAACCGGTCGGACCGGCCGGTTTTGCCGGTTCCGGTCCGGTTCTTGTAACACTGGTACTAAGTGCCATTGATGTCTGCTTCCTGCTCAACCATGAGATCATGCCTGATCCCAGACTAAAACATCATCCATAAGTACTCTTCCGATCCACTGCACTCTCTGTTCAGTCAGAATCTGTATATCCTTGTAGCTTCACATCTCCACTTGAGACATATCTCAATCCATATCCAACCGTACCACGAAGGTACCTCAACATATGCTTTGTTGCCATCCAATGTACCTGTCTAGGTTCAACCATGTGTTGACTCAAGGTATTCACTGCAAAGCATATGTCTGGCTTGGTGTTAACCAGGTACATGAAGGATCCAATCAACTATTTGTACATTGTGGGATCCACCAAATTTGAAGATTTGTCACTCAAGAGCTTCATATTTATCGTCATAGGTGTGGTCATGGACTTGCAGTCCATCATCCCGAATTTCTTCAAGATCTCAACAATATATTTTCCTTGGTTAAGGAAAATCTCATCTGATCTTTGCCATACCTCTAATTTCAAAAAGTAATGCATCAGACCTAGATCCTTCATCTCGAACTCTGAAGCAAAAGCTCCCTCTTACACCCATCAATGAGCTTCTTGTCCCCTGTTAGAAATAGGTCATCTACATATAGAACCAAGATCAATGGGCATCTATCCTCAACCTTATAATAGAGGTTAGGATCTGCTTCACTCTTGGTAAATCCCAAGCTCATCAAATATCCATCTATCCTGGCATACCATGCCCTGGGTGCTTGCTTCAATCCGTATAAGGCCTTCTTCAGTCTGAACATATGGGACTCCTTCCCATGGATCACAAAGCCTTGTGGTTGTTCTAAGTACACCTCTTTCGCTATTACACCATTCAAGAAACCAGTCTTGACGTCCATTTGGTGTAATTTCCATCCCATTGTGGAAGCAATCGCAATGATTGATCTAATGGAAGTGTCTTTTGCTATAGGAGCAAAAGTTTCGTCATAGTCTTCTCACTCTTTCTGGGAGAACCCTCTAGCCACAAACCTTGCCTTGTACGTCTCTATGCTGTCGTTTGCAATGTGCTTGATCTTGTAGATCCATTTGGAAGTCACAACTGACTTCCCTTCTGGTCTCAGAACGACCTCCCATACATCATTCTTCATGATGGACTGATACTTCTCCATCATGGCATCCTTCCATTTTGGCTTCTCAGCAGCTTCTTCAAAAGTGGAAGGTTCTGAATCAATGATGTTGCTTATTAGTGCCATATAGCTGGAAAACTTATGTGGTCTCTTGCTCTCCCTAAAGGAGCCTTTGGGAGCTACATGTCCTTCAACTTCCTGCAAGGTGTTCCGAAGCCAAGTTGGTCTCTTTCTGGTAGCCACAGCTTCTTCAGGTAGATCTACAGGTCTTTCTGACTCTACCATATCATTCTGGACTTCTGGGATGGTTTCTTCAGGTGTAGAGTCTACCATGATTGCATCTTTGGGAGCCTCCTGCTCTATTTGGTCCTCATCCATGTGAGATTCCCTTGATCTTCCGAAGGCTTCATCTTCGTCAAATGTTACATCCCGACTGATCTCAATCTGTCTCTGGCCTGGAATGTAAATTTTATAGGCTTTCGAAGTCTCACTGTATCCAACGAATGTGCCCTTCTTTCCTGAAGGTTCCAATTTCGTTCTCTTTTCCTTGGGAACATGTATAAACACTGGACAACCAAAAATTCTCAAGTGACTGACTTCTGGCTTCTTTATGGTGAATACCTCTTCAGGTGTCTTGTTCCCCAATATCTTATGAGGACTTTTGTTCTGCACGTATACAACCGTACTGGATTCTTTTGCCCATAAGTGCATGGGTAGGCCCTGGTCATGTATCATCGCTTTTGCTGCTTCTATGATGGATCTATTCTTTCTTTCTGCAACCCCATTTTGCTGGGGATTGTAGGGAGTTGTAAGCTCTCTCTTAATCCCAGCTTCTTGGAAAAAGTCTTTAAACTCCTTTGAGGTGTACTCACCTCCATTGTCAGATCTCAAAACTTTAATCTTCCTCTTAGAGAGATTCTCAACTAAAGCCTTGAACTCTTGAAACTTGTTAAAGACTTCATCTTTTGCTTTCAAGAAGTAGATCCATGTCTTCCTGGAATAGTCATCTGTGAACAACAAATAGTATACAAAGTTGCGAAGTGATGGCATAGTCATCTGTCCGCATACATCAGAGTGTATAATGTCCAAAATACCTTTGGATCTGCTATCACTGCTTGTAAAGCTTCCCTTAATATTCTTGCCAAATGCACAACCTTTGCATACTCTGTCATGGTCTATCTGGATTTTTGGTAGGCCCGTTGTTAAGTTTTGATGATTAGCTCATGCATTTTTAGTTTTATTTCTGTTTAGCATAAGCTACAACGATAACCACTGCAACAACATAATAACTCTAGCTGCAGTAAACCAAGATCACAAGAAGAATAACTATGCACAAGAACACAAGAGTTTATCCTGGGAAAAACCCAACAATCCTTTGCTATACTGCCAAGAGAAGATCCACCATCCACCACCAAACCTAGCACACAATAGGGTGCGGCTATGATTGAGAAAACTAGCTCCTAGAGAAGTGCGAATTGCAGTCCTCATAATTTCAGACCACAACTTCTGAAATCATGAGATGACAAGTGTGTGTAATCCACAATGGGGATTCACTCCTTATTTATACAAAACCTATCACATCAAATGATGTGTCTATTGGCATGATAGGGCCGACCTGTACAACTTAATAATATAATTAATAATTACACAATATTAATTATCTTTCACATGGTGGGGCCGACTTGTACCCTTTACATCACAAATTAGGGTTACAAGTAAATCTTACTCTTAGACAATGTAGCAAGGATCTCTCTCATCCACTAGTGCTCAGCCACTAGGGACACGTCCACCTGTGCTCAGCCACAGGGACGTCACTCTCAACGGATCACTCAACTGAGTCCACATGAGTACCATTTGGAGAGCCATCTCAAGCCGACTGAACTAAGTCCATAGGAGTACAAGACAAGAGACCATCTCAAGCCGACTCAACTTAGTCCAGAGGAGTACAAGGCAGGAGACTATCTCAAGTCATCTCAACTCAGTCCAGAGGAGTACAAGGCAGGAGACTATCTCAAGTCATCTCAACTTAGTCCAGAGGAGTAGACAAGAGACCACACGTCATAACAACTCAATCTAGAGTCTGATGCACAACCATCACATGGGCGCACATCGTCTCAACTTAGTCCAGAGGAGAACGACACACCAATCACATGGGCCCTCTCATAGATCGACTCAACTCAATCAAGAGGAGAATGACTTGGAGAATGTCACACGACGCTGCAATCATCAACACTCCCTCTCAGCTAGGGAGGCATTCTCCACCAGGCCAAGTTTCTCACGGAAGTACTTGAACTTCGTCCTGGCAAGCAGTTTGGTGAAGACATTTGCAACCTGCTCGTGTGTAGAAAGGTACTTCATATGTACTGCTTTCCTCTGCACCATATCTCAATGTGTTTCGATTTATCGTTAAAACACAGGATTCTCAGAGAGCTTCACACAACTCCAGTTATTGCAATGGATAACAGTGGAATCCATCTCATGTCCAAATAAGTCTGCAAGGAGCTTGCGAAGCCACACTACTCCGCGGACTGCCACACATAACGCTATGTACTCTGCTTCTGTGGTACTCAAAGCCACAAAGATCTTGCTTCCTGCTGCACCAGGAAACCATGGCAAATCCTAAAGTAAGACAACAACCGAATGTACTCTTCCGGTCCACAACGCTCCCTGCCCAATCTGCATCGACATATCCCTGCAATCTCATGTCTACACCGGAGGCATATCTCAGGCCATAACCAACTGTGCCTCGTAGATATCTCAACACATGCTTCCTTGCTATTAGTGTGTCTGTCTCGGTTGACTCATAAACTGACTGGTTGCATTCACTGCATAACATATATCAGGTCTGGTGTTAACCAGATACATCAATGATCCAATCAGTTGTTTGTAAAGATGTGGATCAATCTTGCCTGAATTGGAAGAAGCCTCGTTCATCTTCTTCAGGTTCATCACCATCGGTGTAGGCATGGATTTGCAATCCATCATCTCGAATATCTCCACTGTATATTTTCCTTGACTCAGGAAAATCTCATCAGTCCTTTGCCATACTTCTAGTCCTAAGAAGTAGTGCATCATACCCAGGTCCTTCATCTTCGAATTCATCTGGCTGCTCGATGTAAACTTCTTCCTCAATCTCACCATTGCGAAAGGTTGTCTTTACATCCATCTGATGTAGTCTCCAACTCATGGATGTAGCTAGGGAAAGAATAGTATGGATGGAAGTGTATCGGGCTACAAGAGAAAATGTCTCCTCATAATCTTTTCCCTCCACCTGAGAGAATCCTCTGGCCACAAATCTCGCTTTGTATTTCTCAACACTTCCATCAGCTGCATGTTTGATTTTATAGATCCACTTTGAAGTCACTACAGACTTCCCTTATGGTCTCGAAACAATATCCCACACATCATTCTTCATGATGGACTGATACTCTTTTGTCATGGCATCTTGCCAAAACTGCTGTCCTACTGCTTCTCCATGACAAGAAGGTTCAATATCAATGATCTGGCTCATAGCTGAAACATAGCTTGAAAATCTTTGTGGTCTCTTGCTCTCTCTGAATGTATCACGAGGAGTTGCATGTCCCTCTGCCTCCAGCAGAGTCTGTTGAGCTCGTGTAGGTTTATCTCGGCCTACTGCCAATGTCTCTGGGAATCATCAGCTAGAGCTACAGGATCAACAAAATTAACTGGATCAATAACTGTCTCCCTCTGAACTGCTGAAGGGGAGAAGGTATTGTCTCTTCCTTCTTCTGAAATAGTTTGACTCCCTCTGAAGTCGGAAGGATGAACATCTTCCTTTTCCCGTGTTGCTAACTAGGAGACATCCCATGTCTTCTCAGGTCCTCTACTGTCTCTACAATATTACGCTGGCCTCCCGTACTAGGATAATAACCAAGATGACCTCCCATAGAGATAACAATCAGAATGGCCTCCTGTACTAGGATAATAACCAACTAACACAAATGGGCTCCCGTACCAGGGATAATAGCCCTTCAATAACGAAATAAGAAATCTGGCCTCCCATAGGGATAACAACCAACATGGCCTCTTGTACTAGGATAATAACCAAGATGGCCTCTTGAAGGAATAACAACCAAAATGGCCTCCTGTACTAGAATAATAACCAAGATGGCCTTCCGAAGGGATAATGACCAACCAAACAAAAGATTTGGACGCCTGCACCAGGGATAATGGTCCAAGTCATGAGGGCTCCCACACCAGGTATAATACCCTTCATCATCAAAAGCAAAATACTACAGAGTAATGATGAAATCAGTTAAGGAAAGTAGTACAAGACTTACCTTAGTCTGCAATCATGCTCAATCTTGCTTTTGGTCTTCCTGAGAAGACTAAGGTAGAGAATAACTCCTCGTCGTTCTTGCTTGCATTCCTTGACTTCTTTTGAGGTGGCTAATGTTGCTTCCCTTGCATATCACTAGCTGCAAGCTTAGTCTCATAGTGACAAGGGCTTGAACCCTTTCACATCACTAGCTGCAAGTCTAGTCTCCAAGTGACAAGGGATGCAAGTCTAGTCTCTTTGATGTCCACTAGAGCTTCCATATAGCCCACGCTCAAAAGTCACCTCAAGGATCAATCTTGAAACAAATTTTCAGAAATTTACCTCAAAACAAAAAATGTCTTCAAACCAGTGTTTTAAAAACCGTTGAACCGAAATCGAAACCGGCCGGTTTGACCGGTTTGATGGTCGACCGGTTCAAACCGGTCAATAAACCGAACCGGTCATCCAGTTTATGACCAAACCGGCCGGTTTGGTCCCAGAAACCTAAAACTCTCTAAAACCCCCTAAAACCTAAAACCTAAGTAACAGAGAAGTACTTGGCTCATGTTTTCTCATGCAAGTTGGAGTTGTAAGGTGTTTTGGTGTGCAGTTGAGGGTTATTTTGCTTTATTAATGCTATTTAAAGAGGTCCCCACCCCCTCCATTTCACCCTCCATTTTACTTAAATTTTTAACATTACCATTAATTGTTTCAGGATGTTTGAGAGTGGTTCCAACCTCATTGGACTTCATATGGAGAAAGTAGAATTTTAGGTCCCATTCAAAATTCAGCAGAGTTAACAGTTTTCAGGATTCAAGATTGCAATGTTTCCACTGGATTCTATCATGTATGAGGGTATGGAATTGACATTTAATCAAGAGAACCAAGCCCTTTATGTACCTGGATGTTGCTGGCATTGATTGTTGAACTCTTTTGTCACGACCCCAGTAAAAATGTACCCTTCACTCAAGTATAAACTCTTCTATTGAACTCTTCTCTTTGTAATTTGTCGTCGTGTCCTGTGACTTAGTAGTGTATGTGCACACCGACATCCATCTTATATACAATCTAGAGCTGGTCACTTTTGATGATGGTGATCCTCTTGAGGGGTCATCCTCCAGAGTCCACATCAACAAATGTACGGATTGGATTGGATATAGGGGAGGAGGAGGAGGAGGAGGATGGAGGAGAGAGCAGTGGTAGTGATGCCAATCTTGATGATTATGACATGGATGACTACTGACAATCACGACTCATGAGCTATGAGATTCTTCCATCTATGGTTCTAGTATCTACCCTATGGCTATTTTGTATATTTCATTGGCATTCCCACATATAGTATCAGTGACTCTAACTTAGTATGTTATTTGATGTTGTAGAGGCCATTTAGAGCCTCATTGATTATGTATTTATGTTCCAATCTCTAGATATGTATTGCACTTGGTGTCGTTTTGATATATTCATGAGCATACTTTGGATATGTTGTCTCTAATTGTCTCTAATGCTTTGGAAACATGATTTAAAATCTTAAAAAAATATTTTTTTCGTTAAAATTTAAATATTTTATGTATTCTTTAAAAAACCGGTTCATTGAAACTGGTTCGACCGGTTTATTACCGATTCCGGTTCCGGTTCAGGTTGGACCCTCGACCGGTTCCGGTACCGGTTTCGGTTTTTAAAACATTGCTTCAAACTCAGATTTAGAACTTGGCTAGCATGCCTCCTGTAGCAAGCCTCAGATTTGCTGGTTTACTTCAGATCTTCACTGCCCATTTTCTGCTGAAGTTCCCTTATAGATTTACCTCAGATTTGCCCTTTATCACAGCTTCGAATTTGCCCTTGTTTAACCTCAGAACAGGTCTGGATTTTTGCTTCAGAATTGGCCTTAGAACAAGCCTCAATATGCCCAGAGCAGGCTGTGAACTTACCTCAAAACTAATCATTAATTAGTACTCACACACAGGCCTGAAACTCAGCCTTATCCTCTTCAGATCTGCACACAGAACTGATGTGAAATTTGATCTGGAACTGTACCCTTCTGAGAAATTCGCCTTCAATAGGCCTGGACAGCCCTCAAGCTAGCTCTGAAATTTTCGCCCTCATAAACATTTGTTTGCCTCAGATCAGAGCGTCTAAATTCACCTTAGATCTGGTCTTAAAAACAGGCCTGAAATTGGCATTAAACAGTCCTCTTAACCTCCCTCCTCCTAGAAACCACCTCAGAATAGGCCTGAATCTCCCTTGAAACAGATGTTAACTCAGCCTTAATCTTTGCTACAGAAAAGGCCTCAGATCCGTCCTTAAGACTGTCACAGATTTTGCCTCAGAAATAGGTCTTAAATCAGCTTCATAATTTGTCTTGAAACTAACCTCAGTCCTGCCACCGAGCTGCCTCAGATCCATCACAGAGATTGCTTCAAAACACCATAGGACTGCCTCAGATCTATTGCTGTCATAGCCTCCTGTAGGTCTGCGTTTTCTCCTTTTAGTTGCGGTTTTAGGTCTGCTGTTAGGACCCTTCTGCAGCAGCCCTAGAGGGGGTCTATCTATGTTGTTTATCCACTTTAAACAAGGCTCGGCCAGGTCTGCGGCCAGCCTTAAAACCTCACCACAGATTTTAAGAGAGGTCCGGCCTCAAACTTTACCACAGAAATTTAAAGAGAGGTCTGACCCTCTTTCCTTATACCAACGACAGGGGTTTTAGCAGCCCATAAACTCCCACAGCTGCCTTCTTTTATTGTGCAGAAGTCTTCTTCAGGAACTGCTCTGATAGCATGTTAAGTTTTGATGATTAGCTCATGCTTTTTTAGTTTTATTTCTGTTTAGCAGAAGCTACAGCCATAACCACTGCAGCAACATAATAACACTAGCTGCAGTAAATCAAGATCACAAGAAGAATAACCATGCACAAGAACACAAGAGTTTATCCTGGGAAAACCCTTCTCAATCAAGGGAAAAACCCAGCAATCCTTTGCTATACTGCCAAGAGAAGATCCACCATCCACCACCAAACCTAGCACACAATAGGGTGCTGCTATGACTAAGAAAACTAGCTCCTAGAGAAGTGTGAATTGCAGTCCTCATAATTTCAGACCACAACTTCTGAAATCATGAGATGACAAGTGTGTGCAATCCACAATGGGGATTCACTCTTTATTTATACAAAACCTATCACATCAAATGATGTGTCTATTTGAACAATAGGGCAGACCTGTACAACTTAATAATATAATTAATAATTACACAATATTAATTATCTTTCACATGGTGGGGCCGACTTGTACCCTTTACATCACAAATTAGGGTTACAAGTAAATCTTACTCTTAGACAATATAGCAAGGATTTCTCTCATCCACTAGTGCTCAACCACTAGGGACACGCCCACCCGTGCTCAGCCACAGGGACGTCACTCTCAACAGATCACTCAACTGAGTCCATAGGAGTACCATCTAGAGAGCCATCTCAAGCCGACTCAACTAAGTCCATAGGAGTGCAAGGCAGGAGACCATCTCAAGTCAACTCAACTCAATCCAGAGGAGTACAAGGCAGGAGACCATCTCAAGTCATCTCAACTTAGTCCAGAGGAGTAGACAAGAGACCAGACGTCATAACAACTCAGTCTAGAGTTTGACGCACACCCATCACATGGGCACACCCAACACATGGGCACACATCGTCTCAACTCAGTCCAGAGGAGAATGACACACCCATCACATGGGCCCTCTCACAGATCGACTCAACTCAGTGAAGAGGAGAACGACCTAGAGAATGTCACACGACGCTGCAATCATCAACACCTGTAACCATTTTGCTCAAAACTGGTAATGCTCTATAGTTCAAGTGAGCAAGCCTTTGGTGCCATAGTTCACTGGAACTAACACTATTGTGTACAAGGGCTTGTTCTTGGTGTCCCTTCAACTTATACAGTCCTCCCTCTCGGGCACCAATTACAATGGCTTTATTTATGCTTGAATTCTTGGGCCATAGAAGGACTTGGCCATCCACAAAAGCTACCCTAAAACCTTTATCTTCTAAGGCCGAAATAGATAGAAGATTCTTCTTTAAACCTTATACAAATAGTATATCTTTAATTGAAAGAGGATTACTTGAATCAAGTTGTAAGGAGGCTTCTCCAACGCCTTTGATTGCATGCTTGGAATTGTCTCCAAGCACCACTTGAAGTGAAGAGTCATTTTCTGTTAATTTTGATAGAGTTTATGAATCCGGTCATATGCTTGGAAGCACTGCTATCTATGAGCCAAGTATCACTTCCTTGAGTGATGGTTTCGGTGAGTGCTGAAATGAATACAAATTCTTCATCTTTGGGTTTGTGTTCTTCGACATCAGCTACATGTCCATGGCCCTTCTTCTTTTCCTTCTCATGTTTGTGAGGACATTGTGCGGCATAATGTCCCATCTTCCTATAATTGAAGCATTGAACTTTTGACACATCCCTCTTACGAGGTGGCTTCTTAGACTTCCTTGGACTGCCTTCTTCTCTTTCCTTTCTCTTCTTTACTTGTGCTGTAAGTGCTTGGTTTTCCTCATTATCTACCTTTTGTTTCTTGGACATCAATCTAGATTCCTCTTGAGAGCAATCTGCCCATAACTTGTCAAACTTGGGTAACTTCCTTCTTGCACAAATTCCTTGGACAAATGGGTCCCAAGAGGGAGGAAAACCATTTAGCGTAGTGGTTACTAGTTCAACATCTTCTATTGGATCTCCAATGGCTGCTAACTGGTCTTTGATATGTGAGATCCTTGTAAAGAAGTTGGCTATCGTCTCTGACTTTTTCATAGTCACATTTCTGAGTTGATGCTGTAGGGTAAGCTTCCGACTGGTGTTCTTGCTTTCATAGAGTCTGGTTAGGGCATCAAACATCTACTTTGCAGTCTTTAGTTCTGATACATTGGGTATCAGGTGATCCTTGATTGAGTCTGTCAAGATCCTCTTGGCCTTGACCTCATTCTTCTTGAACTTTGCCTTTGCTTCTTCGTCTTCGGGTTCTGGAAGCATCTTCTTGACTTGATCCAATAATTCATTCTCTTCTAGAATGAGTTGTATTCTATGCTTCCGGGATCTGAAGTTGTCTGCTCCATCCAATCTATCTTCTACTCTCATACTGGAAGACATTCTACTGATGGAAACCCTAGCTTGGGAATTTTCTGCAATTTCCAAATTCCTTCAATCTGCAAATTGAGTGTCGCAGGAGGTAGGACACACTGCTCTGTGTAAAGGGTAGTCCCAACGCCTTTGGGATAGTGCTAAAACGAGCCTGACAGGGTTACTGCGTAACGACAACGTGGAGTGGCGCATAACCTATTAGATTTTCCTTTACTTATAGAGAAGTAGAGTTCTTTACTTAGTTAACATTAACAATTATACCATAGCAGCAGGATAAATAGTGGACAAAGTACACAAGAGATTTATCCTGGGAAAACCCCAAATGGGGGAAAAACCCAACAACCTTTCTTAGATGAATTCCTTTCACAAAGTCCAACCATTCACTAGCTCCTTAGAGCTTACAGACAAGAATCAAAACCTAGCACAAGGCTAGCACCTAGCAGTAGCTCAACAACTGCAATAGCACCATATAGAGATAGCACACCCTCTAGGAGAGATAGTGCACAAGAGAGAGAGATCACCACCAAAATAGCTCCAAGACTAGGCTACTGCGTCACCCTTCCTTCCTCAGACTTGCACACCTTTTACCTCAGTGAGAGAGTGAGAGTGTGTTGTGTCTCCAAATGAACCAAGATGTCTCCTATTTATAATCTTCCAGTCACTTCTGTCTTGACCGACTTCTCATCTGGGAGTCTTAATCAACTTAATTAATTTCTGGGTGAGCCTTTAATTAATTCCTGTGTGAGCTGACTTCTCTTCTAGAGACTTCTTCTTGTTTAATGGTCTTCCTGGACTTTCAAAATCTTCCCGCATCTAAGATAGGTTTACATAGGAGGAAAGGTTCCTCCCGCAACTACCAAACATCAATAGTATCCACCAAGCAAGGTCCTGCAAAGACAAATAAATTCGCCCTCCAAGGGTCTCAAGTCATATGTATAATGCCAAGTAAATCACATTTAATACAGGAACCATCTAAACATGTGCATCAAATCTACCCTTTCAAATCAAACAAGTGCTCAAAGACCCTATGCAATTTGCCAAATTTAAATATGGGAGGGGTGTCATAATTCCCTATTGTGTGAACTAGTTCCTCAAGTAGGGGATGTTCCCAAGGAAAATTCTTTCTAGGTTATGTAGTGAATGTGAGGTAGATGGGGTTAGACTTCTAGGTATGGGGTTTCATGACATACAATGGCTCGTATTGTCTCATTTATGGGTGCCTTTGTTGAGGGATAGCCACATCCTTTTCCTCTTTTTGTTTTTAAAGCATATTTTTCCAAGCCCTTTATTAACCATTCCTTTTGCATGTGTTTCCAAGTTGAAGACGATAAGGGGCACTAAAAGGAAATGCATAGCCCACATACACTCTACCTTGGAAAGCATCATTAATCAATTATTTATTTATTTTATGGGTCCCTCATTTTTTTGAGAGGCGTTTCATTGCTCTCAGGATCCCATGGCAAGCTTTTATTGCATGATATTTTTTCCAGGGCACCTCCGAGCCTAGTGGCCCCTTCTTCCCATGAAATGAGGTACATGCCCTTCTTGGGCCAACAAACCAGAAAACCTAAAAGATGGGGAAACAGAGGGGAAGAAGTAATGGAAGGTGGCAAGTATGAGCAAGAACGGTACGATGACCCTTTAAGGAGACCCCCAATAGCAACCCTTTCCCTGAGGGTGGCCACTTACTAGGAAACCATGACACTCACCAAGGTGAAATAGGGAAAAAAACATAATTTCCAAGCAGACGCTCCATACTCAAGAGAAGCTTTAATGCAACATATTCAAATGCTTCAAGTATTAAGGTGACACTTACTGACTTGTTACCTCATGGAGCAAGATGCATTGTCTTCCGGAAGCAAGTTGGTGTGGTGAATGCCATCATGACGAACTAAGAAGTATGATGGTGAGGCAGGGCTCCGTCTATGTGAGTGGACACTGTCAGTCAATCCATCTCTTGGTACTACATGTTTCCAACCTGAGGGCCTCAAGACATCATCTCCTTAGTTACCCCTAGAAATGGGGGGTAACATGCCCTAGATTTAGATTTTGAGCACATATTATGGATCCCTGAGACTTTCTGAGTCTTTTGGACATGTTCCAGGATGATTTGTCACATATTTCTATTTATAACAGGTTGAGCACTAGGGCTCGCATGTCGATTCTGATTGTGGATTTGGATTCCTTGCAGAAAATCGAATCCAATGAGTATAATATCATTGACATGCGAGGATTCTATTTTTAGCAGTTTCGATTTTTAGACATTGGACACATGACGGTGGTCTCCTAGTCATGCCTAGCTTTTTTGGAGAATTTGGGTTAGTGTCGACAAGTTTTAAATGTTTGGGACTGGATGACTATTTTTGGAAATTTCTATTTTTAGCAATGGTTGTCATCTCCAACAGTGACAAGTGGGAAGCTCAGATTCCGACACATGGCAGAGTTTCAGGGTGATGCCGCATCTACATGGTATCATTGCCCAAGGGCACATTTTCCAAGGATTAATTATTAAATGAGAATTAATTGAGCTAAAAAAGGGGACGCATGGGTGAGGTGGCATTTCCCAAGAGAAATTTTAGCCATTCAAAGCTAATTTTCTCACTCTATTACTCACACTTTCCATGCACCCGTTTCCCAAAATTTGTTTTTTTTTCTTTCTTTTAAATGCTAATTTCCTAAAAAATAGGGAATCCCTAAAAAATAGGGCGAAATTCCCCAATCAAGGCTTAATTTTTTCATTAACTTTTCCTCACTCACCATATCTTCACTTTCCATGTGTCAATTTCCCAAAATTCGCCTTAAATTGCTTTTAAATGCAAATTTCCTAAACTTTAGGAAAATCCCTAAAAAATAGGGCGAATTTCCCCTCGGCTAAAACTCACTCATTACTTGGCCAAATTTAGCATTGAAACATGTGTTTAATTCTAATTTATTCCCCCATGCGTTAACTCTCCTATTCTTCACATGAGTTAACTCTCTCTCCCTTCCCCATGCGCTTCTCCTACTCCCTCTTCTTCTCTCATGTGTCATACTCTCTCTATCCTTGGTAATTGTGCCTCCTCTCCTATATATTCGATGGTCTTCGTTGGTTATTGGTCGGATGTTTTAGCACCATCAGACTTAGGACAACGGAAAATCACCTTAGAGACTCCCCCTTGAGGCTAGCAAGCACTAGCCTAAACAGAGAGGGGTCTATCCCATGACAATTTGGGGCTTTTCTCCTTGAAATAGCCAAGTTTTCATCGCTGTTATAACAAATCAGCTCAATTGGAGGGTGGAAATTTGTGCTAACAAATTGGCGCCCTTGCCGGGGACCGCAAAGCTTGGTGACAACGACATTGGTGAGTTTTTACTTTGATTGTTTTATTTTTTCTAACTCACCTGGCGACTCCACAAGATACATGAACGACTCCACAAAGGACTTACACAAGAAGATCTTTCGGTTTCGTTTCCCTTGGAAGGTCTAGTTCTGAGCTTCAACAAACCCTAACATCTTTCCTTGGAACAAGACTATCCCTTCACCAAGAACTCCTCTCAAAGTTGGTAAGCGTATGAGTTCTTAGGTAAGTTCTTTTTCGACGAGCACTATGGTGAGTGTATCTTTGACCTCTTCATCTTTTGTTTTATTTCCATCTCGAGCCAGTAGTAGGTTTTCTATCTGAGACTAACAATATGGATGGCGCTGTGAGGCCACCAATAAGGTGGAGATTTTTTGCCTTTGACCCACTAAGTTTTGTTGCATTCCCAAATTATCTTCATAACTTGCCTGGACATAAATGGCTTAAACACATACCTTTGTTTACAGGGAGATTGGAAGAATCAATTGAGGATCACTTGGCTAAATTTTTGCAAGTGGTGGACAATTTTGATGTGGAACATGAGGATGTTTGTGTTGACCCTTGAGGGGGAGGCACAGACATGGTACAAGTCCCTTCCTGATGCTTCCAATGATGGATGGGATTCCTTCCAGGAGAAATTCATTGAGAGATGGGCAAATAC
The DNA here is from genome assembly GCA_009831015.1 of Picea engelmannii. Taxonomy (NCBI): domain Eukaryota; kingdom Viridiplantae; phylum Streptophyta; class Pinopsida; order Pinales; family Pinaceae; genus Picea; species Picea engelmannii. The sequence goes on from ML782022.1 coordinate 699,414, forward strand.
ACAAGACATTTTCTTCTTATGCACAATATTTTCAATTATTAAGAAGCATGCAAGTGAAATTGTGTTCCAATTTAATGCTCGTTTTTCCAAATTTTACAATCGAATCCCTAACAGAGTAGGGCCTAACGAAGCTGTTGCTTTGATTTTTTTGTCTTGAGGCATTTGATGGTATTTTGGTGTTTTTCTCAAGAATGAAGACCCTCAAAATCTAGAGGAAGCACAAGTTGTCGCTATCAAGTTAGAAATAAATTATCTTGCAGGCTGTGAACTCCCTCCGATCCATGTCCCAGACCAACTAGTGAAGGTAACTCCACTCAATGATCTTCAACCATTGGTTGTTATAGAAGTGCAAGAAGTCTGTGTTATTGAAGATGAACCACAACTTGCACCGTATCAAGTTCCCAGAGATGAACAAGAGGGTGATAGCTCAATTTTAGATGAGCCGGAATTAATAGTTGCACCATTTGGGTCACATGAAAAGGTCCAAGAAGATGAAGGTCAAGATTTCAATACTCAGGAGTGTTCATTGGTTCCTCTCATTAGTGAAGAAGAAAATTTTCAAAAAGATGAGGAGGAACCACAGGTTAACCAAGTGGAGATCAATCAATAGGGGATTTCATCCTTGCCCATTCCAGTAGTGGTCCAAGAACAACTTGATCAGATACCATTACAACAGGAGCAACCGCTTTTGGTTCAAATAGAGGATGATATCTCTTACACTTTACCCATGGTCCAACAACTAGATTTGGTTCCTCAGCAAGATCCTATGTCTGATCGAAAGTTGGATATCAGAGTTCATCATGACCCAGTTGAGCTTAGGATGATGGAGGTATTTTAGCAGGTAGATTCCAAGAGTTTCGGCTCTCATGCATTTATGCTTATTACTGTTGAAATACCATGTTCTAAGTCCCAACCAACCTTTAGTCAACTGACACACTTCAACTATGGTTTCACCAGCAGGTACATTAAGGCATCTTTGGGTCATATGAGATTTCACGATTTGTCCCCCTGGAAGGTTGACTTTGTTGATCTTTCCCATCGGATTAATCATTTGGCTACATGGTTACATTGGTCCTTTGAGTATGATGATTTGACCTTGGTAGCTTGAGGTAAAATCTTTGGTTTTTGGGGTAGTTGTCTTTCCTTTCCGCATGTCATTTTAGTAGTTTAGCTTGCTGATTTTTGCAGTTTTTAGGACAACAATCTACTTTTCCCTTGCAGTGTCTCTCCTTTCAGTATTTACTTCAGTCTTTTGCATAAGTGTCACTAATTTTTTTGCCTTGTTATATCAACATGTGGTTGAGTCTTGTGTGTCTTTCCTTTCTGAATAAATGGCTGTCCATAATTACTATTCTTGGGTTAAAATTTGAATGTCAAATCTTTCACATGCCGAGCCTTTTTGTCTATCATTTGTGTGAGCTTGGATGGGGCTCCCGTTTTGTCATTGTTTCCTAAGCATTGAACCTTTAGGATGGGTAGTTTTGAGGAGACATAGGAGTGTCTTGTCTCCTCATCTCTTATCATTGAGTCCTATGCTTTGAGTCAGTCGTCCCCCCCATTCAACAATAGGGATTTGGTACCTAGTTCTTTCATCTTGATCTTCTTGAGTTATCACTCTGTGCTAAGGAAAGAGAGACACCATTGCTCTTCTTTTTAGTAGATCATCCCGTATCGACTTCGTCACATTATCTACGGATGACCCAAAAGTAGAGCACCTTGGTAGTCGTTAGCTTCATTGGCGGTTAGCTCACATCCAACAAGGCTAAGTATCATTGGGCCTTGATTGGATGATCCCTATCATTCTTCGACTTCAAAACATCTTTCTCAGTGATAGGTTGTGCTTGTACCTTAGGACCCATTATCATTACTGGTGGTGTTCCTTCGCACCTGACAGGCGTTACATTATTGACATCCGATTAAGTGACTCTCCCTTGTGTCGATATCAACACATTTATCGTAGGGAGGAGTGTACATTTGGGTGGTAGCAGGTAGTGGATTTGGATGAGACCCCTTGTGTTTTATAGTGTCAACGGGAGGTGTTATATTGATTTGACTCCATGGCCCATTGGACAGGCTTTGGTATCACAGGTCAGATTATAGGATCTTCTTTGACAACTTACAGGGCCTTCTTTCCTTCCACACATTTACAGGGGTATATTTTGGTACATATCTTTTCAGAGCATCATTGGTACATCTACATAGTTCTCACAGAGCAATATTATTATAGACATAGAGATTCATATGGTTCTCGACATCCCATAGGGAGATCTCGTCCCCTTGAGTTGCCATTGTTAACCCCTAGATTTTCACCCTTGAAAATTTTGTGGGTTAAGAGCCAGCATGCATTCTTTTGGATAACATTCTAAGATTCTCCCAGAGTTTAGCACTTGTGTTGAGCAAGAGGTTGGCTCCCATCAGAGACAGGTATAGGATTGATACATGGTTGTTTGGTTCAGAGTTAGAGTTAACTTGGTTTCCCATGCATTTTGAGAGAGATGTCTACATACAACAAGTGTTGCTACTTTTTAGGAGACATGGTTTGAGTGGGTCTCTTGAAAGTTTGGAGTAGTTATGAGCATATAGGGAGGGGCCTTGCATGATTCTAGGCCCGATAACACTTTTCCGAGCGACATGCAAGAACTTTCTATTTTTAGCAGTTTGAGCTCTAGGCCTCAGATTCAGATTCTGAGCACATATTATGGATCCTTGAAACATTCCGAGTCTTTTGGACCTGTTCCAGAATGATTTGTCACATATTTCTATTTTTATATTTCTGCATTTCCCGAGAGAAATTTTAGCCATTCAAAGCTAATTTTCTCACTCTATTTCTCGCACTTCCATATTTTCACTTTCCATGCATCAGTTTCCCAAAATTGGCCCTCTTTTGCTTTTAAACGCTAATTTCCTAAAAAATAGGGAATCCCTAAATAACAGGGCGAAATTCCTCAATCAAGGAATAATTTTCTCATTAACTTTACCTCACTCACCATATCTTCACTTTCCATGCATTAATTTCCCAAAATTCGCCTTAAATTACTTTTAAACACAAATTTCCTAAAATTTAGGAAAATCCCTAAAAAATAGGGCGAATTTCCCCTTGGCTAAAACTCACTCATTACTTGGCCAAATTTAGCATTTAAACATATGTTTAATTCTAATTTATTCCCCCATGCGTTAACTCTCCTATTCTTCACATGAGTTAACTCTCTCTCCCTTCCCCATGTGCTTCTCCTACTCCCTCTCCTTCTTTCATGCGTCATACTCTCTCTATCCTTGGTAATTGCACCTTCTCTCCTATATCTTGGATGGTCTTCATTGGTTATTGGTTGGATGTTGCAGCAACTAGCATAGTTTCTTGTTCTCACTCTTCTCTCTCTCTCTCGTTCTTAGACTAGTGACTCTTCTTTGAGCAAAGTGATCATTGTACCAGTTGTGGACTTAGGACAACGGAAAATCACCTTAGGGACTCCCCCCTGAGGCTAGCAAGCACTAGCCCAAACGGACAAGGGTCTAGCCCATGACAATTTGGGGCTTTTCTCCCTGAATTAGCCAATATTTCATCGTTGTTATAACAAGTTTATCAACTCAATTAGAGGATGGAAATTTGTGCTAACACTATACTCACATATGTTTATTGATGTTGATTTCATATTATTTTATGTTATATTTCATTTAAAATTTATATATAGAAAAATGTATATAGTTGAAACTCATGCAATCCTTATTGGAAAATTCAAACCTGAATTGAACCTAATCGTTGCCGAACTCGAACTTGAACCGTGTGACTTAGCTTTCACCTAGATGCTTGGGAAGTACTTGTTGTCCTAGGACTTGTCACATGTATAAAGGTTAATGTTGTTCCCCCTGTTAATTTTCTAATCCCAACCTTAGATAAATTATTTCCTAGTTATTTCCTTGCTGAAAAATTAAATTACACCTCAATGAATAATTTACACTTGCTGAAATAATTAACAAGAAAAATGGAGGAAGCAAAATGGAAACCAATCTCACAATGACACATGCATAGCAAATTTCTGCCCTTCGAATCTGCTTTTCATAAATAATGTCCAAGCATACAAGGGCTCCCTTACTGGGAAAATGGCCCAAAGAAGAAAATACAACCAACAACAAACCTGGCAAATCTGCCCTCCGAGAAACCATCTTCCTGCAAATCTGCCTCAAAAACCCTCTACCTGCTGCTACCCCTGTACAACCCGTACAACCTACAAAACAGGCCTACGGCCTGCGACCTACTGTACGGTGGGTTGTCGTGGCCTATGCGGTTGCTGTACGACCCTTGCTAGGCTATACGGTTGTCTATACAACCTGTCCAATGAACAATTTGAGGCCTCCACTCTGCTGGTACGACCTTCTGAAAGGTGCTCTGGCTGCTGTCCTTTTCTCCCTTGCCAAATCTGCAGAGTGAAAGTCCTTCTCCACTCTCAAATGAGTCATTGACGCCTTGCTTGTGTGTCTTCTCCTCTCACCTTGGCTGCCTTTTATAATCTTGAGTTGAGCCCTAACCCTAATCTCCAAAGTGATCAATGGTTGAGATTAAATCTCACCTCACTTGAGATCAATGGCTAAGATTCATTTAATTCACTAATGCCCAAAACATAGAAATTTCATTAAATTAACCTCAATTAATTCTAAAATGACATTCACTTTAATAATTAAATTATTAAAGTGAATTTCCGAAGTTCTGACAGGTATTAATGACCATTTCCACATGTTAGACACAAACCAATGTGGAAATACTTGTCTGAGCTACAAACTTCAACACCCCCTTGGTAAAACTTAGGCAAATATTAAAACTAACCCTTATTTGGTTATGTTGTGTTAAAAGAAATCACCAGGTGTTATCATCTAATGGCTTGCCAAGAAGCTAGACCCATCACTTCAAGTAGGTACCTTGCATGGAGATATGTGTACCATGCCCCGAGATTCGTGACATTGCATTGGGATCTGTGTATTCATATTTGATCATATTTACAAACATTGGGATCCACGTATTGCATTGGTATGTGGCATTGCTTTGGGATCTGTGATAGTGCATCAGGCCATGACAGGGATGCCACATCTTCACACTTGCCACATGGACCACTCACCATAGTTGGACGTTGTACTCACACTTGTGCATTATTATTCCCTCCTTGGACCACACGCGGGAGCCTTTGATGCATTTGAGGAGGTGGTTATAGGTTGTTGGAGTGGTTACAGGTGGTTGTGTTAACCACTGGATGATGTGGCATTAACCACAATGATTTTCTGGAGGAGTGCCCACACTAAGGAGGCCACATGTGCCACTTGCATTGGATCTTTGCCTTGGATGGCCCACACATGAGGGAGTGACGTCACACTTGGAATCGGTCATTTCTTGTTTGCTCCATCTCCTTGCTCTTGGGAGTTGGTTAGAGGGACGTTTGAGTCTTTGGACCATCTTTGACTTGTCCTTTACTCATTTTGGGGACATTGGCACAATTTATCAGAGGTTGCACTCCTTCTAGGCCCTCTTAGTCCACACGTGTGGCCCTTTTATTGTTCATTTGGACCATTTTGAGGGGGGCACTCGTGTACTGGAGGGTTTTGAGGGTTATTTATCCCGTTTATTGTGTTTTGCCCATGGTTTGACTTGGGCCAATGGTTTTGGGCTCATCGTTTTGAGCTAGCACACTGTATTCTTCATTGTATTGAGGAGGATCCTTAGCTATAAAAGGAGGCCTCTCTCATTTTCATTGTTGGAGATTAATGATAAAACTAGCTTAAAGAAGTTCTTAGCTATCTCTCTATTTTATGTGATGTTTTAGGTTGTTGTTCAAGGGTTTTATAGAAAGTTTTTAGGTTTGTTGGAGGACAAAGCTACTACAAGGCGAAAGAAGTGCAACTTGCTCCACTTGGAGGGGCAAGTAAGGTACAGATTTCTTGCCCTATTTTCCTTTGAGCATTGAAGAATTTGGTTTTGGCATTGAGGTAGGACATCTAGGGGCTCTTCCCTCTTGGACAAGGCCATGCTTTGAGATCACCTAAGTAGTACTTGGAGAGACTTCCTAGTGGATCAATCCCCCCATCCAAGCTTGAAAAGCCCTATTTTCCCTAGGTGATGCTTGGTAGGTGTAATGTTCCCAAGCCAATTTTTTTGCTTGGAACACTAACTGACCACTGATTTACTTGTTTGCATGTGTGTGTTTGCAGGTTGGCCTCTTAAGTTTCGGCCTTAGGGTTTATATTCAGTTATTAAGCACAGATCTGAAGATATACTCAATGGAAATACAAGATCTAACCTGTACACAAGATATGGAACCAAATAGCATAGATCTGACCTTTATTATTATGAAAAGCAAGAACCTAATACAAAGAGGATGCAGATCTGGAATAACATAAGATGGCTCCAATAGATAATAGATCAGATGCTACAAAAATGCTTTGGATAAGAAATGCAAGCCTCCAAAGGATTTATATACAATGAAGAACAATGCAAGAAGAACCAAGGTCAAGTCCAAACCCCCCTGGCTGATGGTACGTCCTGTTGCAAAACTAAGAAGACCATTGTTTCGGCCCAACTGAAGGAGATCTCCAAATAGCCCCAAAATCCACAGAAAGGAACTCCACAGAAAGTTAGATCGGGCCCAGTAGAAGCCCTCCCTGAAGTATCAAGTCAAGATGCCAAGATCTACCCCTCCAAACTGCTGAAACCCTAATCAAGGCTGCACCCTCCTGAAGACTGTTAAGCTCAATATTTCGGCCCTGATAGAGGAAGCCTCCAAATACACTGAAACTCTCTAGAAAGATAGATCGGGCCACCCCAAGCTACTAGGAGAAGTCTCAAAGTCAGATCTAAGGTGTAACCCCTCCAAACTGAACAGATATGAGTCACAGTTGCGTCCCCCTTCTCTGAAAAACGTCCCAAAGCTCCAGATAATAATCTAGCAAGAGTAACCCTCACAAAATACTCCAAATCTGATGAACAAGGCCCTGCAAGTAATACCCAGGTGCTAGAATGTCAATAGACCCAGTCAATAAGCTGAATCAAACTCTTCTCCAAGGAATGATGCGTCCCTGCTGGAAAACCCTCAAGGGTACGGCCTGCTGCCCTCCTGAATAGATGATGGTACCTGTGAATACTATAGAATGGTGTGGGTGGAGTGTTTCATCCCCGAGTCCAAGCTTGGAACAAGGTGAGTGGAATCTTTCACCACTGAGTTTTTCTCTAGGGTTTGTATTCTCAAAACTCTCAAAAACTGTGTGCTCAAGAGCCCAATAGCCAAATGCAATATGATCCAAGATGAATGAAAGGTGCGCCCTAGGCTTTCCTTTATACTTCTTTCTATTCCTCTGTTGAGTTAAGTTAACCCTAGGTTCAACTCCTAATTCAACCTCAAGCACTCTAATCCTCCAGTGAGTTACTTTTTACCTTTTCAAGTCAACTTCAAATTATAACATTGAGTTTAGCTGACTTTTCCCCATGCTGCATGAGACTATAGTCTAGTGGGGATGACTAGACTACTAAGTCTCTCCAAACCTCTTCATCAAGAGGTGGGGGACGTTACAGTAGGTAATCCTCTTTAGGTACCTTCAACATCATCTCATCTTAAAAAACCTAAGCCTCATATGGACTTGTGTAGTGACCCCATAGCCCTTCCTAAGGTACTGGTCTATCTTTATCTTCAATCACCAAAAACCCAAAATTGTCTTTTTCTTGTTATTTTTTTTGTTTTGCAATCTAGGGTTTATCTTGTCCTATTTTTGTTCTAGATTGCTTAGGCTTCAATGATATATCTAATGCTAGCTTTTATTTAAAGATTTTATTTATGCTAGCTTTCTCTTGAAAGTGTCTTATCATATGGAAGGTTTGGATCTAAATTTCATGGCTACATCTTTGGATCTAACCTTTATATATTGAGGTATCCTTGAAAAGAAACGAAATCAATTGCTTGCATGGATGCCCTAAATATTGTGCTCGGAACACATGCAAACAAACCCTATCTAGATCACACATCATTTAATCTTTATAACGTTGAAGCACATTCATGGTCTACATACTCATGCAAACTGAAACGATGAGGAGATAAGCTCAACAACCTTGTCTCTTGCTGATTTTTGTTTAACCACCTCTCTGATTTACAGATCTGAATACATGTTTCTGAACAGGGGTAAATTTTTCATTGCTTGTGTCACAATCATTGCAACGTTTTAAGATATTCTTGCTCTACATTATCCTCAAGAAAGAATAGATGCAAGAGAGGGTCCAACGACCCCACTAAAAACCAAAAACGTTAGCCTCTAATTGGTCATTGTTTAAGGGCCTTTTCACTGTCTAAACTGCAGAAACTAAAGTTCATTTCAGTGAAGGTATAATCCTTGTTTTTGCAACGTTTCAACATCTTCTTGCTTCATATATTCCATAAGGATAAGTTGGTACAAATAAGGGTCCAACTTAGGGGTTTATGTACAGCCCTGATCTGCAGAGTTCAAGCTTCATTTGATTGCTGATGGTATATGCTTGTGTACATGGTTGATCGTGCTGTCTTATGGTGTCTTTGCACATATTTTATCCCTCCATTTGTGATCAGCTTTCTGATTTTTCTGTGGTTATATTTTATGGTTGAAATCTGGTGAAATCACACATTGAGGACTGTCCTAACTTTCTGGTTTAAAGAACACTAACAACTATCACTTTAATGTGGATTGGTACCAGTAATTTTTCATGGTTTGAGCACACAATCTGAATGACGAACACACAGGACCTAATCTGAACTTGATAAAGCATTTTTCCACTGGTTTATTCACTTGGTTGCTTTATCACAATAATTTATTACAGCAGTACTGTCTCTGTGGCATATGGCATTGAACTCATAAGAAAGGTCATTGTTTTGGCAGTATAACTCTGCAATTTGACCATTAAAACCATACTGTTGATACATGCTTTATTTACTGTCTTAGTACACAGTTAGACAACCTTCACAGCAGCATTGATCTATGGTTATGCTTGTTGAGTATTGGCAAACGTGAATGGTCTATGGCACATGCTTACTTTCAGTACATAACTGTCTTACATGCATAAGAAAGATTGCTCTCTTGCATTGGTTAAATGACTCATTGGATCAACTCAACTTTGCTGTCCTTGTGGTTTTAATACAGCACTGTATACTTTCTCTTGATTGCAAGGTTTTTGGCATATGATCTTTGAATGATGATGATAATGGTTTTCCATGATGAACAATGAATGTTGATACACGTTGCTTTGAATACTTTGGCACTCATACTGTTCTAATTTGAAGCAATACAAATATTTCATTGTTCCAAGCACATTTGAATGAGCATTGTTGTCTAAGTTATACATTCTATAAACTCATTCATATTTTGTCATTTCCTTCACTCATTCCTAAACTGTTTTACTTTTACCCTTGAGAGAAGATATCATTGATCTTGCCAAACCCTTTGTCAAACCAAGTCTTGAGCCTCCCCTTCTCAAACACAATGGCCAGACTTAGTTTGACCCTTAGAATACCATCCTTAGGTTAGGAACCCTAGCCACTGAGGTGACGGTGGGTGGCTTGCCTAGTAGTTTCCCCAAGCTCGCTTTCACAGGGCGGGACTTTCCCTTAGAGAGAGTTTGAGCGGTAACAGGCTGTTCAGGTTTTACTGCCTCTTTCGCCTTTGGAACCCTAATAGGGAAGTTTTAAATTTTGTTGTCTGTGCTCTAACACTAAGAACAACAATCACACGTATTTTATATTTTCATCCTCTTGGTGAACTTGTAGACACTGACCATGTTTTTTGAATTAATGCTGCATATAAATCCTACAAACTCAAAAAACTTATAATCCATCACTGTAACTCCTCTAGGGTTTGAACCTGGGTCATTAAAATGGCAACTCCCCATCTTAACCACTAGACCAAGGTTTCCAAAGTGTGGAGCGGAGCAGGAGCATCGGGAGCACCATTTTATATATATATATATATATATATTGCATTTATATTCAAAAAAACATGTAGAATGCCAAATCAGTTGTAAAATATATGAAAAAATGCATATTTGTACATTAATGAAGATAGTAATGGCATCCATAGTACATTAATGATTACTCATTTGAGCATCGACCATCTAGATTCTAACAATTACAAAGAAACATACAAATTTTAAAACCATATAATAGAAAGTAGACCATTAACTTATGGAATGAAATAGGTTACCCAACAACTGTCAACATAACCAAGTAGTTATGTTTACAAAATAGGCCATCTGCACACTAAAGTATGAAGACTGAAAGGTCCAAAACACTAAATTGAGCTAGTTGCTAAATACTATGAATCTATCATCTATTTGACATATAAAGTAGTGAAAAATGAAATACTTTTATTCTAATATCGATGATTCTATCTACTATTGCTTCCTCCTTACACCACCACGATTGCTGCGTGAGCCTCCATGTGGTGGTAGTGGAGCTAAAGGAGGATGAAATTGTGAAGCAGATGTAAGTGGAACTGAAGATGTAGCTGCCACTGTTGTAGCTGGAATCCTGGATATGGGGACCATGGCAGTGGATGGGGGTGGCATCTCAACATGATCATCATCATCCATAGGAGCATTCTCCAATTGCTCCAAAACCGATACTCCATCCTCCAAATTATCCTCCTCTAGATTGTTGTACCAAGTCTTCAAGTTTTTATCCATCTTTGCCTCCTCACAGTAGTCGGACAACCAAGTTGTAATACACATATACCAAGCTCTCTGAACGGTTTACATTCAACCTGTTTCTTTTAACACTGTGGACGAAACTGTAGGTGCTCCAACACCTCTTTGTGGAAGTAGTGTTCATCACCTGTGAGAGCTCCTGTGTTGCCAAATGTTGTAGTTGTGTGGTAGCACTGCCATGAGTGTTCCACCACTCGAGAGAAGTCAGATTCCCTCGATCTCTAATTGCATGGTTGGTCCCTGTTGACTACCTATTTCAACTAGGTGTCAACGTCATGTACCATGAAGATATGTACCTGGTGGTGCAACAAGTTTGAAGACTTATGGCTCAGTAGAGCAATTTTGCCCCCAACACTTCTTTCTATGTACATGGAATGTCCGCTCCCCTGCGTGGGATAATTTTGTAATATGTTAGCATGGGTCAATTTTTATTTAGTTTCCTAGGACTTTATCATTAGGGAAGTCCTTTCATCGAGTGTTTTTTTTCCTCAGGTAATTAATCTTGCTTTTCGACAATTTTAATTACCCTTGAGTTTTCCACTCAATAATCCTCCAAAGTGGTGAAAGACATTCTAATGATCGAGCCCATTGGGTGAATAAGGTTTAGAAGTGTTGTAAATGACCATGCTAGACATCTCCTAGAGTCTTGCGGAATTCTGTTAGGTTTTGATAGTATTTTTTAATCATTAAAATTTTCTGTAAATTGGAAATTTTAATTATTTTTGATGAAAAATGTAAAAATTTAGTCTTTGGGGATTTTGTATAGGGGTGTGAGTACTCAAAACAAATGGCTTATGACCCCTTACACCCTTGGACCAAGTTTCATCTCAATTGGACAAGTTTTGCTAGGTCAATGTCCATGAGGAGTCCAAGTCAGTAAAAAATCAGCGAATAATTGGCTAAATTAAAAATGTCAAATTTTGCCTAAAGTTGTAAAACATGAGAAAAGGGGGAAAAGTTATTTCCTAAGTCATTTCTATGTAATAAGGAGTCAAATAAATCAAATCCCCCCTTTCCTACCTTTCATACAACTTAACTTTAGAGAGGGAGGTGAATTTGTGGGGCTCACCATCTCCATTGGATTGGCCATTTGGTGATGGGGACCACATGGGGGGTCCATTCCACACCTTGGGTGACCCCTTGGGGCATTAGAGAGAGGTTTAAACTTAGGAATGGGGGTTTCTTCCCCCATTTTTGAGTTTCCTCTCCTAATGGGAGTTCCCCTCTCTCATGGTGCCCCCCTCCCCCCTTGAGTGAGCCTCCCTCTTTTGGGAGTGACACTTGGAGAACATGCAAGGGGGGTCTCCTCTCCCTCTCTCCCTTAAAAGAAGCCTTAAAAGAAGCCCACCTCTCCTCATTTTGACATGGATTTTCAGCGTAACTCTATGCTGCCCACTTTTCTCCCCATTTTCTCTTTCTCTTCCCCCATTCTCTCTCCTAGTAGAAGAAATCGCCGATTAATCGACAAAAATCGGAAAAAGCGCGATTTTTTGGGCTTGCCGATTTTTTTTTAAAAAAATTGCGATTTTTTGGGCATAGAAAAAAGCGCGCTTTTTTGAAAAAATCGGGCAAAAATCGGAAAAAAGCACCACAATCGCCCAGGTCGCGGGATAAAGAGCCCGATTCGTTTTTTTTTTGTCATTCTGTTTTTTTTGTGTGTGGAGCAGCAAGGGAATAAGTTTGTGGAGGCCATCAAGCATTTTTGAGGTGTGCAAAGGCAGGGTAGTGGGTTTTGGGACATATACATTTATATATGTGATCATTGATGTCATTTTGTATTGATTTCAGACTTTCAGTAATGACTTTGATCTATCGGTTTTTGTTTTGCATCCACTATATAATATATATCGGTTCTTTCTCCATATTTATGTGCCTATCTGTTTATATGATGTTGTTGTTGCTTTATATATTGAAAAATGTTTAAAATTTTGAAAAATAATGAATAAATTATGTATTTTTTAATGTTTGCCGAGTTTTTCTGATTTTTTCGCCGATTTTTTTCGAGGTGATGTTTTCAGGACCCTTGCCGAGTTTTTGTTGTTGCCGAGTTTTTCCACTAGGCTCTCTCTTGTAATATTGCTGCCATAGTGCAACCACTCTTTTGATTAATAGAAGTGAAGCTTTGGAGGAACTCTTGGGGTGTTCTCTTGGTGTATTCTTGGTGCTCTTTGGCTTCTCTCATTTGGTGTTTTCCTTTGCTTGAGGTAATATTGTGATTTTTTGTTTAATCTATTGCTTGCATTGTTTTACTTGAAGAACCCCAAGCAAAGTATTTTGCTGGGGACAAACTTGTAGTAGTATTGCTATAGGTTTATGTGAGTTGTTTCTCTTTGAGTTTGCAAAATATTTTGTAGATCATTTAGGAGATCTCACCTTCTTGCCTCATTGTGTAGCAAAGATTTTACAGATTTGTAGGTTACTCAAAGCTTGGAGAAGTGGACTCCAAAAACTTCATTTCACTTCACCCAATTTTTTGATATCATTTTCAGATCTCCTTTACTTATTTTCTGCACTTATTTATCTTATAAATCTTGCTATCTAATCAAGTTTTATGTTTAGATTTTGTATATAAAAATTTATGTTTCATATACTAACCTAAACTAACTTGTTTTAAGTGTTTTTTAGCAACTTCCAACAAATATAGCTTGTTGCTTTTTGCAGGTTTTCGCCAGTCCAATGGGAGGTGCTGCCCATTTTTTGCCACAAGGAGCTCAAGGAAGCATCCTAAGGCCTTGGTGCAAAACCCTCTCTCTATTCTTACTTTCCAAATCATTGTAAGCAGCCCAAAAGAGTCTCGTGGGCTTGCATTCTTTTCATTTTCATAATTTGTAATTTGTAAAGTATTTCTTAGTTTGCTTTGCCCACATCTTGCATGTGAGTGGCTTTGCCACCCTTGCAATACCGTGTTGGCTAGATTAGTTGTTTAATTTGTATTTTTTGCTTAATTTGTTTGCCCCATTTCTCCCACAAAGAGAAGGTTGAGTGGCTAGTATAACTTGTCTTATTTTATTTCAATTTCTTTTACCCACCTTGGCACACAATCGGTGGGCTTTCCCTCCACATTGTGCCCTAGTTGTGAGGTTGCAAAACTAATTTATTTTTCCCACCTTTGTCCTTAAGGCAAAGTTGTGTGGCTAGTTTGTTTATTTCAAGTTATTTCAATTTGTTATTTGTGCCCACAACTTGCATGTGAGTGGCTTTTCCATCCTTGCAATATCGTGACGGCTAGTTAGTATTTCTTTTCTTTGCAAAGTAATCAAACTCGTGCCCCGCCTTTTGCCCTGTATTCCCTCCCCTTACCACTTTGTGGATCTTGGGTAACAAGAAAGGGCAAAGGACTGTGTGGCTAGTTTAATTAGGCACCTAACTCCATTATTGTTTTAACCAATAAAAATATGTGACTTGGGAGGCTAGAAGGGGTTGAAACCGGGGACGGTTTCACGACACTACATGTTCTCCTTGTTGAGCACCCAACTCTTCCTCTTGGTTGAAGGGATAAGGATTTTGGGTAGTAGCATAGTGTTTTCACACTTAATTGCCCCCTAATTCAAAGAGAGACATAAAACCTACTAAAAGTAACCTACATACATTGCAACACATTCACTTTACATTTCCTTTTAAGCAACTCATTTTCAAGTACATTCATTCTTTCATTTTCAACAAGTTCTTTTGATGTGAATATTTACTTATCCTAAGCATTTTTTATTTTTATTGCAAGTATTCTTCATTTCTTAGAGAATCAATTGTTTTTGTGTAAGTTATTCCATTCTTTATTTTAGTTTAATTTGTAGAAATATCTTTTACTTGTGCATAATTCAATAAGTTGGGATTGGATAAGCTTTAGGCACTAGTCTGTTTATATTTTTGTAAAGTAAAAAGTTTTCTTGTCATTGAAAGAGCTACATCCTTGCATTTCTGCTTGTCATTGGGTTGGGTCTCCCTAATAAAAAAATCAATTAACTCCTAGAACATTAACAAAAACTTCACATAGTTTAATAGGGTCTACCCCCCTTGGCTTCCCTAGGAGTGAGCCTAGACGGAAGGAGTCTAGATCAAGGTGACAATGGGTCTAGACTTAGGTTTGTGCCTCGAAGGACACACCAAGTGGGTTGGAGACTTCTCCACGATTGTAGGCGTGTATTAGGACGACAACAGTCCCAAAGGCACCATTGCTAAGGATGTAGTGCCTCAATTATCTCCATATGGTATTGCACATCCTCATCAGGGACTAATTTGTCTAATGCTCGCATATAACTAGCCTAAACCTCTAGATTTTGGGTTGGTTTTTTCTTTACCCCACCACCAAGTGTTGGTGATGAAAGCCATGATACATGATAGTATTTAGGTATAAGCACATATGCCAAGGCCTGTAGTGGAATATTTAGCATTTCCCACCGCTTTTCCACCTCTACACAAATATGATTATACAATTTCACATCTCTAGGTTGAACAATGTCCTTAATTTTCCCTAGCATGCTATCCCTCTGCTCATAGATCTCCCCAATGATTGGCCGATCTGAATATGCAAACTTAATCATTCTATAAATTGGCTTTGTGAATTCAAAACATAACTAACCTGTGACCAAAAATGACTCATCTCTATTAGTTCTTAAGTCATCCCATGCATCACTCATCACCATAGCACCTATATTTTGAGAAGAAGGAAGAAACACTACCTTCTCCCCCTTCAACAGTTCAGAGGGAGACAACCATTGATCCAGTTGACCCAGTTGATCCTGTAGCTCCAATTGATGTTCCCAAAGACATTGTAGTAGGCCATAAAAGGCCTGCCCGGGCTCAACAAACTCTGCAGGAGGCAGAGGGACATGCATCTCCTCGAGGCACATTCCGAGAGAGAAAGAGACCACAGAGATTTTCGAGCTATGTTTCAGCCATGAGCCACATCATTGATACTGAGCCTTCTTGTCATGGAGAAGCAACAGGACAGCAGGTATGGCAAGATGCCATGACAGAAGAGTATCAGTCCATCATGAAGAATGATGTATGGGATATTGTTTCGAGGCCATAAGGGAACTCTGTAGTGACTTCCAAATGGATCTATAAGATCAAGCATGCAACTGATGGAAGTGTCGAGAAGTACAAAGCAAGATTTGTGGCCAGAGGATTCTCACAGGTGGAGGGAATTGATTATGAGGAGACATTTGCTCCTGTAGCTTGATACACTTCCATCCGTACGATCATTTCCCTAGTTGCATACATGGGTTGGAAACTACATCAGATGGATGTAAAGACAACCTTTCTCAATGGTGAGATTGAGGAAGAAGTTTACATCGAGCAACCAGATGGATTCATGTTACATGAGCATAAATCTCATGTGTGCAGGTTGAAGAAAGCCCTGTATGGACTAAAGCAGGCACCTCGTGCTTGGTACGAGAAGATGGATGGATACCTGATGAGTTTGGGCTTCAACAAGAGTGTTGTTGATCCAAACCTATATTATCACATTGTTGGTGACGAGTGCCTAATCTTGGTCCTGTACGTTGATGACTTATTCCTCACCGGTTCAGAAAGACTTATTGCTGAATGCAAGTGTGCATTGACTTCTGAATTCGAGATGAAGGATCTGGGTATGATGCACTACTTCTTGGGACTAGAAGTATGCTAGAAGACTGGTGAGATTTTCCCGAGTCAAGGAAAATATACAGTGAATATATTGAAGAAGTTCAGTATGACAGACTGCAAATCCATGCCTACACTGATGGTGATGGATCTGAAGAAAATGAACGAGGCTTCTACTGATTCAGGCGAGATTGATCCTCATCTATATCGACAACTAATTGGATCATTGATGTATCTGGTTAACACCAGACCTGATATATGCTATGCAGTGAATGTACTTAGTCAGTTCATGAGTTAGCCGAGACATACTCACTGGATAGCAGCGAAGCATGTATTAAGATATCTACGAGGCACAATTGGATATCGCCTCAGATATGCCTCCGGTGTAGACATGAGATTGCAGAGATATGCCGATGCAGATTGGACAAGGAGTGCAGTGGACCGGAAGAGCACATCTGGTTGTTGTTTTAACTTGGGTTCTGCCATGGTTTCCTGGTGCAGCAGGAAACATATCTCTGTGGCTTTGAGTACCGCAGAAGCAAAGTATATAGCGTTCAGTGTGGCAGTCTGTGAAGCAGTGTGGCTTCGCAAGCTCCTTACAGATTTATTTTATCATGAGATGGATTCTACCATTATTCATTGTGATAACCAGAGCTGTGTGAAGCTTTCTGAGAATCCCGTGTTTCACGATAAATCGAAATACATTAAGATCAAATACCATTATATCAGAGACATGGTGCAGTGGAAAACAATACACGTGCAATACCTTCCTACACACGAGCAGATTGTAGATATCTTCACCAAACTGCTTGCCAGGATGAAGTTTGAGTACTTCTGTGAGAGACTTGGCCTGGTGGAGAATGCCTCCCTAGCTGAGAGGGAGGGAGTGTTGATGATTGCAACGTTGTGTGACATTATCCAGGATACGTTCTCCTCTGTGACTAAGTTGAGTCGACCTGTGAGAGAGCCCAGTGTTGGGTGTGCCCATGTGATGGGGTGTATCGTTCTCCTCTGGACTGAGTTGAGTTGTGCCCCAGTGTTGGGTGTGCCCATGTGATGGGTGTATCGTTCTCCTCTGTGTGAGAGTTGAGTTGATGTGATCTCCTGCCTTTGTACTCCCGTGGACATAGTTGAGTCAGGCTTGAGATGGTACTCCAGATGATTCTCCTGTGGAATCAGTTGAGATAGAGATCTATTGAGTATGACGTCCCTGTGGCTGAGCCCAGGTGGTCATGTTCCTAGTGGCTGAGCACTAGTGGATGTGTGGATCTCTTGCTATATTGTCTAAGTGTAATATTTACTTGTAACCCTAATTATGATGTAAAGGGTACAAGTCGGCCCCACCATATGTGAAAGATAATTAAGGTTTATTGTAATAATTAATTATATTTTTGAGTAATTGAGGTCGACCCTCTTGTGCCAATAGACACACCTATTGCTATGTCTGGTCTTGTATAAATAAAGGTGATTTCCCCATTGAGGAAACATATAGTTCACTTGTCATTTGGAAATTTTAGACCTACCTTTAAGGCTGAAGTGCGCACCTCTCTTGGGCGCTAGTTTCAAGGTTGTAGAAGCACCCTCTTGTGTGCATTAGGGTTTATGGTTGGGGGATCTTCTCTTGAGAATATAGCAAAGGATTACTGGGTTTTTTTCCCTTGAGTAGAAGGGTTTTCCAAGAAATTTCTTGTGTTCTTGTGCATGGTAATTCTTCTTGTGATCTTGGTTATTGCAACACTTGTGTATGGTGTAGCTGCATTTGTTTATGGTTCAAGTACATGCTAAATGAAATAAACCTCATGCTTGATCCTAGCATAGTGAAAATTCAACAATTAATCCATCCACATTCTTTATGCTTGACAATATCATTCATCAAAAGGTTCAGTGTGTGCACCAAACACCTAGACCAAAAGATGTATGGATGAGCCCACTCAATGATTTTTCCTACTCCCTTACAATTTGCTGCATTACCAGTGATTACTTGAATCGCATTAGAAGGACCAACATCATTAATGGTTTTTAATAGTTGGTTTTGTTATCCCCAATATCTAGGGATAACTAGGAGATCATGTCTCGAGGCCCACATGGTCCTAGACATGGAGTACCGAGAGCAGGAGCGACCTAAGCATGGCCCTGGAGGGCCCATCTTTTTTCTTCTCAGCCAGCTTTGTCCTGTCAGCAGTACTAGCCTCCATCACTACCGGCCTGGGCTTGCATCAGAAAGGACTCTTGCTCCATGAGGTAATTGGTCCGAGGTATCATGGTATGTGTCATATTTGATCGTTATAACCTTCTTATGTATGCATTA
>ML782022.1:718097-730796 GCA_009831015.1 Picea engelmannii
TGTCAAGAGGCTTGATCAAAGTGATAGGAAGAACATGCAGGTTACAGTGGTCAACCTTAGTATGCATTAGAAAGACAATCTAGTATTGTGACAAAGATGTATTTATCTCAGGTGTGCACTTTCCAACCTTTTGATTCAGAACAAAAAGCTCTTAACTATTATGTACTTTAATTATAGACAAACCCACAGTCATTCAAACCTTTAATCAGATCTCACTTGCTAAAGGATGCAGAGATAACAGCCTTTAGAAAACTCCCCAATTTCATAAACAAATTCAAGGAGCATCACCTGTTGGTAAGGACATATGCTAGAAATTGAACTACATTATGTCCAAATTGTTCTTATCATGACAATTTTCTAACAGTTAGAAATGGAATAATTCAAGTTCCTTTCTAAAGCATAAATGATCAATAACAGTTTCTTTTTTAGAAAAGGTAATAGGACTGCTGAAGATATTTGCTTACCTCGTAGCTTAACCAAAATTTAAAACTTGTTTCCTTCTCAATTCTACACAGGAAGCCATTCCTTACTTCTGATCTGCAAAACACACTTTAAGAGAGGATCTTCGCAGGCTCAAGTCTGCAAGTCTTGAGCTCTTTACGCCCTAAGCTCTGATACCATGTTAGGAATTGAGAAGAAATGCAGAACAAAAAATGTTTTTTAAAAATCAGTTATAAGAACAACTAAATCTCATCCTTAGAACAGTAAATCAAACTTCTGAGTATGCACAATATTCAGATCTGCCCTGATAATCAAAACTTAGATCTGAACTGCTAGTTCTGATATAAACATATTCAATCATGAGTCTGTAACAGATCTAAGGGACTATTAGATCTAATATAAAATTCACTAGTCATTTTAGAACATATTCAGCCATGGATCTGAAAACAGATCTAATTAAGCCAATCTATAAATCTTATCACAAGAAACTTTCAGATTCAAATTCATACAGAACCAAGTTAAGTAATGAGTTGATCCAATGAAGAAATTTGCAAGTCACATACCTTGGAGGCTTACCTTGAAGAAGACACAAACACACATTAGAGATGCAATGCCATTTGTGCTTATGCTCAGAAAAAAATCCAGGGTCATTGATCTACCATATAGGTTAGATCTCTTACCAAGTGATGAATGACTTTCTTGCCACCAGAAGAAGAAAAACACTTAGGACACCACACAGAAAAAATTTATGTGATTAAACCCTTATACACCCAGAACTGTCTAGCAAATAAAACCCTTGTGCCAAAAGGGTACGACTGTCTTGAATACACAGTCTAGGCCACGGCTAGAACTTTCCAGCTATAGAAAGGACACGGCTCAATGTATAAAGGGTAGATCTAGATGCTACGACCCAAAGAAAGGAGACAAACTATGCAAGGTAGACCAAGTCCAATGTAGCACCAGATCAGTGTGGAGAGGCCACGGCTCAAAGAGAAGCTGCCAGATCTGTGAAGAAGGAGCCACGACTCAATGGAAGGAGACCAAATAAGGTCACAGCCCAATGGAGGGAGGCCAGATCTGCATAGGAGAGAGCACGGTCCAAAGAAGGAGATCAGATCTGAATAGAGTAGACCATGGCCCATTAAAGGGAGGCCCGATCTGTCTAGTAGAGGCCACGTCCATGTCAGATCTAGAAGAGAGAGGCCACGTCCAGGCAAGATCTAGAAGAGAGAGGCCATGTCCAGACAAGGGAGGTCAGATCCAAGAAGAGAGGCCACGGTCCAAGCACATCTGCACAAGAGGAAGGTGTAGGCTCATCCCTGCAATGAACAGGAAGCTGAAAATAGGAAGGCCGAACTGTTCCAAAAAACTCATCTACTGTTGCAAGGAAAGGGCCGCAGCATACAAGAGGAGATCCACTCCATTTTGAGAGATAACATAGAGTAAGTGTCTAAAATGAGGAGGGTCGATCTCCTTTTATACTAGGCTAGGGGTTAGACTAGGGGTAAATGAAAAGATAATAATTAAAGTGATATTAAGAAATTAACATATTTAATTAATATAAATATTAATTAAACATGTTATAAATTAAACTTTTAATTAACACTTTCACATTGACCCTAAATGCAAAACCCCAAATAAACACAAGCAAGGGTGAAGAGGGTTAAGGCAAAGGTGACTGGGTGGCAATACTTGTCCATTCATTCTCAAAGTGACCCCATTTGATTTTATCATCACTGCATATGGGATACATCCCTCATGTGGTCATGCCTACCTTCAAGGAGGACACATACCAATAAACATCTGATCACGGACCAGGTGGCCCCAGAACAACTCTGGGGGTCTTATCCACCAAGGTATAAGACCAAGGATCAACCCATGCCGTATGCATGGGTACCCTGGACATTTCCAGGTGCCCTAGGCTTATCTAGGGGCTTTAACTGCTTGGTCCTAGACCAAGAACCCCAGTCGTATACTGGGGGCCCTCTCAGGGGTCTTTACTGCTTGGTACCAGACCAAGAACCCCAGTCGTCTACTGGGGGCCCTTTCAGGGGTCTTTACTGCTTGGTACCAGACCAAGAACTCCAATCGTCTACTGGGGGCCCTCTCAGGGGTCTTATCTCCCATGGTACAAGACCATGGCTCAACCCATGCCTCAGGCATGGGTACCCTGGACATTTCCAGGGCCCCTAGACATATCTAGGGGCTTTAGCTGCTTAGTCTCAGACTAAGAACCCTAGTCATATACTGGGGGCCCTAAGGAGGGCCTTTTTCCATGCCACTGACTGTTTGGTCCCATACCAAATACCCCAGGAGTGCACTGGGGGCCCTAGATCTCAGCTAGGGTCTTTGCCATCCTCCCGGAGAATGGCTCTTGCAGCTGCTATAAATTTAACATAAACCACAAGAAAACCATTTTCCTCAAGTCTTAGATGAACAACCTGCAATAAAATGAGGAAGAAGAAGGAATGGGAAAGAGTAGCAGAAGAGGAAAAATCCACAAACAAACAAGGATATACAAAAAATTACAAAGAATGGACTTGGGGCTTACCTCTTTAGCTCTTGAGATATTTGCAGCAATAGATGTCAACCTTTGTTCTCTCCTCCAAGGAAGATGGCAGCCTTTGTTCTCTCCTCCAAACTCTTCTTTGTTCTCTCTTCCAAGCTCTCCTTTGTTCTCTCCTCCAAGCTCTCACAAATCTTCCCTAAAAACCTACAAGAAGACCAAGGTTCAAGTCGCCCACTCTAAGCTCAAGCTCACAAAGATGAAAAAATGAGGAAAACAGTGGGGGAGGAGCTCCTTTATTTCCCTCCTCACTTTCCCCTAAACCCTAAACCTACCCTAGGTCCCACCAGCAAATGAAAATTAGAAAAAAAAAGTATTTTTTTCCTCATGCGTGGGAGTGTCCGAGCAATTTCAAGGATCGTGTAGGGAGCGTGTAGGGAGCGTGTAGGGAGTGTCCAGGGAGTGCCTGGGAACCTGCTCCCTAGCTTTGGGAGTGCCACGCTCCCAGGGGCGCTCATTGGACGCTCCCACTTGGAGCGTGGTTCCGAGGGGGATCAATCATCAGACCCTAGGGGGGGTGCTCTTGGTAACACTACACTAGACCACAGCCCAATGGACCATTATATCAATGTTTTCTTTTAAATTGGCAGAAAGATCCACCTTAATGCAAATGCGCTTGGTATATGTATCCTATAAAACTTAGAAAACTTATAATCCATGGCTCTAAGTTCTCCAGGGTTGAACCCCATGCTGGGCTGCCTGATGGTCTAGGTTTCTCAGCATTCAATTATCAATTCGGGAAGGTAAACTTGTGAGACACAGGCACATTATGTGCAGAATCGACTTTGAACCTTTCCTAAAAATTCCTATTGAACTTGCCAGACTCACAAACAGATGGTAAAATTCTTCAATCGACTGGTTCAGGTTTAACTGTCAGAGGGTAAAGACTCAGACTGCAAATCAATCACTACTCTTATAAGTGTGCCTTTTGCAGAACTCACTTCGTTTAGTTAACTGAACTTACGATCAAATAAATTATCTTGATTTATGAGTTGAGAGTAACTGAAACAAACTGAAACTATTTATCTAAGAAATTACAGATTTAACTGCCTTGGAGAATGTTTCATGGAGTTGTTTGTATGGCACTGAAGACAAAAGCTTGTTCAATTTATGTTGAATACCTTGAATCTCTATATCTGAAACAACTCATACAATAAACCAAAGAGATTAAGGTATGTAACAACACTGTAGAAAAGGAAGTTCACACGTGACTATGAAGACAAAATTATGAATCTATAGGAATTCAAACATACTCACGGAAATTTAATAGTCACTGTGCAATTACAGGAAAATACAAGAAACACGCATTTACAGGAAATTGTGAAAAGAAATTAAAACACACTGTAGAATTCGCTATTACTGAAAGGAAATAACTTCAATGCTACAGGAAACACAACACATACCAGGGGGCCTTTCCTGGGGTGTGCTGTTTAAAGAAACTTAGAACACACAGATGCTTACACAGAAATGATCAAATCTTCATTAATTATTCTTCAAGCACAGTTTTCACTTTCAGAAATTACAATATGTCCCAAGTGATAATAGCAACATTCTCTATTAACCTATTCAGATCCCCTGTCATTTACTTTATACAATTCTTCTGAAAATCGGATGTCTCCCTATATCTAATTAACTTCAGAATTTGTGGATCAGATCTCCATTATAGCACAAGGAGACTATCTTCTTCGATCCTTTTGAGCTGAATCCTCGAGTTCTTGACTAACTGTTCCCTTGTTTCTGGCATTGAATGCTATATTTATTATTTGCTGAACAGTTTGCAGATTTTCCTGTAATGCCTGTGAATTTCCTATAATGCCTGATGTTGATAGAGTGTTGACCACGAGGCTCCGTACATTAAAACGATAGAAAACAGGTAATTATTCATCTCGAGACTTCTAGGAAACAACTCCAAGTGGAATTTCTCCTTAAGACCGAGGGAAAGTACCCAAACCACCAATTCCTGTAATCACTCAAAAATACCATTAATTCCTGTAATTACTGATTTTCAGGCAGTAAATTGCAAAAATAGCTTTTAATCACTATTTATAAGATAAACTAAGAGTTTTCTCTCAAATAACAACTTATACCTTATTTCATGCACATTATGCCATCAAGGGAGGTGAAAAAGGAAAAAAGTGAAAGGTGAACAGGTAAAAGTAAAGGTAAAAGAGCTGACAAGAAGGTGAAAATTGACACCCAACACCCCGGTCATTAAAATGGCGACTCCCCATCTCAACCACTTGGCCACAGTCAAATGACCATTATATCAATGTTTTCTTTTAAATCAGCAGAAATATCCACCTTAATGCAAATGCACTTGGTGGGTCGTGGCACAAAGAACCTCTGCAACTCATAATAGATGAACTTTCCTAAATGGTCAGAGGGAAACCTGAGAATTCAACCCAAATGGGGCAAGCCATTTTAGCTGAGTCATCAGCTAAGAATTATTAATCCCACTGAGAGAAAACAACTAGGTTTTTCTGGTATAGCCATTGGCTGCATCTGGCCCCAAAATGAACAAGATACCCTGTCACAATCATTCCCAAGCACAAAGTACTGTTGAACAGCATCTTGGCATGGTTGATTCTCTAAAATATGTTCACACTGTTGAACAACAACATTTCTTGCCCATTTAATAACGCTTTGAATCTTATAGGGGACATGTTAAGCCTCTGGATTAATTGTATAATATCTGTAGGCAAATAGAATTTTAATTTATGTTAGCAATCCAAATAAATATTCTAGTATCTATTCAATGCAGCTGATTCCTATGAAAGTGACAGCCTTTTCTGCAGAATACTTCCTTTGTGATATCAAATGAATAAATAGATGAAAGGAAAGAAGTGAATAAGGGTAAAATATTCCTAGAAAAACATTTTGCATGTTTACCAATCGACCTGTTCAATAGAAAAGATATTTTATTCTTGTATGCAAAGAAGTATATGTGTTTCAAACTGAGAAAAGCAATCTAAATACTAGAGAGCTCAATCTGATAACTGAATCCTCTTCAACAGCCAAAAATGGAAACAGCTGATTCAGTCAAGAGGGCGGTCATTTATATTTTCAACAGCCCTTTCTGTTCCAGCAGTTGCTTCTGCTCATGGTAAATTCTTCTTTCAGTTTGCATGCTTTGTCAAGTTTTTTATTTTCTCCAGGAAATTAATTGTGCATCAATGTACTGTGTTTTAGATATTGATTTTAATTTTCCATTTTTATTTCTCACACTTGATTTGGAATGAATGAGGTAGTGTTGCCTTCAAAATCACTGCCATTTAAATTTTGTGTTCTGAAACTAAGTAGCCAGCGTGCATGCACACACTCCTCGGGTGCACAAACCTCACATTAGGTGCATGCACCTGCATTGTCTGCGTGCCTGGTCATGTCTGTTCTGCACCAGGGTGTGTGCATCTGCACGAGGTGCATGCCTGAGTGTGTTTGTAATCCTCTTGGGTGCATGCACCTATGTCAGGGGCATGCCTGGATGTGTCTGTCCTGCACTTGGGTGCATCTTATATCTTGAATCCAAAATGGAATGATATTGAACAAATAAAGAAGAGGCCAACTTCTAGTAACAGAGAGGTCATTAAGGGATCCATGACAGCAGTAAAGAAGATTTATGGTCCAAATATAGAGGAAGCTTCTCTAATCTGAATTAGGTTTGCCCAATTTTCATGAGGGTGAGGTGAGTTTGGCACTATTGAGGCCTGTGTGATAGGTGTCATGGAAAAGATCCAATTGACTGGTGGCAAATTCAATGAAGAGAAACTGATTGGGATCTAAGAAGGCAGAAAACTTAGTTTACATTCATATCACCCTTCATCCTTGTGATCAGAAAGACCCAAAGTACAAGGAAGGTACTTTTAAGAAACAGAGCCAATTGTAATAATAATAATAATAATGTTAATTTAATTAACCAAGAGACATAACCTAACAAGGGACACAACCTTTCACCCTCATGACTAGTCAGTGCATATAAGTGTACTGTAACAAGGCTCATTTTATAATCATTTCATTCATTCAATTTATCAATTATATAATTATTATCCTTTATATGGATTTCAACTATCTTTCATTCCTATGTTGGATATTTTTGCGTATATGAACTATTGTATATTAAATTGATTTGCTTGTGCAAATCAAGATGTTAAAGGATGAAAAGAAAACACAATAGAAAAATTTAGATCAACTTGTCAACAAAGAATCAATGATTGATAAAAAAACATTGTCTGACCCAATTGAAATAGAGAGGTCTTCAAAGTTCAAACATAAAAGTCCAGAACCTAAAGAAAGAAACCAATACTGATCCAATTGATATCATATAAATCAGAGTGACGCTGATGTTAGGATGTTATCAACCAATAAATCACCAGAAGTGACAAACGACAAATGTTCTGACATTGAAATCAAGACACAAAATAGAAGCATGTCTTGTCGTCATCCAAATCACAAGAATCATTGTGGCCAAAACAAAATCAATATGAATATAAACAATATTCTCCATACATACAGAAGAATCACAATTCTGAAAAAAGAATGGGGACGAAATCAACCCTTGCTTGAAAGCATAAGTGGAGAAGTTCCGTCCAAACAATTGACCAACGAAAAGTCTCAATGAAGATTGACTTGGGATGGAGAAAAGTCACTGGAGGATTATGCAGAATGATTCCAGTTTGCATATAAGTGCTCTACCAACTGTGAGCTCAATCCAGATTCCTTGAAGCTGTTGTTGTTATGAGGTGTGAGGGAAGAATGGTTGGAACCTTTGAACCTGATTGCTGTTGGGGATATTTATCAATTTACTTATGAACAGATTAAGGAATTCTTCAGGAATTACTCCAAAGCCGTTGGGAGAAAAATGAAAGGCTCTCGAACAGTGCCACCGCCTTCATTAAAAACCTCAATATGTGTTTCTAAGGCTGAAATTGGAAATCTACTGGAAGACTTGAAAACAGACTTGCAGCATTCACTCTTTATGCAGCTTGATACCCTTTAGGCTAAGAAAAAGCAAGAAGAGATGGACAAGGCATTAGCCATTTTTTGCTCAAAATGCATGAAGAAACATGCTAGGTATAAATGCCCTTTGAATGTTGTATCAACTGTAGCATCTATGCATAAAATCTTGATACAAGCAGTTTCCAGGGCTCAAAGCAGTTTACGAAGGTGCAAATCAGAATGTTGAGCAAGTTTTCTTTATCAATCAATGAAGATTCAGACAATCTCGACGTCAATTTCCAGGTATGACCTATGACCCTCAGTGTCTTGATTCATCATGGAATAATCAATTTTAGGCTTCAAGATGGTATCCTCCTCAATTTTCAGGCACTCAGCCAAAGTTTCCAGCACCTCTTTCTCATTAGTCACCTTAGCATTATTTCCTACCTTATGGACAACAACTTCAGCCATACCTGAACCAACAATGGCCGAATTACCAACAATCTTTAGGCCAACACAGAACTGGCAACCACAACCACAACAGGCCCTTTTACCTCCTCCTCCACAACAACATCAACCAAACAATCAACAACAGGGAAAGCCACCTCAACTACCAGCTCAGCTGGCTCCTAATCTGAATAACAAGACAACTCAACCTGTGTATAATATGGAGACAAGGGAATACCTTACCTATTCATTATCCATGTTATTTTGTCAGGCTACATATCTTCGTTCCAAGAGGGTTTTAACCAATCTGAAGTCCACCCCCCTGACACTGAACAAAAGGAGGAAGAACCTACTCAACGGTTACCCCTTACCAAATCCTCAACAAAGTCAACTCTTCCTGTTGAAGAGTCCCTACCTGTATCTCCACCGTTTCCTGAGCGATTGAATCAAGCTAAACCACCTAGTCCACCTGCTTTTGACATTATTTGGGAATTAAGAAACTTGTATGTCCAAACTCCTCTACTCCAAGCTATGAAGGATGTCCCTATTTATAGTAGAGCCATCCATGATCTCTACCTTAAGAAACCGGGTAGGAAGAAACAACCAGATCCCCAAACTATTCATGTTGTGGGCCAGCTTGCTGATCTTATGCCGGGGAAAGTGGTCATTCCCAATTATTCTGGTCTGGGAAGTCCAATAGTGGATGTGCACATAGGAAAACTCTCCTGCTGCATATATTGATTGATTTAGGTGTTGCCATCAATGTCATGACCAAGGAGGTTATGGAGAAATTACAATTTCATAATTTATTACTTCATACACCCACTATTTTGCTGATGGCTGATTGGTCAATAGTTGAACTAGAAGGTATCCTAGAAGATGTCATTCTCTCCATTGATTTCTGGGAATACCTTGTTAATTTTATGGTGCTACACAAAAACTAGTCTTGGTGGTTACCCTCTTATTCTAGGCTGCCCTTGGTTGGCCACTGTTGATGCTTATATTGGGTGTTGTTCGGGAGACATGACTATTTCTCAAGGGAACTCGATAAGAAGCTTACATTATATCCTCCTAAATCTATTCTAGACTTAGAAGAACCTTTATGGATGACTCCGGAAGACCCTGATCTTTCCAATGACACTACACTGTTGCCTGTCTTGACTATTGATAGAGATTTAATACTTAAAGAGCCTGCTGATGATCATGCAATCTTAAATTTCATGCAAAACTTACATCCCACAAAGGTCCAAATTCGAGATCTTGATTGTTAGACTGATGAAGAGTCAAGCTCCTCCTCAACACCCAACGTTTTAGTAACCTCTTCTTTTTACCTTGACTACTACTTTGTAACTGCAGCAATAGATTCAAAAGCCATGGCTATTGAAATCTCTCCTAGTAGATTCCTTAATATTAATGCAGTTTACAGTTGGCTCAAAGGCAACAGTCGAATCTGTTGCAGACAAACTTAGCAGTCTTTGTTTGGGACCAAGGTTGCTAAAGCATGGGAGTTAGAGTGAGAGTAGGAGTGGGAGCGTCAAGAGTGCCATTTCCCAAGAAACCTCGGGAGCAGAGCATCCCAAGAGCGTATATATATATATATAATGCTTTTATATTCAAAAACAACATGCATAATGCCAAATTAGTTGCAAAGTATATGAAAACATGCATATTTGTGCTACTTGTAGATTAATACTACATTAGTATGAAGTTAGAAATGTCTTCCATAGTACATTAATTATTAATCATTTGAGCATCAACCATCTAGCAATTAAAAACAAACCTACAAATTTTTATACCATATAATAGGAAGTAGATCATTAACTTGTGGAATGAAATAGGTTATCCACAAACTGTCAACGTGACCGAATAGTTATGTTTACAAACTAGGTCATCTACATAAGTTCTAAAATGAAGACTAAAAGGTCCAAAACACTAAACTGAGCTAGCTACTAAAGTTTGAGTCTATGACATATAAAGTAGTGAAAAAGGAGAAACAATCATTCTAATTTCTATCTACTTTTCCTTTCTCTTTGCACCACCACAATTTCCCCATGAGCTTCCTTGTGGTGGTAGTAAAGTCGAAGCAGGAGGTAACTGTGTAGATGGAAGTGGAACTGAAAATGAAGTCCCTACTGCTATAGTTGAAGTCCTAGTTAGGGGGACCATGGCAATGGATGGGGGTGGCATCTCTCCATGATCCTCATCATCAATAATAGCATTCTTTAATTGCTCCAAAACCAATACTCCATCCTGCAAATTACCCTCCTCTAGATTGTAGTCCCAAGTCTTATATGATTTATCCATCTTTGACTCCTCATAGTAATGGGAAAACAATTACAAGTTGTAATGCACATAATCCAAGCTCTTTGATCTGTTTACATTCCCGGCTAGAAACACTGGCTTCTTATGTTGATGTTTTTGTAGCATCGGGAGGTATTCTCACATTGGCCTTGGTGTCGGGCATGTGGGAATCTTTGACGACACTCACATTGCATGTTTTGTTTTGGTGACAACCCCTTCTATATTGAGTTCGGGCTTGGTTGGCGCTTCACAACCACATGTTGGGGCTTCACACCCACATGGAGGAATAAACAATTCTAATTTAATGTTGAGTTTAAAAGGGGTTCCTAAACTCACTCATTAAACTCCTATAAAAGGAGAGGCAATGTATGGAGACACTTGGATATCTCATTGTGACATTATGGAGTTGACATAAGTGAGTGAGCACTTGTACCAAGAAGATTGGGAGGCAAAATTTCAGCAAAGGAAATTCTTCTCTTTGGCAAATCTGGCCTAGGGATTCTGGTTTTTTGTTTCTGTTTTTTAGCCAAGGAGAAGTCACACATGTGAGGAAGAGAGGAGGAAGGACAGTTGCACATGTGGTATGGAACAGGCCGCACGTGTGGGAGAAATAGGCCACACGTGTGGAAGAAACAAACCACACATGTGAATAGGCCACACATGTGGTACATAATAGGCCGCACATGCAGTATAGAATAGGCCGCACATGTGAATAGGTCGCACAGGTGGTACAGAATAGGCCGCACATGTGAACAGGCCGCACATGTGGTACATAATAGGCCGCACATGTGAAGGTACATGTGATGTCAGTAGCAGATTTGTAAGTTGGGTTTTTTTCGAAAATTTGTTGAATTTGTAATTTTTGAGATGATTGGTTTTTGTCTTCAGATTTGTTGGTTTGGTGATTTGTTGAGAGGGTTGTTTTTTCCCTCAGAAATTCTAAATCTGAAAAGTTTACAGAACAAAAATTTGTGTCTCTTGTGCATGGATGGTTTCTCTCTTATCTTTATGTTTCCGCTCTAACTTTCTGTCATAATTTCATTGTAAAATTATTCAGTGATAACAACCCTAGGGTTTATTGTTTGAAGTCACTTGGAAGTAATTTTCAGATCTGAAATCAGATGCTTAAAACCTGACATGGTATCAGAGCTGAGGCTTTGAAGAGAGAGAAGGATCATCTCTTAAGACACAGGTTGCTGCAAATTTTTTGTTGCAGTTTTTTGTTTTTGTTCTGGGCAGGTCACAATGGTGAGCACTCTTAAAATTGAGGATAGGTTGGAAGGAACAACAAATTTTCGGGCTTGGAAGGCCATGATTCTTTTTCTCTTGGAGGAAAATGATCTCAAAGAGTATGTTGAGATGGTGGTTCCAAGTCCTAATGATCCGCAAGAATTGGCAGCTCATAAGAAGAAGGAAGTGAAGGCCAAGTGGGTGTTGTTGGATTCCATCAATGTTTTAAAAACCGGAACCGGTACCGGAACCGGTCGAGGGTCCAACCTGAACCAGAACCGGAACCGGTAATAAACCAGTCGAACCGGTTTCAATGAACCGGTTTTTTAAAAAATACATAAAATATTTAAATTTTAACGAAAAAAATATTTTTTTAAGATTTTAAATCATGTTTCCAAAGCATTAGAGACAATTAGAGACAACATATCCAAAGTATTCTCATGAATATATCAAAACGACACCAAGTGCAATACATATCTAGAGATCGGAACATAAATACATAATCAATGAGGCTCTAAATGGCCTCTACCAATGTTTTAAAAACCGAAACCGATATCGGAACCGATCGAGGGTCCAACCTGAACCGGAACCGGAACCGGTAATAAACTGGTCGAACCGGTTTCAATGAACCGATTTTTAAAAAAAATACATAAAATATTTAAATTTTAACGAAAAAAATATTTTTTTAAGATTTTAAATCATGTTTCCAAAGCATTAGAGACAATTAGAGACAACATATCCAAAGTATGCTCATGAATATATCAAAACGACACCAAGTGCAA
>ML782022.1:732727-757469 GCA_009831015.1 Picea engelmannii
CGGCTCTAGATTGTATATAAGATGGATGTCGGTGTGCACATACACTACTAAGTCACAGAACACGACGACAAACTACAAAGAGAAGAGTTCAATAGAAGTGTTTATACTTGAGTGAAGGGTACATTTTTACTGGGGTCGTGACAAAAGAGTTCAACAATCAATGCCAACAACATCCAAGTACATAAAGGGCTTGGTTCTCTTGATTAAATGTCAGTTCCATACCCTCATACATGATAGAATCCAGTGGAAACATTGCAATCTTGAATCCTGAAAACTGTTAAGTCTGCTGAATTTTGAATGGGACCTAAAATTCTACTTTCTCCATATGAAGTCCAATGAGGTTGGAACCACTCTCAAACATCCTGAAACAATTAATGGTAATGCTAAAAATTTAAGTAAAAGGATGAAAATGAAAGATAAAGGAGAATGTCACTTTTAATGAAAGATGAAGGATGAGAATGAAAGATAAAGATAAATGAGAATGAACATTACCATTAATTACTAGGGTGGGTGAAATGGAGGGGGTGGGGACCTCTTTAAATAGCATTAATAAGGAAAAATAACCCTCAACTGCACAACAAAACACCTTACAACTCCAACTTGCATGAGAAAACATTAGCCAAGTACTTCTCTGTAACTTAGGTTTTAGGTTTTAGGGGGTTTCAGGTTTCTGGGACCAAACCGGTCGGTTTATGACCAAACCGGCCGATTTATGACTAAACCAGCCGGTTTGGTCATAAACCGACTGACCGGTTCCGTTTATTGACCGGTTTGAACCGGTCGACCATCAAACCGGTCAAACCAGCCGGTTTCGGTTTCGGTTCAACGGTTTTTAGAACACTGGATTCCATGAAGGACCACCTGATTCCTCACATTTCCGAGAAGAAGATCGCCAAGGAGATGTATGAATCCTTGGTGGGCTTGTACCAAAGTGGGAATGCAAACCGGAAGTTGATTTTAAGGCACCAACTCTGATCTGTTGAGATGTTCAAGTCAGATATAGTTTCTAGCTACCTCATGAGGATCACTCAGATTCGTGATCATCTTGCAACCATTGGTGAGGCAGTTGATGACACAAAGTTAGTGAATGTGGCATTGAATGTATTTCCTAAGTCTCGAGAACCATTTGTGCAGGGAATCTGTGCACGAGAGAAGTTGCCACCATTTGATAGACTATGGACCGATTGCATCCAGGAGGAGGCTCGGATAGAGTCTCGGAATGGCAAGCAGAAATGCAACAATGATGAGAACTAGGCCCTAGTTGATCATACTAGGAGGGGAAGAAGAGGAGGTTCTCTGGAGAGAGAGGCATCTCTAGAGTCGGGAAGGAAGAATGACCTTAGAAAAATCAAGTGTTTTGCTTGTCATCAATATGGCCATTATGCTTCACAGTGTCCATAGCAAAAGAAAGGGGGAAGGAAGCAACGAGCATCAACAACAGAGGTAGATGAGGTTGCAGACATGATTTAGAGGGAGTTCTTATTGGTCTCTGCCCTTTTTGGTACAATTTCTGGTAGTGGGACCTAGTTGGTGGATAGTGGAGCCACATGTCATATGATAGGAGCACGAGAATTGTTCTAGAGCTTCACAAAGTCTGACTCAAATTTGTATATGGAACTTGGAATGGGTACCAAGCATGCAGTATAAGGATCTGGAACAATGCCATTCCGGATGGAGTCAATAGATGTGTTGAGGGTGACAAATGTACTATGGGTGCCAAAACTCAGGAGAAGTGTGCTCTTGGTCTCGGAGATTGAGAAGAAGGGCTATTGAGTATTGTTCCGGGATGGGCAGGTGTTATTCATGCCTAGAGGATCTAGCTCAGACATAGTAGTGGTTCTTGGAGTTAAAGAGAGCAACTTGTATAGGCTAAAGGGATTAGCCTATGCAAGCTATGGCCAGCAGTAGCAGAGTGACAGAGGTCAAGGAGTAGGTAGCATCGAAGGAGTCAGCATGCTCAGAAGGAGATTCAGTCGTCCAAAAATCAACCTTCAAGATCAGATGGGAAAGAGGAGTCTTCCAAGATGGACATAAAGGTGTCATGGATTGAGGAAACCATGTAGGATGCTCAAAAGCAGGAGGTTCTAGGAGCATTGTGTCTTCCGAGAAGAGTCCATGCCATACAACAAGATTTTCTTAGGTGACAGAGGGAGTAGTTGTGGTAGCGGATCCAGTGTGGGAAGCAGAGCCACTTCTAGTATGGGAGACAGAGCTACTTCCATGCGATAGTGGAGTGGGTGAGAATACCTCCCTCGCTAAGAGGGAGTGTTGATGTTTTTGTTGCATCAAGAGGTATTCCCACATTGGCCTTGTTGTCGGGCTTGTGGGAATCTTTGACGACACACATTGCATGTTTTGTTTTGGTGAAAACCCCTTGTATATTGAGTTGGGGCTTCACAGCCACATGGAGGAATAAACAATTCTAATTTAATGTTGAGTTTAGAAGGGGTTTCCTATAAAAGGAGAGGCATTGTGAGGAGACACTTGGATATCTCATTGTGATATTATGGAGGTTGCATAAGTGAGTGAGCACTTGTGCCAAGGAGATTGGGAGGCAAAATTTCAGCAAATGAGATTCTTCACTTTGGCAAATCTGGCCTAGGGTTTCTGGTTTTCTGTTTATGTTTTCCATCCAAGGAGAAGTTACACATGTGAGGAAGAGAGGAGGAAGTACAACCGCACGTGTGGTACGAAACAAGCCACATGTGTGAGAAACAAGTCGCACATGTGGTACATAATAGGATGCGCATGTGAAGGTATAGGTGATGTCAGCAAATCATACAACAACGAATTTGTAAGTTGGGATTTTTTCGGAAATTTGTTGAATTTGTAACTTTTGAGATGACTGGTTTTTGTTCTTAGATTTGTTGGTTTGGTGATTTGCTGAGAGGGTTGGTTTTGCCCTCAAAAATTCTAAACATGAAAAGTTTACATAACAAAAAATTGTGTCTCTTGTGCATGGATGGTTTCTCTCTGATCTTTATGTTTCCACTGTAATTGTTTTTCATAATTTCAGTGTAAAATTATTCAGTGATAACAACTCTAGGGTTTACTGTTTGAATTCACTTGGAAATAATTTTCAGATCTGAAATTAGATACTTAAAAACTGACATCTTACTGCTGCAATTGTCTTCCGGTATCCTGGATGACCAGCATATGGTACATGGTGCATCTCCTTTGACACTAAATTTATCAAATCTTGAGTGTTAGGAATACAAACTTTGTCCCTGAACAAGAGGATTCCATCCTCTCCCAACCTATAGTCTTCAAACTTCAACAGTATAGTTTCCTACTACAAGCCTTCTGTAACTTGTGCATAATGTTGATTTGATGTTACCGCTTCCAAAATTTTGCTTTTCATCAATATTCTTGACCTGCTTGAGATGATCCCACCACATAGATGCTTTTCCTTGAAGATGGTAGACTACAATCTTGGCTTCTACATGTGATCGATAATTATGCAACTGGAAATATTTTCTCATGCCCAGTAACCAGGATTCAATGCTTCTCCCATCCTATTCTCTCCGTTAAATGATGGTGGCTTTATTTTCATAAGCTCTCCTTGCAAAATATCTGATTAGGGCCTCCTTCTTTGATTTCTAATAGGGGACACACTGGGGCTCCTCTCTGACCTTGAATGCACGTGTGCTCTTCTGGTAGAGTGTCCTGGTGAATGACGATGATGATGTTTGCTCCTTAACTGCCTAAATCCACCATGGTCATGAGATTTGGACGTTGTTTCTTGCTTTGTGCTAGAATCTTTATTGAATTGCTTATGCAACATATTCAGACTATGAGCCCGTATCATCCTTTCATTGTCTGCTCTATAACTCTCCACTTCATTCTATAGGCTTCATAGTCTTAGCCAACTCTACAGGCTCCACTTTGATTCTATGTCCATTGGACTCGATCTCTGCATTTCACATTCTGACATGTAGACCTCGAATCTCATCCTCATGGCTATAAGAACATTGAGCATCATCCATATCTCTAGTCCTCATATAGTGACCAGATATGTGGCTTGTACCTCTAATTTTGCAAAGAATGTGCATGCAACAATTATTTGTTAGAGTTAAGCATATTATACAATTGTCATGAATTTAAGCTAAAAACCCCTTTTTCCTGGATTTTTCGAAGGAACATTTCTAAACAAATAAAAGCTCTGAACTTTCAAACATATTCCCTTCTGAATTATCTTTCTGATGGTTGTACCCATGCCTCAATCTGATT
The DNA here is from genome assembly GCA_009831015.1 of Picea engelmannii. Taxonomy (NCBI): domain Eukaryota; kingdom Viridiplantae; phylum Streptophyta; class Pinopsida; order Pinales; family Pinaceae; genus Picea; species Picea engelmannii. Next base: position 736,958 of record ML782022.1, read on the forward strand.
TTTGAGCTGAGAGTTATGGCTTTCTGAAATCAACAGTTTACTCATTTTTGCACCTATTTCGAGAGTACCAACAATATTGAGGGCTAACTTCTGCCTGTTGTAGAAGAAAATTTGGCGAGAACCAGGAATTTTTTTATATGAGGCGCTGATAGTATTCATGATTTTGAATACACAACAACTCTCAGATTTAGGATCTAACACTCCTTCTGACTTCTGCATCAATCTAAATTTTCCAATTTGTACCTTTTGCTCTTCCTTGGACTTAGAATTTTTGACCAAAAATGGCTATCTCCCAAACGGAGCAAAACTGACAAAAATCCCCTTAAGACAAAGTTGTTTGGATTGATGAGTAGATATGTGGCATGTACCTCTACATCTGCAAAGAATGTGCATGCAACAATTATTTGTTAGAGCTAAGCACATTATACAATTGTCATGAATTTAAGCTACAAACCCTTTTTTCTTGGATTTTTTGAAGGAACATTGTTAAACAAATAAAAGCTCTGAACTTTCAAACATATTCCCTTTTGAATTATCTTTCTAATGGTTGTACCCATGCCTCAATTTGATTTATGAGCTGAGAGTTATGGCTTTCTGAAATCAACAGATCACTCATTTTTGCACCTATTTTGATAGTACCAAAAATATTGAAGTTGACTTCTGCCTGATAGTATTCATGATTTTGAATACACAACAACTCTTAGATTTAGGATCTGACACTCCCTTCGACTTCTGCATCAATCTAAATTTTCCAATTTGTCCCTTTTGCTCTTCCTTGGACTTAGAATTTTTTACCAAAAATTGTTATCTCCCAAACAGAGCAAAACTGACAAAAATCCCATTAAGACAAAGTTGTTCAAATTGATGAGTAGATAAAAAGTCGAGTACATAAAATTTTCTGGATAGGTGATTTGGGGTCCCTTTTCTTCCTCTTAAGTTTTCAAAAATTCCCATAACGTGCCCAAAAATAGTGGATTTTTCCCTATTTCAGCATTTCCAATGCACACCCCTTTGAATTTTGCTAGAGGCCCAAATGGGTATCTTTGTGCTTGCTTTTTGAGCTATCTATAAATATTCCACCTTTATCTGGGCCCCGGTTACCAAGCACGACCCACACCTTCAAAATCCACTATTTCACGTTTTTCGAAAAATGGAAGCAAAATTAGCCAGTGGCCCTCATTGGATTTCTTGTATCCCTTGTCACTGCAGACAGACACCAAAAATTTCGTCCAAAACTGAGTTGAAATGCTCTTGTTATGCCCAAAACAAATTTTGGGCTCTAGACTTTTTGTGGTAAATTACCAATTTTCTCCTTCCCTTTTCCTCCTCTCTTTCTCTTTTTTTCTTTCTCTCTTCCTCTTTTTTCTTTTTTTCTCTCTTCCTCTTATCGATGATCAAGATCCTTCTCATTCGTCGACATTTTGGCACCAAACTCTCACTCTCCTCCGATGTATCGACATCATAATCGGTGCAAATTCCTTTTCATCGTCGATACATGTTGTATCGACAACTTATCCTCTTTCTCTCCGATATATCAACTTATGTGATTTTCCTCGCCGACAAAATCACATTATTCTCGCCGATATATCGACAACGAAACACTTTTTCTCGTTGGTATATCGATGGCGAAACACCTTTTCTCATCTGTGTATCAACGACGAAACACTTTTTCTCACTGGTATATTGGTGGCGAAATGCTTTTTTCTCGTCGATATATTGGCGTCAAAAACGCCTTTTTGTCGTCGGTGTATTGGTGACAAAAACCTATCCTTCGCTGAAACACTTCCTTTGTTGGCGACCCGAAAAGTTTCTTTCTTATCGATGTATCGACGAAGATCTTCATTCCTCACCGATACACTGTAGATTTTCTATGACAAAAAACAAAACTTCATTGAAACCTTTTGTCAAACACTTGGCTGAAACACTTGGCTTGCATTTAATCTGAGTTATTAATGAACCAATTACACCACATGCATTTAATGAACTAGAATCAAACTAAAACTGAAATGAAAGTACCAATCAACCAAGTAGATCCTACTGTAAGCAGTTGACACAAGAAATTAGGCATAAGCCAGGGAAAATCCTCATGAACTGTGAGGCAACCCAAAGATAGAGAAAATCTTTTATTTCAAGTACAAATTACAATCATTCAAGTTGTACTTATCTCATCATTTGACCAACATTTGTCTTTAGAAATTGTACAGACTGTTACTGCTCCCTTTCTGTCAATTTCGTACATTGTACGGACTGTCCAGACCAGCAATAAATGCACAGAAATTAGTCTAGAAATGCGTGCTTGCAATTTGAAACTGTAAGACCTTCATTAATAACTGTATTAACCTCAGTTTGCGTGATGGAAATCACTGTATGACCCAAAAAATAATAAATGCACCCTCCAACTGTGTATGCAACAGTATGGCCCATAAATTAAATGCACATGCTGTACTGAATTCTCTCTTGGAAATCGTGCTTGAAATATTGCTCTTGTTCTACCTTTCTCCAACTCATTAATTTCTCTCTCTCTTCAATTAATGACAATGTGAATTCAATAATGTTTTCTCTCTTTCCCTAGATGTCTTTTTATATTTTTCCTCTTCCCAAAACCCTAACTAACTAATCTCAACTAACTCATCAATGGCTGAGATCAATCATATCTAAAGGCTCACATTAAATGCTCATTTAATAATACACTTTATTATTAAATGCTCACAAATCTTTTTGGGACCCACAACTTAACTTTTCACTTAAGTCATCAAAAAACATAAAGTCACTTTTATATTATAAAACACTTTAGGAAAGTCAAAATGGTCCCCACCATGTAAAACATCACAAAATCATGGTGTGATCTCCTGAGTTACATTTCTAACACTCCCTCTTAACGAGGGAGGTTCCAACACTATCATCTTGACCACTGTCAAGAACTCCCTCTGGCTTTGGAAGCTGATGTTGGAAGACAACTCAAAACTCTAGATCCTGCTCATTCTCTATATGCTGGTTGAGTCTCCTGGCAGTGCTTTCAAGAGAACCTTCTTGTTCTCCTGAATCCAAGGGTTGATCTTCTGCATGCACTCCCTCTGCAACCCTTTCCTGAGCCAACTGCTCATATTCAATTCCAGATGCTGACATCCATCTAGAACTACTATACATAGTCATTCCTCGAACCAAGTACAATCTCTCTTTCCAATCATCGAGCAATAATGCTTCGACCGGTTGTACTCCTATAGGATACAAGAACACATGTCCCGACCTGAACATTGTTCCCCATCCTGAATCTTCCAGGGATGAAATAGAAATTAAATTCACTGGAAACCCTGGGACAAACAAAACTCCTTCCAAAGTGAAGAGCTCACCAAATTCAAGTTGGAACCTGACTGTTCCAACCCCTCTGACTGCTCGAGTAATGTCGGTCATAACATTGCAACAAGGTCCAATCTCATTGATACTCATAAAGGCACCCCACATGGCAGTCATGTGTTTGGATGCACCACTATCAATGATCCAAGAATCTGCAAACCTTTCTGAGCTTCCCATGCTTGAATCAAGAGATACAAGACAAAGTTCTTTCGCAAATTCCTTTGAGAAGTCATCTACAACAATTGAAACTACTGCACAACTTTCATCCTTCTTCTCCTTCTTCCGATTAGGACAATGGCTTGCAAAATGTCCAAGTTTGTTGCAAACATAGCAACGAATCTTACTCAAGTCTTTCTTCTTCTTGCCTTTGATTTTTACAGCAATGGCCGCATTTTCATCAATATCAATATCTGTCTTGGCTTTACCTTGAGACCCCTCCCAGATCTCCTTTTGGGTCAAGTCATCCCATAATCTACTCCAGTTTGGCAACTTCTCTCTACCCACCACACATTTTACAAAAACCTCCCACTCTTTGGTAAACCCCTTAAGGGCTATCCTCACCATTTCTGAGTCAGAGATGACCTCACTTACAACAACTAGCTCATCTTTCACTTGAGCCAATCTGGTCAAGTAGGTAGCTACATTATCCTCCTTGATCATTCTAACACCATGCATCTTGTCTTTCAGGGCCATCTTTCTATTCTCATTTTTGGCTTCAAACAAATTTTTCAAAGTGTCCCACATCACTTGGGTTGTTGGTTTCTCAGCCAAGTGTGGGATAAGGTGGTCTTTCACGCCATCCAGCAAGATTCTTTGTGCCTTAGCCTCCTTTATCTCATGAAGGTCTAGGGCAACTGGGTTATTTGTGGGTACAACAACAATTGTATTGACAAAATTCCAGATCTTATTCTCCTTTAGAACTGCTGCTATTCTAACTTTCCATTGAAGGTAATTAGATATGCCATCTAATCTGTCCTCAAACCTTATACAGAAAACCATTATTTCTTTAGTTGTTCTTGCTGAAAATAAACCAATCAAAATCACAACAAAACAATCCCTAACTCTCGCTTTCTCCTTTCAACTTCACTTACAAAAACCTAGGCTCTGATACCATGTAGATTTTATATGACAAAAAACAAAACTTCACTGAAACCTTTCGTCAAACACTTGGTTGAAATACTTGACTTGCATTTAATCTGAGTTATTAATGAACCAATTACACCACATGCATTTAATGAACTGGAATCAAACTGAAACTGAAATGAAAGTACCAATCAATCAAGTAGATCCTATTGTAAGCAGTTGACACAAGCAATTGGGCATAAGCCACGGAAAATCCTCATGAACTGTGAGGCAACCCAAATATAGAGAAAATCTTTTATTTCAAGTACAAATTACAATCATTCAAGCTATACTTATCTCATCATCTGACCAACATTTGTCTTTAGAAACTGTACGGACTGTTATTGCTCCCTTTCTGTCAATTTCGTACATTGTACGGACTGTCCAGACCAGCAATAAATGCACAGAAATCAGTCTAGAAATGCATGCTTGCAATCTGAAACTGTACGACCTTCATTAATAACTGTATTAACCTCGATTTGCATGTTGGAAATCACTGTACGGCCTAGAAATAATAAATGCGCCCTCCAACTGTGTATACAACAGTACGACCCATAAATTAAATGCTCATGCTGTACGAAATTCTCTCTTGGAAACGGTGCTTGAAATATTGCTCTTGCTCTATCTTTCTCCAACTCATTAATTGATCTCTCTCTTCAATTAATGACAATGTGACTTCAATAATGTTTTCTCTCTTTCCCTAGATGTCTTTTTGTATTTTTCCTCTTCCCAAAACCCTAACTAACTAATCTCAACTAACTCATCAATGGCTGAGATCAATCATATCTAAAGGATCACATTAAATGCTCATTTAATAATACACTTTTATATTATAAAACACTTTAGGACAGTCAAAATGGTCCCCACCATGTAAAACATCACAAAATCATGGTGTGACCTCCTGAGTTACATTTCTAACGTACACACTACATTGGCGACTAAACCTTATTTTCTACCGACATTTCGGTGCTTGATTGTCTTTCTCCTCCAACATTTCAGCGCAAAATCCCCTTTCCTCACCGACATTTCGGCGTGGAATACTCATTCTTCATCGATGTATCGACGAAGATCTTCTTTCTTCGCAGATACATAGTGTATCGGCGGCTCGAGAACATTCTTATGCTTAGCTGAATTTTGAGATTTTTCGGATTTGTGATTGTCGCAAAAACGCTCGACTAGGTGCTCTGAGCCAAATTTAATGACTTAGGGGTCAAATCGACCCCCATAAAACATCAATAGCATACAAAATTTGAATTTAGGACCATGACCCCAAATTCTTATTTTTTACCCAAAAACTACATAGATCTAAGTTTGGTTGTTGTAGCAGACCCATACAACCTTGGTGTTGTAACCAGTGCTATGATACCACCCTGCAGTGTCCCCACTACCTAACCCATAAAAAGAATTCTATTACCAATAAAACTAAATGCATATACAACATTTCTAAAACATGAATACAACAACTTATACTCATGCACAACATATATTTGCTTAAAAATCAGAGTTCATACACAACAATAAAAACCCATGAATAAAATTGATAAAATAGAGATAAAATCACTTATCTTTTAACAACAAATGAGCAACATACTGCAAGGGATGAACGTTCCTCCCAACCATAGATTTGTTGCGCCAAATCCCAACAACAAATCACCCCCGAGTTGGGGCTACGATTCCACAAAAGAGGGTTTCTCTCTCACGGCCCAATTCACTCCCACAATCCACTAGTTTTCTAACAACTATCCGAATCCTCCAGCTCTCTTCCCCTCAACCTATGAAACCCAAGGAATTGGGATCCCCCTTCACTGCATACAATCCCTCGAGCCTTCTCTCTTCCCTCCAGGGCTCTAGCACAAGGTTGGCTAGGAATGCTAGTTGCCCCAAGAAAATTAACAAAACAATTCACTGTTCAAGGGAAAATCATTCACACAAAAATCTCCCTATCTACAGGCCTAACATCTTGCTTCTTCATGCAACAAAAGTTGCAACAAGTTTCCCACAACACCTACTATAGTTGCCTTCAAGTTCCAATGCTCTCCACTACCTTGCTGCTCCAAAAAATTCATACAAAAACTATCCACAATGGCCACTTGAACATCTCTTTTACCCATGAGAATTGACTCACATTCCCCAAGGTTGATTGTACTTAGCCCCCATGCTCTCATAACTGTGGGGTGTGACTTTTCCCACCAACCCCTCTCACATGTATTTAATGTTTGGGCTCTCATACACTCAAAAGCAATTTAGAAGATTTACTCAAAGCAATAATTTTAGGAAATTGGGTTGGAATTAATACCCATTAATAAATCCCCCCCCTTGGATCCCTCTCTTAGACATTCTTAGGCATTCCCATCTCTTGTGGAAACTTAGCCCCCAATTACTCTGTTTGCGTCCACACGCATCCATCACATTTATTTTATTATTATGATCATATACAATGTTTACAAATTAGATATTCAGACTTAGGCCATACATTGTATTTAATTACACATCACTAAAACGAGAATTATAAATGGGGGTGTTACAAAGAAAATATAAAGCATGCAAGAAATCATTTATTTATTTATTTTCATCGTTATATCATTTTTCTATTTCATAATATAAATACTAAACTAAGATGAATTCATACAAAAGAAATGAACAATATCAATAATGCAATAAATCAAGCACACAACATGACCTACCTAGCCTACCTACCCTACTCTAAGCTAGGAAATCAAGTTACTTCTGGAAAATAGGGTTTGAGAAGGTATCCATTAATAGGTAATGATAACTTCTCTACCTCAGGTGTAGTCAAGTGGAAAGAGTTAGTTCCGGTCTTCCCCTCAATCCAGTAGGGACCAAGCCATAAGCTATCAAACTTCTTGTGCATCTTGGGCTTTTCCTTCCACTTGTCCCACAACAGTACAAGGTCACCCTCTTCAAATTCCTTTGTCTTGCTTTGTGATCAAATGTCCTTTAATCTTATCCTAGTTCTTTGCCATTTGATCCAAAGCATTTCTCCTAGACTCATCCAATTCTACAAGTTGTTCAATCCTTCCCTGCAATGCCTCATCAGTCATATATTGTTGTGCAAACTAGAGGGTAGGGATCTGGAGGTTGATTGGCAGTTTGGCTTCCAATCCATATACTAGCTGAAAAAGGATCATTCCTGTGGAAGTCTTAGTAGTGATACGCTCTGCCCATAATGCATATTTGATCTTGCTATCCCATGCCTTCTTGTTTTCCCCTACAATCTTCTTGATAATATTCATCAAGATCTTGTAACTAGATTCTGCCAATCTGTTTCCTTGGGGATAATAATTGGATGAGTGAGACAAAAAAATTCCATACTTGAAGTAAAAATTTGTTAATGCTAGAGAGTTGAAAGCCTTTGCATTATCAGTGGTAATCTTGGTAGGGGCATCAAACCTTGTTATTATTCTATCTTCAAGAAAGCTCATCACGACTTCCTTGGTTTCCTTTTTTGTCGGGATGGCTTCTACCCACTTAGTGAAATAGTCTGTAGCAGTCAATACCCAACGTTGTCCGTTGCTAGAGTTGTCCTTAAACTCACCAATGAAGTCTAAACCCCATTGTTTGAAGGGCGCCTCAACAACGACCGACTTCAAAGGTAAGGCGGGCAATCATTGTTTTCCTGAAAGAATTGACAAGGTTGGCAAGACCTCACATATCGTTGAGTATCAGTAAACAAAGTAGGCCAATAATAACCAGCTCTCAAGATCTTGTGGGTTGTGGTGTGGGCAGAAAAACGATCGCCACAATGCCTAGAATGGAGCTCCATGATCAATTTATCAGCTTCACCGTTGTTTACACATCTGAGGATAACTCCATCAGAGTTCTTCCATCCCAGACCATCTTGAGTCAGACAATAGTTCATGGATTTCAATCTCGGGGCTCTTCTCTTATGATCAACCAAGTGGTCGGGGCATGAAAGGTTCTTCAAGTAGTAGATGATGTCGGAATACCCTTCGTCATGTTCTAACTCGCTCAGAACTACATTGACTTGATCATTTTCTCCCATTTTAATGGCTTCCTCATTGCTCTTAGTTAAAATCTTGGCCAAACCTTGTCCTTTAATGATCTTGGTGGGATTAATCTCTAAGTCGTACTCATTAATCTTTGACACCCACTTTCCCCTAGTCCCATGGCAATCTTGTTGGGGAAGGACATCCTTGACAGTGGGGTATGGCACATATGCTCTGATCTTATTATAACCAACATAGCTCTTAAAGTGCTTGAAGGACTTGACATGAGCATAAGGTTGCTTCTCATTGATTGAATACTTTAGTTCTGCATCTCTAAGGGTGTTGTTCATGAAGGAAATAGGTTGTTCATAATCATCCTTATTCTTTTGTAATAACACCCCAACAATAGTGTCTTGGGAAGCAAATGAGAAAATTGTGCAATCTCGGGAATAATCAGGGCTAACGAGGACAAGCACCATAGTAATTGCTTCTTTAATATCTTCAAAGGATCATATGTTGTCATCATACCATTTGAATGAAACATCTTTCTTCAGTAATCCATTCATTGGTTTGACCTTGACAAAATTTGGGATAAATCTTCTAATAAAGTTGATCTTACCAAAGAATGACTATAAGGACTTCTTGTTAGTTGGGGGATGTATCTTCTTAGTGGATTCAACTCTCTCTAGGTTGATTGAGATACCATACTTTGGATTCAGAGAAATATCATACTTCCTACACCGCTCAAATATCTTCCTAAGTTGTGAAACATGTGCATTTCTTTCCTTAGAAACAACCATTAAATCATCTTGGTATATCTCTATGATTTTCCCTATTAAGTCCCTAAAGGAAAAATACATGGCTCTCGGGAAGGTGGATCCAACATTCATGAGACCAAAGGGCATCCTTAAATACATAAAGGTCCCCCATGGGGTGGTAAACGCAGTCTTGAGTCGATCCTCCTCCCTTACCAAGACTTGGTTATGCCTAGAAAAACCATCCAACATTGACATCATTTCAACACTAGTGACTCTTTGTAACAAGTGTTCCATGTTGAGGAGGGGGTGATTGTCTTTAAGTGATAGTTGGTTGAGGTTCCTAAAGTCCACACATAATCGAATGTCTCCAGTCTTCTTTCGGACAACAACCAAGTTGGACATCCAAGAGGAAAATATCTAATGGGGGCTATGATCCCTGCATCAACCATTTTTGGGAGTTCTTTTTGGATTTCGGGGGCTAACTTGGGGTTAATATGCCTTAGTTTCTGTCTAAATGGTTTGCCCCCCCGCTTCTTGGAGAGGGATGGCATGTTGGATAACATCACCCTTATAAGCCTTGAGATCATCATATGCCCAAGCAAAAATGGCTTATACTCTCAAATAAGGCTTAACATACTCTCCCTTGCAACATGGGTAGTTCCTTTACCTATCTTTACCATCCTTGGGTCATTTTTTGAGCTGAGATTGAACTCAAAAGATTGATCAGATTGGTCAATAACAGGATTTCCTTTGTACATATCATGTCTATCGAATATTCTTTCCAAAGGCACAACTCCCTTTGGGAGAGTATCATTAGGCAAGTCTTCGATTTTCAAGTTCATGGATTCGGCTAGGAAATTAACTTGAGTATCGGAGAACTACTTGCTGCTTTGCAAGAAGCGAAGGATTTGGGCATCATCATTGAAGACTTGCCAATGCTCAAGGTTATCAGGGACATATGGTCGAAAGATAATTGTCGCTTACATATATCACGAAGCATTTCTTCATAGGGTTGTAAGGTGGCTGCAGAGACAGCTAAAGCGTTTGCAACATGATTCTTCTCTCTTGGGACAACTTGAATTGAAAAGGAATCAAAGAGTTCTATGGTGTCCCAAATCGAGTTCTTGTATCTCCTCAATTTTTCATTCTTAGTAGAAAATTTATTTTTTACTTGGTATACTACCAAGCCAGAGTCACCTATAACCTTTAAGAACTTAATATCTCTATTGAGGACTAGGTCGAGCCCTATGAGTAAAGCTTCATATTCAGCAATGTTGTTTGTACAATCGAACTCTAGCCTATAAGAGAAAAAGGTGGCCTCTTTAGAAGGGGCTATGAGGACAATCCCCACACAATGACATGGGACAAGAAGGACATAGAAATACGAGTGTTTGACACATGACACAACGACCTCAGAAATAGGACATGGAGGACACGTTTATATATATATATATATATATATATATATATATATATATTTAAAAAAATTATATATGTGAAAAAAATTTGAAAATTGCACATACAAAAATGAAATATAGACATAAAGATTCATATTTTGTTAGAAACTAGAAGATTTACATGATACAAAACATGTAACATAATACATTGTAACATCAATGATGATAAAATGACGAACACTGAACACACGAGAAATTAGAACCATGAGCTACAACATCTTGATCTCATTAAGTCACCAAAATCAAAATGTATTACAATGTAGATAGATACTGAGTTAGATACTATAGGTGGGAATGCCAATGGCAAATACAAAATAGCCATAGGGTAGATATTAGAACCGTAGATGGAAGAATCTCATAGCTCATGAGTCGTGACTGTCAGTATTCCTCCATGTCATAATCATCAAGATCGACATCACTACCACTGCTCTCTCCTCCATCCTCCTCCCCCTCCTCTATATCCAATGCAATTTGTGCATCTGTTGATCTGGAGGATGATCCCTCAAGAGGATCACCATCATCAAAAGTGACCGGCTCTAGCACTAGTAAGATCCAAGTTGGCTAATGCCAACTCAACACTGTTGTCCAAACCCATATCATCAGGAAACACATCCCACATCTTTGTCTTTCCCTTCAACCACTCTTCTCTCTACCTGTAAATAAGACGGAGGTTGGTGTGCACATACACCAGTAAGTCACCTGACACAATGACAAAGAAAAGAGTTCAACAGAAGATTTTATACTTGAGTGAAGGTTACATTTTTACCGGGATCGTGACATAAGAGTTTAACAATCAATGCCACCAACATCGAGGTACATTAAGGGCTTGGTGCCCTTGATTAAATGCTAGTTCCATACCCTCATACATGATAGAATCCAGTGGAAACATTGCAATCTTGCCAATCTTGAAATTCTGAAAGCCGTTAGGTCTGTTGAATTTTGAATGGGACCTAAAATTCCACTTTCTCCATATGAAATCCAATGAGGTTGGAACCAATTGAAACATCCTAAAACAATTAATGGTAATGTTAAAAATTTAATTAAAAGGATGAAAATGAAAGATAAGGAGAATGACACTTGTACTTTAAGAATTTAATATTACCATTAATTACTAGGGTGGGTGAAATGGAGGGGGTGGGGACCTCTTTAAATAGCATTAGTAAGGCAAAATAACCCTCAATTGCACACCAAAACACCTCACAGCTGCAACTTGCATGAGAAAACATGAGCCTGGGTCCTTTTCTGTGCAAGACACATGTTCTATTTTCAGGACACGCTAAGGGCATGTGTTTGGCACGTTTCTTGTGAAAAGGACACGTGACGAACATGTGTTTGGCACGTATCCTGAATGTGTCATGTCCAACACGTAGGATACACGACACGTAGGGGTTTTGGACGTGTCTGGTGACTTAGCCTGCACCAAATCCTGAGCTAGAGTGGGCACCATCAAACTCCAAAGTCCAAACATCACCAATGTTTTGACTTTCTTCTACCTGAGTCATAGGGTCAATAGCATAAAAATTTCTCATTTTATCATCCAAATACATAACTTCATCCATAGAACTTTTGGGAGCCTTGACTTGGTATCTCACAATAGGTTCTCTATAGAGGGTGAAAAAGCCCCCTTCAGGATGAGGGATGGTGGGATAGGTCAAGTCCATTTGGAGACTACCCCCCAAGGTTGCGGCCCATTCTCTAGATAATAACATCTCCCAAGCATTAGGTACGTCTATTACTACAACATCCATGAGAAGGGATATATCAAGATAAGCGGCCAAACTAACCTTAAGGTCCTTGATGAGACCACAAATAGGGATGGAGCTTGAATCAATTCCACACACATTCTTATAAGGCTGCGTAATCTCTAGGTTAAGTTGATTCATGACCTTTAGAGACACAACATTTAGCGGAAGCACCTGAATCAAGCATGCAGTTGTGGAGGAGTTCATTAACAACTAATGAGATGAAGAAAGGGACATGCCTTCCATTTCTTCTATCAAAATTTGCAGAGTGGAGAATTACAGGAAGATCCCTTTCTTCTTGAGGGTGAAGAGGCTCCTCAATGTTAGGCCCTTGTGAAGGCACAAGGATATCAGGGTTATGTTAAAGGCCTAAGGATTCCTCGTGTGAAGGAACAATGCTGGTAATGTTCATTGTTTACATCACGATCATTATCTCCCTTGGGAATGATAAGGCTAACACTTATTTCAGCAAATTCATCCCTTTTCTTGGATTCTTGACCCATGAGACCTGAAGTTTTGACTTGGTTCTTCTATCATCTTTGGCCTTCTCAAGCTCCCGTTGTCTTTTAGAAATGGCAAAGGTTTCTTTAGCACAATTGATATTGTTAAGGTCTTGTTTGTAAAGGCTATATTTCTTTTCAAGAACATCAATCTTAGCGATAAGTAGCTCTTGGTTTTGTTTCATTTACATGAGTTTTTGTTCTTGAGTAGTTGGGTGACTCACCTTTTCAGAATGGTTGCTAGTTTGAAAGCAGCCAAGTCAGCTTCTATCTGGGAGGTGAGCTCTTGTGCTTCAAGAAGGGACTTGGGAGACTTATATTTTAATATGAAACCTATTTTCCCTTGGAGGGAGTAAATATATTTTATTTTGATAGCCTCTTCTTCAGGTTTAAAATTATCTGGAAAATCTTCTATCAAAGCGTCAAATCTTGCATTGAATTTACTAACAAGCTCTTGCTCTCCCTTTGTGATGTGACAAAATTGAGAGAAAAACAAGGCACCATCTTTTTCAATCCCCCATTTTTTCAAGAAGACATTCTCAAGTGTCTTCCATGTTTTTATGCTTTTGCAAGGAAGGCTAGTACACCATAACCTAGCATCCTTTACTAATGAAGTAGAGAAGAGACTCATCATTACATCTTGATGTTCATAGTGCACATTGTGTAAGCCCAAAGTGCTATAGAAATTTTTCAAATGCTCTTCAGCTAAGACATCATTGTTACCCAAGAAGTTAGGAAGCCAAGTATCAACATCATTAGGAAGATCATGGGGAAAACCTCGGATTCCAATCATGTCTAAGGGTATAAAGGTATTGGTATTCCATGGTTGAGGAGCCATTTGAGATATGGGCTGATTATTAGGATATGTCCTTTTACAGGTTCTCATAGGTGGAGTCGCCAAATGATCTCTCTAGGGGAGGATCATCAAGAGGTAAAGAAAGGGATTCTTTCCTTAGTGGAGTCACCAAGTAAGCTTGTAAGAAAAGGCTTTGACGTAAGCTTACCAAAGAGAAGTCGTAGAAAGAATGACTCAATTCTCCCCGACAACAACACCAAAATGTTATCACAGGATTTGTACTTGTGCAAAGCCCTCCACAAGATGCCAATATTATGTAACAACTAGAAGTAGTGTCATTGTCACCTAGGAAAATACATCCCTCGTTTTAGTGGAGAGAGGTCCAACACAAGGGAGGCTTCCCTAGTGACCTCAAAGGATGCTATAGCGAGCTAAGGCAAGTCTATAACCCCCCTATCCTAGTCACTCAATAGGTTAGGCTAGGCCTAGGAAAAGGTGAAGGGAAAAATTAGTTTGAACAAGGTAATTGGTTAACATGTGCAAGACAAGAAACATTCCAAAGCATATAATAGTCAATTACCAAGTTATGTTGCTTATCAGTCACCTTTAGACACTAGATAACAAGTAAATCCATTTGCTGTTGTAAAATTGCAACAGTAAACCAGTCTATATCAGCAATGAGTAATTTGCAACGGCAATAAGAAAATCAGTCCAGAAAATTAACAATTGTATCTTAGACTTTAGCCCTCAACAAGTAGAATAACGTCCAATTGCTAAACAATGATTCTGAGCAAGTTTTGCCACAATATTAAGTAAATATTCAGCAATTTATACAAGCCCTAATGACTGTAGCGTTCAATTTATGACAGCAGCAAGTTTACCAATGATTATTCAAAGCATTAGAGTAAAATCAACTTGCCAATGTTGTCATAAAACCAAGTTAAGAAAGAGTTTTGAAAGAGAGAGTTTCTAATTAACTAGGTTTTCAACCATCACTTGCAATCAATAAGATTATTGTCGTTTCTCTTTTATTTGGCAAATGGAATCAAGGCAAATGCCATGAAAATTGCTAGAGGCAAGAGAGAGGTGAAGATCAAGCTCGTGCATATACCATCATAAACCCTAACCCAAACTTCTTGAAAACAAAACCTAGGGCATATACCCTCATAAATCCTAGGCGTCGTTTTCTTCTCTAGCTTCTAGCAACAAGGTCTTAATTGAACTAGGTCAAACCCTAGGGGGATAAACCATCTTAATCCCTAGGACTTGAATTAGCTAAGACAAAACCCTAGGGTATAAACAATCTTAAGCCCTAGAACAAGTCTTAAATGCTTCAACAATTAATGATAAATGAAAGGAGGGAAGGGGATAAACAATCTTAATCCCTCCTAGGGTTTCAAGCATACAAGGTAACATGCAACAATTAACCATCAAAAAGAGAATCCACCAAAATACACCACACAAAAGCATAAAATTTGAAGAACACTTACTAGGTCAAGAGCTATGCATGAGGAAACCCTAACTCAACATTCCATCAATCAACAAGAGAAAAGCATCCAACATAACTCTCCTTCAAAATTTGCGCACAAGTACTTCTAGCGAAAAAAGAGAGAGAAGAGACAAGTAGTGGTGTTTCTCACAAGTGCTAGAGTGATGATTAAATGAGTTGAGCACTCCCTCTATTTATATGAGGTAACCAAGCACTATTGTCCACAATAATGAGTAAAATGACAATAATTCATGATACAAGGTGGGGTCGAGCCCTCAACTAGCCTCTAAAGTGACAATACATGCAAATACACCATAATAATACCACACGTGTGGTGATGTCAAGCCTCCAATGGGTGAAGAGAACCTCCCAAGGCCACATGTCATCATCAACTGGTGCAAGCAAGGTGGAAGACCCTCATCAAGTGTTGAATAAAGTGTGGGTCTCCTACCCATCTGTGTGCCATCATGGCCATATTTTCAAAATGAAAGCCCATCCATCCATCGTTCAAGGTCCAGAAGGTGTGAGAGCCTATATCTGAGTATGTCAAGCCATCATGTGACTCAATGCTCTGCATCACACATGCCATATCCCGCAATAGATGCACAACGTCCTGGGTGAAAGCATGGGATGTCCTTCAAAGGACCATGTCAGGTGCATCTGAATCAATCAAAGTTATGGAATCAAGCAAGACCAATGTTCACAAGGTACAAGAGTCCTTAGATCATATAAAGTAAGCTATTACTTAACATAGAAGCCACATCAACAATTCACATTAAGTATCCCTTTCAAACTTCACATTAGCTCAAGACTTTATGCAATTTGGCAAGTTTAGGTATGAGAGGACCATCAAAAGACCCTATCAGGTGCGATGACCAGTGTAGGAAAGAAAATACCTAAGTAGAGGGATACGTCCTTGGAGATGCAGGAAAGGAAAGAAACCCCTTCAAGACTAAGTGTGATAGTGAAACATGTTGGGCTTACTTCATGGCATATGGAATCATTTGGTCCATTTCTATGAGTGCCTTTGTAGAGGGAGCACTTGCTGCTTGAGGTACCCTTTCCTTGGTACTTTTTGCATTCCAAATCCCTTCTCTTGCCTTTTGATACTCATTTATTACTTTGCAAGTCCCCTTTACAGGTTTCAAGCCTTACTATTTCATTTTTACTGGGATAAAGTCTTGTTATAGATGTGCATTCAGTGCATCAGGACAAGGGGCAATTACCATTAGAGTGTTGATTAAGGTTGGTTGTCATTGATGTCAACCCTTGAAGAAAGCCCCGCAGCACAAAGGTTTGGGTAATGGACCTATTGTCGTCCTTATACACACTTGCTAACGTGAGCTAAGTCCGACTCACTTAGTGTGTCCTTGGAGGCACAATGCCTAGATTCACAGCTCACGCTATCACTTTGACCGAAACCTCTTCCGTCTAGGCTCACTCCTAAGGAAGCCAAGGGGGGTAGTCCCTAGTTTCTAGATTAGTTTTAGAGTTATGTTCTAGGAGTTGATTTTAATTATTTACAAGGTTTGGGGGATACTAATCCTAAGATGCACAAGCAACAATACAAGGTGCAAGGGTTAGCATGTGAAGCAAGCCTTTTCCTAGGTCAACTAAGACTAGTGCCTAAAGATTGGGCTTGGGGTCAACTAAGTTAAGGGGTTGTTCGTTACAAGTAGATTACAATATTACTTACAAAAGAATAATTGAACTCAAAATGGATACAAGATAGAATGCTAGATTACAACAACAAGCTAACCACTTTATTTGTTTGTGTTTCTGCAGGATATAAGGAGATTAAAACATCACACCGCATTTACAAGATTATCATCAACATATCACCACATCAACAAAGAAGATTTAAAGATTTAAGCACAAATGTTATGAAGATGACTCACTCTTAGTTATTAAACCCTCAAGGTATTTATTAGATTAAGCCCAAGGTTAAGTTGTTAAGCTTTCTTAAGATTGTTAAATTTTATTAAGCTTTCACCAAAGCCTCCTCCCCCTATTGCCAAATAACTGCTGGATGCTCAAGATAGTATAGCAACGAGGCTAACCCTAGATTTCTCAGTCAGTCTTAAGACAAGAGTACTTCCCGGAGAAAACATGTCCTGTGTGCCGTGAGACAGTCCCCTACCTACACCCTCCGTTGTTTTCCTCAAGTCCCGTTTTAGATGGTGAAGATGGTGGTCTGAGGTACCCTAAAGAGTCTATTAAGTTATTATATGAGTTAGGTAGACTTTTAGGAGTGTTTTAGAGTGTTTTAAGAGTTTTATGACACTTTTTAAGAGTGATTTAGTGACTTGGCTGAAACTCACTTTAGCCTTTAAAATGTGTTGATTTAGTTATGAAATTAAGAGCATTAACACATGCATATGTCACTTGATTGCACAATTAGATAGCTTGAAAAACAATAACAAGGACAAGAACAACTTGCCAACCAATAGAAGAGAAACAATCACACTTATATCATATTCAAGAGCATTGAGTGTGAAAAAAGAAAAAGATTTAGACGTTGCCTACTTATCAACTTAGAAACAAGTTACTTCAAGCATATGGGATCAAGAGATCTATGCAATGAAGAAGAACACCATCTACTTATTGAAGCATTTAAACATCAAAGATTATAGATCTAAGCATGAAACATAAAGATAAAGGCTTGAAATAAGGTAAGCATGCATGAGATCTAGTTAAGTTAATTTAAGATGCCCAATAGGCTTAAGCTAGAGAATTATTAAGTGTATTAGATCTAGATCTAGAACAATTATAACATTTAGCATTTAGATCATAATTATATATTTAAACCCTAACCTAACCTTTTGGGGTATTCCTCTCCCAAATAGGTAGGCAATTAATTTTAGCTTGCTTAATTAGAAATTATTGAGAAAAAGATAAACAAGCAAGCAAGAGATAGAAGCAAGAAGTAAGCAAAGGGAAGAAGCAACAAGCAAACCAAGCAAAACCCTAATCCCCACGTCCTAGGGTTTGGGAGATACCCTTTATCTCACAAACCCTCACGTTCTATCTCAAAAAGGGCAAAAAAAATCAAGTAAAGCAAGATCTAGGCTAGATCTAAACTACCCAAGAGCTCACACGTGGGAGGAGGTCGTACCACTTCTCCCACAACTATGAGCCACTACAAGCAAGCAAAAGGGAGAAAAAGTGAGGAAAAATGCTTAAAAATTGAAGAGATTGAGAAATAGCTACCAATCCCTTTGGGGGTCTTTGAGTGTTGTGTGGATGCCTTTGGGTAGCCAAAACCCCTCTCAACCAGATCTGAACCTGCAAAAACCAGCAAACTATGCTTGTTGAAAATGTTACACACAACAATACCAATGAAGAAAAACTTTTGTTTTTTGAGAGCAAAAGTTTCTCTTGAATTTTTTTATGAAAAGTTTATATTATGATGACCATAAAACTATATTATGCTAGCTGAAATATGGATTGCAACAGAAATATAAAGAGAAAGAGCAATAGAAGAAGATTGCTTGGAGTGTATGAAAATCTCAAAGGGAGACTCTTCCAAGAGGCACCCTAATGAAACCCTTGAAGTTCAACCTGCAAAACTCAACACAATAGCATGCATACAATGGATAATATGGAGGGTTAAACTAATAAAGTGAAATACTTGCACCCTATCCAGCTAACCACATATATAGATCTACAAGACTACTCTTTGCAAGATCTACTCAAATAAAATACTTTACCTAAGATCCATTCATGCAACCATCATATCGAATTGAAACAACTTTACCTCATGTGTTTGTAAGAACCAAAATACTTATAGCTCTTCCCAAAAATCCTCCAAAGCTTCTTTTATTATTGAATCAAGAAATGGGATCTTGGAGAAATACTTGCTCCAAAACCCTAAGAGAAGAAGAATGAAAATGGATGGAATAGAGAGAGAGAGAGAGTGAAAAATCAAGTAGCATAACATTAGCTCAAGATATGTTATCTTGGGAGTGAGGAGAGGGATCGATTTATACTTAGAGAGGCAAACCTACCTCTCTTGGATCAATGCCAAGTGTCCACCACCAAGCATAAGAGTAGATCTCAAGGCTAGGGCGCACCATCTAGGGTTTAGATCATAGATCTAGGGTGTAGATGGGTGTGGGAGGTGTTGGGATCAAGCAAAAGTGTAGTGGAAGGCTATGGGATGCGTGCTAAGGGAGAGAAAAAGGCCCCAAGTAATAAAAACGAATTTTCCTTGGAGATCCACAAGAGGAGGGGGGTAACTCTCCTTGGAGGGCACACCACTTGGGGGAGATCACATGGATCAAGGATGTGGATGAGTGAGAGAGTGTTGGGATCAAGCAAAAAGGCAAGTGGGAGGCTAGGAAAAGTGTGCCAAGGGATATATTTAGTCTCCCCTTAATTTTTTCATTATTTGTTTTCTTTTTGGAGACTTTCTAGAAGGGAGGCACACCCCTCTAGGCAAAGTGACGTTTTTGCCTAATGGCTAGGTGGGGGGGTGATGTGAGGGTTGGAAAAGGTTAGGAAAAATCTCTCTCACCTTTATCCATCTTTACATCATCCTCTAACTCATTATTACAAAATTACATTTTTGCTATGTTTGGACTTTAGCAATTAAAATTGTTGTTTTTTGACTGGACACTTCGGGTGGACAAACCCATAGCAAAAGTTGTCCGACCAAGCTGAAACTTGGTCCATGGATGTAGGGGGTGCTATTCCATTTCTTTTGAGCACAAATACTCCTATCAAAAGTTCAAGGACCTAGTTTTTACAATTTTTGCTCAAAAATAATTAATTAATTAAATATTAAACCTCCAAACTTAGGGAAATTTAATTAAAAAAAACTAACTTAGACTTGATGGAATTCCGTGAAACTTTCTAAGATGTCTTGCATGGTCATTTACAATGATTCCCTATAATAATTATCAAAAGATAAGCCACTAGAACGTCATTCACCACTTTGGAGGAATGATTGCAAGTGTGAGGGAAAAACTCAAGGAAAATCAATAAGGCTAAAAAACCCAATTGATAACCTGAGGATAAAAAACCCTCGGTGAAAGGAACTTTCCCAGTGAACCGATCCCAAGCTAACTAACCTAGACATGACTCATGCAGACCTATTACATTATTAACCCACGCAGGGGTGCGGAAATTCCAATTACAAAAAGAAGTGTTGGGGTCAAACATGCCCTATAGAACCAAAGTCTTCGACAAATTTGCATATGATGATGCATCTTTTCATGGCACATGTGTTAATGTTTTATGCTGATATTATAGTTCTTTGCATTTCATAAGATAAGAGCATAATATAAACAAGATCACTGAGAAATACACATCCACAATAGACACA
>ML782022.1:781792-825114 GCA_009831015.1 Picea engelmannii
ACATGTGATGAGGTACCTTAAAGGTACAATAGATTATGGTCTCAGCTATGATGGAGATCATGATTTCACATTGAGTGGATATACTGATGCAGATTGGGCAGGAAGTGTTTCTGACAGGAAAAGCACTTCAGGATGTTGTTTCATTTTGGGATCAACTATGATCTTGTGGCAGAGTAGGAAGCAATCTAGTATTGCTCTCAGTACAACGGAAGCAGAATACATTGTTGTATGTTCTGCCAGCTGCGAAGCTATATGGCTTCAAAAGTTGTTGACCGGCCTATTTGACTTAGAGATGAGAGCAACCTTGATTCTATGTGACAACCAGAGCTGCATAAAAATAACAGAGAATCTTGTATTCCACGACAGGTCGAAGCACATAGAGATCCGTTATCATTACATCCGTGACATGGTACAGAGAGGAGCCTTGAAGCTCCAGTACATTAGCACGGGTGAATAGGTTGTTGACGTGTTGACCAAGCCCCTATCTCATGTGAAGTTTGAGTACTTCCGAGATAAGCTTGGCATAGTCCGAAAGGACCTTCCTCGAAAGGGGGAGTAGTTGTTGTGTTCCTTGCTTCTGACCTAGTTGTCAGACGTAAAGCAAGATGAGATGTGTACCTTGCTTCTGACCTGATGGTTGTGACGTAAAGCAAGATGATATGATGAGACTAGCACTGAGCTTCCGGCTGGATAGTTGTGACGTAAAGCCAGTCTAGTATCCTGCTTCCAACCTGATGGTTGTGATGTAAAGCAGGACGAGTATCTTTCTTCCAACTTGAGTGTTGTGACGTAAATCAAGACGATGAGATGAGACTAGTACAGTGCTTCTAGCTTGATAGTTGTGACGTAAAGCCAGTCTAGTATCTTTCTTCCAACCTGAGTGTTGTGACGTAAAGCAAGACATTGAGATGAGACGAGTACTGAGATTCCAGCTTGACAGTTGTGACGTAAATCCAGTCTTGTATTATGATGAGCCAACCTTGTGCTGTGATGATGATAATGTATCAGTTTTATACTAATACATATTGATGCAGATGATGATGGCATTCCTTGAGAATGACGATGTTGCCGATGAAGAAAACTTCCGATGATTTATAGATACGTCAGTCAGTGTTCCAAGATGATATTGATGATGATGTCCTCTCACCCACTTGATGTTGTTGATGATGTTGTCCTCTCTCTCTCGCATGATGCTGCTGAAGAATACCCTTCTTGTTAAGGTGGAGTGTTAAAATAATGTAACTGCAAAGAGTATTCTTATTATTATTTGATATATTATTCATTGGATCAATCCCCATTGTGGATTGATCATGTCGGTTATTGTAATAAGACCAAATACCCTTTTGTGGATTGGTCAAAAGACAATTGTAATAGGCAGAATAAGAAGTCGACCCCAACAGATATTAAAGAGACCCAGAAATATAATAAAGGTGGGTTTACCCACCCAGTTTGAGAAGTCGGCCCTGCCAGTGAAGAGACACTTCACACGTGCCATACTTGTATAAATAAAGAGGCCAGCGCCTCACTTAGACACACAACTCACTTGCTCATTGAGAGACAAGTTTCAGATCTGCTACTGGAGAAGAAGGAGAGAGAGAGTGGTGCATATATGGGAGAGGACTTTCTGTATTTAGTTTAAGAGATCTCTTGGCATTGTATTGGTTATCTATATTAAGGAAGTTTTGCTGGGTTTTCTTCCCCTAGAGGGTTTCCCAGGATAAATGTTGTGTCTCTTGTGATTGTGTATTTCTTAGTGATCTTGGATTATGCTATTGTTATCTAATGAAATGCAAACAACTATAATAATGGCTTAAACATTAACATTAACAAAGTGGAAGAAGGTATGTAGAACTTGTGCAATAGTGAAGGGTTTGGATACATTACTAAGGCCCAGAAATTGGAAGCAAAGAAACTCAAAGAAAAAAAGAGGAATGTATTATCAGAGAAAGAGAAGGAATGGAGGATCAAGAGTAAGGCCATTTGGCTTCAAGAAGGTGATGAAAACTCTAATTTATTTCATTGATATGCAAATGGTAGAAAAAATGTAAACTCTGTTTGGAAGATTGACAAAGGAAACAATAGGTGGGCAACAGATTTTAAAGACATAACAGATGAGGGAGTCAACTATTTCTCCAATCTTTTCAAAGAGGACTCTAGGGCCACTATTGTTGAAGTGATAAGACTTTCCAATTATTTTCCCAGTTTTGTAAACAATGAGGAAAACTTGGATCTAATGAAAGAAGTGGGGAAAGACGAATTGCTCCAAACCTTACAGAGTTTCCTAAGGGATAAAAGCACTGGTCTTGATGGCCTACTAGTGGAATTTTTCCTAGGATGTTATGAATTCATTGAAGAATATCTAAGCAAGGTGGTGGGGGCCACTAGAATCATAGGGAAAATACTTAGGACATATAATACTACCTTCATTTCTCTGATCCCAAAAGAGAATAATCCAACAACATTTGAAAATTTTCGACCAATATCCTTATGCAACTGCACCTATAAAATTATCTCAAAGGTCATTGCCAGAAGACTAAAAAAGGTCTAATCAAAACAAATCTTGGGGGATAAATTCGGGTTCCTAGAAGGAAGACAAATCCATGATGAAATTGGGATAGCTTAGGAAATCCTCCACTCGAACAAGACAAAAAATCAAAGATTGATGGTAATCAAAGTGGACCTCTCCAAAGCCTATGACATGGTAAGCTAGCTTTACCTGAGATTGATCCTTATTCACTTTGGTTTTTGTCATAATTTTGTAGTGTGGGTGATGAGCTACATTACCTCTGTATCCTTTGTTTTCTTAATCTATTGAGAAACATCCCCTTTCTTTAGACCGAGCATGGGTCTTAGAAATGAATGCCCCCTTTCCCCTCTCCTATTTATACTAATCGCTGACATGTTGAGTTGATTACTAAAAGAGGCATAAAAAATATATCTTTAATTGGATTTGCATTAGCCATGCATGCAATATCACATATCTTTTGTTTGTAGATGATGTACTATTTTTTTGTGAAGGCACTAGACGGATAGTTGAAAAGTTTAAAAACATTTTTGGACTTATTTTGTAAAGCTACAAGTATGCAAATAAATCTTGATAAATCCATTATGTGCATGCGAGACATACTAGAGCATGAACATGTATATTTCTTCGTGTTGTTACTATACCAAGTGATAGATTTGGATCAAGGATTAAAATACTTGGGCTTTCATCTGAAGAAAAATCTATATAAAACATGTGCCTGGCAATGGTTGATTACCAAAGTAGAAAAGAAGATTAACCATTGGTGCAATTGGTGGCTCTCAAGAGGGGGGAGATTGGTACTTGTCAAAGTTGTTTTGGAATCCATACTGGTATATTGGATCTCTTTGGCCTAGGTTATGAAAGGTCTGCTAGAACCAATTAGGAAATTGTGCTATAAAATTATCTAGTCATGAGAAAAATCCAATAAAAGGACTTTTGTTGGCATTTTGGAAAAAACTGGCAGTCCCAAAAGCCAATGGAGGATGGGGCCTAAAAAAATCTCCCTCTTCTCAAAGGCCCTAACAACTGAAAATGTATGGAAGCTAGTCCAAGGAAAAGGATTGTAGGTCCAGGTAATTAGAGTTAAGTACTTGTACCCGGCCATAGTAGAGGATTGGATTAAGAACCATGTGAAACAAGTGCAAGATGCCTCAATAATCTGGAAAGTTGTGAACCCAGCTTTCCAGTTGATTGGTAATTGGTTGATATGGAAGGTGGGCATAAGGGATAAAGTTCAGATAGGCTTTGATCCTTGGATAGGTAGTAAAGGACAACACAGACTACCTTCTTGGGTGACACTGGGACTTTGAAGAAAAGTTTTTTTTTCACTAAGACATATTGTGAATTGGGAGAGGTCTACAAATTGGAAACAAAAATGGCTTACTTGGGAGAAAGTTGGATTGGGAGAGGATCTTGTGAAAGTTTGGAAGTCATATACAGGTGCCCTGAAAAATAACAATGTCAAAATAGGGGAAGATGAAGACTAGTTGTTCTGATATCTTAACCCTTTCGATACCTATGCTCCCAAATTCGGATATAGAGCCCTTTTCGAGGAATGTTTGGTGTCCCTCCAAGAATAAAATCTTCATGTGGCTAGCATTAAACAACAAGGTGCCTATTTGGGAGGTTTTACAGAAAAAATAAAAAAATTATTGGCACAAGATGATTTAGTTTATGCCAACAAGAAGAGGAATCTATAGACCACTTACTACTGACATGTTCTTTTTCCAAAGAGGTCTGGAAAGAAGTTGGAAGCATGGCAAGGATAAGGAATGCATGGGAAGGAGGAAGCACTGAAGAAGCCTTCAAGTTTTGATTTACAAACAAGGACACAAAGAAGATGAGAGTGTTGTCACTCAATAGAACATGGGGAATATGGCTCGCTAGAAACTTGAAACTTTTTGAAGGACAAGGGACCCTTCCCCCTAAATGTGCAATTCAATCTTTTAATATACTAAATGCTTTTCCCAAGGTTGAGGAAAAACATAAAAACCCGAGCAGAAAATAAGTCATCAATTCAGACATTCCTTGGGCATACTTTGATAGTGCCTCTCAAGGAAATCCTCTAGAAGGAAGCCCAAGAGGAATATTGTATCTTTCCTCAAATTATAGCATAGCTTTCAAAGTTGGCATTGGGCATGAAAATGATAATTATTGTGAATCGATGCCTCTCAAATTAACCCTCAAGTTGGTTCAAGAATATGGTGTTACACATCTACAAATTTTGGGGGATTCTTTACTTGTTATTCAATGGATTCAAGAGGAATAATTTCTAGGGAATTTTACGTTACAACCACTCTTTGATGATATACAACAACAGATGGTGGCCTTCTCACACATTTCTTTGTCACACACACACACACACACACACACACACACACACACACATATATATATAGGGATAGGAACTAGGTAGTGAACGGCCTCTCAAAAGAGGCATTGGGGATAGAGTGTGGTACCTAGACTATTTCCATCTTTCAGGATGGGCTCACAGTTGATCTCCCTAATGCATCATGGATATAACTTACTTTTTATTGATAGTGGACAGATTGCATATTTTCCTTTTAAAATATGTATTGCTGTATATTTTTGTCTTTTCAAGTCATGGAACAACAATACTTTTATGAAGATATAGCTCAGATATATGTGATAGTGGACATTTTTCAGATTTTGATGTTGAAAGTTGTAATTAATGTCCTTTTAAGTAAAAAAAAACTATTTTTTTTAATATAACTCATTGATATATAATGCATGGACATAGAACATATGATCCATCTAGCTACAAAGCCTTTAGTTTTGAATGTTTTGAGTTATATGACAACGTAATTTTGTTTCATATAAATAAAATTACGGATTTTTTTCTTTGGAAAAAACATGGTTAATTTTTTATTTTAAAAGAATATGTTCTTCCATCTTTTTTCTCTATTTTTTTTCCCTTTTTTGTTTGTTTGTATTTTTTTTAATGATTTTGTTAGCAACAGTTCAAGGCTTCTACACCATGGTTTAAA
Organism: Picea engelmannii; assembly: GCA_009831015.1. Taxonomy (NCBI): domain Eukaryota; kingdom Viridiplantae; phylum Streptophyta; class Pinopsida; order Pinales; family Pinaceae; genus Picea; species Picea engelmannii. The sequence continues at coordinate 787,325 of ML782022.1, forward strand.
AAATGTTACAATTTTATGCCTAAAAAAAGAGGGTGGTGCTATCGGTAGAACCTCTTTTTGATTCGGGTATTGATTTTAAGACTTTGGTTGTAAGGGTACGAGTTGTCAAGGCCATGTGTCTCAAAGAAATTGCAATTTTGACCCCGAAAAAAAGGGTGGGGTGCCATTGAGAGTGCCACTTTTCGACTATGGGGTTGATTTCAAGTTTTTTGTTGCAATAATAAATGTTGTCAAGGCAATCCTTTCAAAGAAGGTAATTTTGACCATAAAAATAAAAAAGGGTGCTAATGCCAGTGCCACTTTTCAATTTGGGGGTTGATTTTAAGGTTTTTTATTGGCAACATTACAAGGTTGTAAAGACCATTGTTGCAAATGGTGTTAATGTCAACCTTGAACAAACAACCAAAAACGATGCTACTAGTAGCACCACTTTTTTATTTGAAGGTTGATTTTGGTGTTTTTGACCAAAAAATATGGGATTTTAGAGCTAAAGTTCTCGTTTTGAGGTCATACTTCACATCAAATTGGTAGCAATGCTTACAATATACAAATTCAATATATAAATAAATAAATAAATTCTCCCTCTACATCAGATGTGTAAATTGAATAATACTACACCCATACATATAGATCAAACTCAAAGTAGTTAATCATTTGTCCAACTCAATGGTGTAACACAACAAAATGGGATTTTTCTATAACTTGACAACATAAGAAAATGGTTGTAGGTAATTCTTGATGGTAACATTATAATGAAATGAATTAACTCCTTGTTATGTAGTAATAGACAATTCAAAGATTTTTTGTATTTCTTGGAATTGAATATGGGTTTACATACTTATTAGGAAATGAAAAATGGAATGCAATTTAGAAGAATGCAGGTGAATTAGAAAGAGAAGCATGAGGTGAAATAATGAATATTAAATAAACTAACTAGGCATTCAAAAAATACACACATGAGGAGGAGGTCTAGGAATCCATAGATAGATTAATGTCTCTATACTACCTACATTGAAACACTTAAAATAGAAGAAGAAATAAACGTTGTTGTCATAGCAAAACACTATTGAATGTTATTTTGTTCGACTACACAAGTATTCCAACAGAGGACGAACACCTTCAATAACCACTCACACAACCAGATCAAAAATCAACACACCAATGTTTTGACATGGTAAAACCCTATGGGGAAACATCCACGACCCCAGCCAACACGACCACTTTGAGCAGTTTATTAATGCAAAAGAAAAAGATTACAGAGAGATTTTACAAGAGAGTTTCTCACAATCGATCATCGGCAAATGACCCTCCATGCTCTTTAAATAGAGATCATGGACCAGTCGGGTGTTAAGTGATGGATCAATGTAGCTGTTAAGATCGAGGAGAATATGAATCGTCAGATCACTCTATGTCGGGAACATATCGTGACCATCGGATTTCCTAACTACAAATGCATACTAGTGCATACTAAAGAAACACACTTTTACCTAATGACACATTAGACCAAGTAGATCTTAACTAACTCCTAAGTGTCTAAATATTCTAACATCTCCCCTTAAGAACAACTTGGGATAGGGTTGAATGATTTGCAATAGTGACACAATAGGAGAAGGAAGGAGGCATTAGAGGCTATCCCCCCTTAATGACAACTTCATGAACTCCTAACATAGATCGAAGTTTGGAAAACTTTGCTTCTATAAGAGACTTTGTGAAAATGTCTGCAACTTGATCTTCTGTAAGGAAAAAGAGCACTTCAATAACTTGATCATGAATGAGCTTTCTAATGAAGTGCATGTGTAGCTCGATGTGTTTGTTGTGTTGATGTTGAACTCAGTCTTTGGCAAGCTTGATGGCACTCTAATTGTCGCACCAAAGATTGGTCGGATGTGGTTGATGGAATCCAAACTCTGAAAGGATTTGTCGAAGCCACAAGGCTTCCTGACTTGCACTTACCATTGCTCGGTACTTTGCTTCTGTTGAAGAAAGTGCAATAGCATGTTGTTTCTTAGGCCCAAGTGACAGGTCCTGAACCAAGGCTGAAAACATAACCTGCAATAGACTTCTGATCTTCGGGGTCGTCGGCCCAATCTGAATCAGTGAAACCAACCAATAAAGAAGTCCCCCTTGAACTGTAATGTATCCCGAACTGAAGTGTACCCCAGACATACCGAAGTATCCTTTTAGTTTCTTTCCAATGGTTTTCATGGAGTGTTTGCATATACTGGGAAACAAGACCAACATCAAAGGAAAGATCAGGACATGTATGAGTCAAGTATAAAAGACTGCCAACTAACTGACGGTACAAGGTGGCATCAACTTCGAGAGAAGTAGAGGTGGCAACAAGCTTGACTCCAATCTAAAAGGGAGAAGGGGTTGGTTTACAATCTTCCATGTGAAAGCGACGAAGAAGGTCACAAGCATACTTAGACTGGGAAAGAAAAAATCCTTCATTGGTTTGCAAAACTTAGAGGCCAAGGAAATAGTGCAAAAAGCCTAAGTTTTTCATTTCAAATTTCTTCTTAAGGCTGGTTTTCACATGGTTTAAAAGTTTTGAGTCACTACCAGTAAGGATAAGGTCATCAACATAAAGGACAAGGATTATGAGATGGTTTCCTACTTTCTTGGTATAGACATTAGGATCCGAATGGCATCTAGAAAAACTGGTGTCAATAAGAAAGTTGTTCGTATTAGCATACCAAGCTCGAGGAGCTTTCTTAAGACCATAAAGATATTTTTTAAGGCAACAAACAAGGCTATAGTCATTTTGGACATAGCCAGGAGGTTGTTCCATGTAGATTTCTTCTTGCAAATCCCCATGCAAGAAGGAAAATTTAACATCCATCTGATGGACCTCCCATTTATGTGAGGCAGCAAGGGAAAGAAGAAGGCGGATGGAATTCATTTTGGCTAATGGGACAAAGGTTTCATTATAGCCGATTCCTTCAACTTGGGAAAATCCTTTGGCAACTAACTGAGTCTTTTGTCTTTCAATACTTCCATCTAATGCATACTTAGTTCTATAGACCCATTTGCATCTGACCAGTTTTCTTCCTTTTGGAAGAGGTACAAGATCCCAAGTATTGTTTGCCATTAAAGAACAATACTCTTCATTCATTTTTATATCCCAATTTGGATGACCTAAAGCTTCTGCAAATGTCTCTAGATCATGAGTCTCTGAAAGTTGAGCCAAAATAGAAGAGACTCGATGGAACTGTGAACGAGTCTAACATTGATCTGAAGGATCACCAACAAGACCACCAGTTGCTTCTTGTGTTGAATGGACCCATCTAGGAAGCAATGGTGTTGGTGCTAGTTCAAGTTTAATGGACTCATCTGGAGGAAGGTGAGCAGGCAGAGGTGGATTTTCATCCTCACAACCATCATCTGAAGAAGAAACCAAAATAGGAACAGAAGAAGGCACAAACGTTGATGATGGCTCCCAGGTCGAAGAAGGCACAATCATTGAATTAGGCTCACAGGCCAAGATATTTTCATCAAATTTAACATCTCTTCTAATAATAATTTCATTACAATGTGGTTGAAAAAGATTTTCATCAAATATACACTTCTCACTTTTAGGCTACAATGTTTTCCTTTTCTCATCAGGAATGTGAGCCCATGCTATACTACCAAATACACAGAAGTGACTTACATTTGGTTTAATTTTAGTCCATGCTTCTTTCGGTGTTATATTTTTAAGAGCCTTTGTGGGAGTGTGATTTACTATGTAATTTGCACAGTTGATGGCTTATGTCCAACACTTTAGACTTAATCCCTTAGATTGGATCATACAATTAGCCATTTATTTTAATGTGTGGTGTATATGGAACGGTCTGTTGCATTTGGATGCCCTGTGTAGTGTAGTAACTTGTAAAATTATTGTTCACATATTCACCTCCATTATATGTTCTTAACCTTTGAATTTGATGTCGAGATTGTTTTTCTACAAGAGCCTTGTAGGCTAGAAACTTATCAAAAAAATTGTTCTTAAGTTTTAAGAAGTAAACCCAAGTATGTCTAGAAAAGTCATCAATGAAAGTTAAGAAATACTTGTACCCAGAAAAAGAAGGAGAAGAAAGTGGACCAAACAAGTCACTGTCAACAAGTTGCAAAGGGCTCGAGGCGTGCCAAGAGGCACATTTTTCAAAATTGTCCCGATGATGTTTGTCGAGAACACAACCGACACAAACACTAACTCTGCATGAAACAAGAGGAAGACCAGTCACCATCTGTTGATTACATAGTTGGTGCAATGAGTGATAGTTTAGATTACCAAACCGTTCATGCCAAAGTTTGCTCAAGTCATCACTATGAGCAACAAAAATTGATGGAAAATATGATGACTCAAAGTTGTCAAACTTGTACAACCTAGTAATATCATCAACAATTCCAGTTGCAAGAACATGCTTAGGATATTTTAGATCCTTGATTACAACTTGGTTAGGTGAAAACGCTACGGTTTTTTCTTCACCTAAATGAGTGATTTGATATACTGATAGAAGGTTACATGAAAGACTTGGAACACATAATACATCATTGAAATGACCATTATCTACTTGAATTGTTCCAAATCCTACAACACTAAGAGATCTATCATCACCAACAAATATTTGCTTGGTGTTACATTCATTTAGAGCATAAAATATGGCTTTAGCCTTAGCCATATGATAAGATGCTCCAAAATCAATAAGTCACTCATCAGAAGAAGAAGTAGAAGTTGCATTGAAGGAGAAACCAGAAGCAAAAAGAGCATGTCCATGAGAAGAAGAAGCAGTAGAATCAATATTGATGTTGTGCTTTTTCATCGTTGCTTCTAAAGCTACCATCTTCTTGAAACATTTGGACTCATCATGACCATATTTCCCACAAAATTTGCAATGTCTGTTAGTCTTCTTATTTTTAGATTTTGCTTCTTTCTCACCATTAGGAGCTAAAGTTGTCTGAGTGAGTTTCGGACCCTTGTTTTTTTTTGTTTTTTTGTGACGAGGATGTTGCTTCTTGGAATTATTGGGTTTATCTTTTTGTTGAGCAACTAAGGCTTTGTTGAAGGTACCTGCGGTGTTGATCACTCCAAGTTGTACAAGCTTATCTTGCTCTCTAATCAAAGCATCACAAAAGGACTCAAGAGTGGTTTTTTTATAAGCTTTCCCTAGAGCCTCTATCATGGCATAAAAGGTAGATACAAACACAGAATATACACTACCTAGCTTAAAAAGAATAATATAGATGCAACGCTCTTCCTCCAGCTTTATGCTACACTCTTCACATAAATTCTAAGTGTTTTAAAATTAGACAGATAGTCTTCAATGTAAGAATAATCATTTGGACTTAAAGTCAATATCTTATTTTCTAATTGATGCGCTCAAATAATATTGTGTTTACCAAACACAGATTCAAGTTTTTCCCAAGCTTCATCAGGGTCATCAATTTCTTGAAGGTGGAACCTTAAATCAGGAGAGATGGGCATTATGATCAATCCACGTGCTTTATCATTCATATTAGCCCATTTGACTTTATTTTCATCATCAATGGGTTCTTTTTCTTTTCCCAAGGTAATCTGGTACATGCCTTTACTTCTTAATATATCCTCCATATGGGATTTCCATTGGAAGTAGTTGGTGTTGGTAAGCAAAATATCAATGAAAGAAACCATATTAAATATGTAGATAATATGGATTTAAAAATTGAAACTGATGATATGGATGGAAAGATCTCGAAAAATTATGCAGTTTAAAAAAAAACGGCACTGAAAACGGACTTCGGATGTGAAAGTTATGCCCTCACTTTTACAAATAAGTTACTTTATGAAGTGACCCACTTTTATAAAAAGAAGCAGGGATCATTTTTACAATGAACTTACTTTAGGAAATAAAGTTGCATGCAAAACAAATAACTTTAAAATAAAATATTAAAGCTACTTATAGTGATTCACTTTTATACTTGAAGTGAAATACACTTTACAATGGATGCATGAACTTTTTCAAAAAAAGTAACAAAAAAAATACTTGAACTCAAGACCTCTTACTTAATAAGGAAACTTTTAACCAAGTGAGCTAGCAAAACATATTGTATTGTTTAGAAGGAGGATTGTTGTTCTTGTTCTTGTTCTTGTTTTTGTTGAAGACAGCCTTGGAGAGCATGTTCATAAAAAAATATTTTCACACAAGAATAAAATTTCGCTTATCGATGACAACAAGGGTTAGATCTCGGTTAAATTTCCCAGAAAATGCACATTTTCCTATCTAATTCTAATTTTTCGAGATCGCACAAGGCACGTGGAAAATATCATACGCAAATCTAAAAGAGTAGCAACCCTAGAAACCCTAGCAACCCAGAAACAAACAATATAAAACTGAAATAATACTCTACAAAAATTTAAAAAGGGCATATTCCGACTTTATACCTTCGGATCTCACTAAAATGGTCGTATCTTGGGCAAACGGAAACTTTTTCGAGTGAAACGAAAAGTATTCTTGACTAAAACAAGTGCTCTGAACGCAATAAAATAGTTCTCATAGCCCAAAAATGTGCAAAAATGGTAGAAACCAAAGATGAGGCAACTCAACTTCACGATCTCGATCTACAATGGGAGCGGGTCTTCAAACGGACTCTGATACCATGTTCGACTACACAAGTATTCCAACAGAGGACAAACACCTTCAATAACCACTCACACAACCAGATCAAAGATCAACACACCGATGTTTTGACATGGTAAAACCCCTACGGGGAAACATCCACGGGCCCAGCCAACGCGGTGACTTGGAGCAGTGTATTAATGCAAAAGAAAAAGATTACGGAGATATTTTACAAGAGAGTTTCTCACAATCGATCATCGAAAAATGACCCTCCATGCTCTTTAAATATAGATCATGGACCAATCGGGTGTTAAGCCACAGATCAATGTAGTTGTTAAGATCGAGGAGAATATGAATCATCGGATCACTTTATGTCGGGAACATATCGTGACCATCGGATTTCCTAACTACAAATGCATACTAAAGAAACACACGTTTACCTAACGACACATTAGACCAAGTAGATCTTAACTAACTCTTAAGTGTCTAGATATCCTAACATATTCAATTAGGTATTGAATTTTTTATTATAACTATTGTTTGAAAAAAAACATCTACCAAAATTTAGCATTTCCACCATACAATTGTTATAAAAAGTACACAAGAAAAAATAGAGTTGAAAGAAATGAATATATTTATTCTTGTTTGAGGGAAAACACAAGAGTCATACCTATGAGTTTTTTGTAAACTAGGTTCTATATTAATATTAGGCACAAATATTTACAAACTAAATGCCATGTGGTTTGCCATTAAGGAAACCAGGCCCCAAGTTGTTGCAAGACATTTCATCACATTGTTTTCCATTTTTAGTGATTATCCCTGAGCTTGTTATAATGCTAGAAAACCGCCTATACAAAATGCTTAACATGACATGAACTAATTGTAGATTAAAGACAATTTACTTGTAATTTCTACCATATATCATTTTAGAGTTACCCAAACAAGCCTGGGGAAGTTTCCATTGGAGATGCTTGGTGTTGGTGGTTATCTCTGAGGTCCATTTGCGCTCCAACCTCAATGGGATTTGAGGACATTCCTTTGGCATCCTACTAACTTGTAGTGTACTCCCATTACCTTTCAGTTGTTCCTTGCTTGGTTGAAGCCTTGAACCTTACTCTGGAGAAATACCTTCCTAATGCTTCAAACTTTTTATCCATAATTTTTGTTCTAAGGCTTTTGCGACCATTGTTTTGATCAGAGAATTCTTTCGGATTAATCGCATAGGTTTTTTGATTTTCGACATTTCGGACCAAACTAGTGTGGTCCATCATCAGGAAACCGTTTGTGAGAAATGAAGGAAAAATGATATAACAGGTATATAAATACTTGAAATTTTTTTATAAGGAGCCGACTTATTGAAAATGAAATCAAGAATTATAAAACTTAAGAAATTATAATTGTTTGTTTTAATAATTAATGGTTTGTTTGTTTGATAATTAATTATTTGTTTGTTTATTAATTTTTTTATTTAATAAGAGCCAACTGGAAAATGTTTATAAATTAATATTTAGAATTATTCATATTGTCTAGGGTAGGGATCCAATTTTGACTAATTTTCCATCCATCATCTTTGTTTAGATTGTTAGGTTGTTTTTCAATTTCGATTGCTTCTCTGAATTTTTTATTGTGATAGTGATCTATCTTGGCAAGGATTTTGGTCTCTTCAATACAAATGTGATGTTTAGTTTTATCTGAGTGTTCTGCGAGAGCTGAGGGACGAGTGCGATTGTGTTTGATGTCAGCGACATGTTCTTGAATCCTAATTCTAAAGGAATGACCTGTTTCTCCTATGTATTGTTTACCACACGAACACGGGATCATATAGACGCCTTTATGTTCGATGGGATCAACAAAGTCTTTGACTGACCTAAGGGAATTCTTAATAGTGTTTAGGGGTTTGAAAGTTGCCCCAATGTTTTTCTTCTTTAAAATCATTGCAAGTTTGTCTGTTGTTCCTTGTATGTAGGGTAAGTAAACCTTAGACACATCATTATTTGTTTGTTCTTTATTCCTAGGTGTTTTGGTGGCATTTTGAAAGGCTTTCATTCCCTGATGTTTTTTATAGCCATTATTTTTAAAAACATTGAGGAGGTGATTTTTCTCTTCCTCTAGGTGTTCATCATCAGAAATTCTGAAGGCTCTAGTGGCTAAGGTGTTTAGAACACCTAGTTTTTGGGAGGGGTGATGATGGGAATCGACATGAAGGTATTGTTCAGTGTGAGTTTTCTTCCTATAAACTTGATGGGATAAGGATCCATCAGGGCTTTTTGTGACTCTGACATCTAGAAAAGGAAGACTATCATTATTTTCAACCTCCATAGTGAACTTGATGTGATCGGATTGTTTATTAATGTGAGTCACAAATTCATATAATTTGTCACAACCATGGGGCCAGATGACCAAGGTATCATCAACAAACCTATTCCAGTATTTAGGTTTGAAGGGTGAGGAGTTTAGGGCATTGTTTTCCAAATCTTTTCGCGGTTTTTAGGGAGGAGAAGGCATCTATTCCTGCCCAAAGAGGTGGTTGGATGATATTTTCTAGAGTAGTGTGAAGAGTGAGAAGTTTACGTGACAAATTGTCTAATTTAAACCTTGCTTTCTGAATTTCATTCCGGAGTAATGAAATGTTGGCCTTGTGAAAAATATAGTCATTTTTCTTATTGCGAAGTCTATGATTGATTATGGTAAAAATAGGTGTAACATCGGCATCCCTGCATCTTTTCAGAAAAGTTAGATCCGATTTCCTTCTCATTACCTACAAACGCATCCGCTCAAATTGTCAGATTTTATTAGTTGTACCATGTTCGTACAGAGTCAGTATTTATGTTCTAAGGCTTTTGTGACCATTGTTTTGATCAGATAATTCTTTCGGATTAATCGCATAGGTTTTTTATTTTCGACGTTTCGGACCAAACTAGTGTGGTCCATCATCAGGAAACCGTTTGTGAGAAATGAAGGAAAAAGGATATAACATGTATATAAATACTTGAAAAGTTTTTATAAGGAGCCGACTTATTGAAAATGAAATCAAGAATTATAAAACTTAAGAAATTATAATTGTTTGTTTTAATAATTAATTATTTGTTTGTTTAATAATTAATTATTTGTTTGTTTATTAATTTTTTATTTAATAAGAGCCGACTGAAAAATGTTTATAATTTAATATTTAGAATTATTCATATTGGCTAGGGTAGGGATCCAATTTTGACTAATTTTCCATCCATCATCTCTGTTTAGATTGTTAGGTTGTTTTTCAATTTCGATTGCTTCTCTAAATTTTCTATTGTGATAGTGATCTATCTTGGCAAGGATTTTGGTCTCTTATCCAGAAGTTCAAACCTCTTTTCTAAGTATTCCAGCTTCATCAAAATATGTTGTTGTGGTGTGCCCTTGTCCTCAATGGCTTGTGTTATCAAAGTTTATGTAACCCAAAGAAGCTCTGTAGTTATGAATAGTATGGTATCCCCAATTCTTGAAAACCTAGTATCTTCCACCCATCTAGTAAGCTCTTCTTCAATCTATTCTTTGGTTATGGATGCCTTCTTCCAGTTGATGAGCTCTTCCAGATTATCTATTTCCTTAGTTGCAGCAGTGAATTTAGAAAGGTATAAATTCTTGTCTTTGCAAGCTTCCTTCTCTACCCTAGTCATGTGGTTTTGTCGTTCGTTTGGATTTTCAACATTATCATTGATTTTCATTTTACCTTTGGTATCAGGCTTGGAAGAGTCAGAGTTGTTATTAGTTCCCTTGTTCTTCATTCCCAGCTTGCTCCCCGAGTGGGACCGAACCCAATCCCCAAAGAGGAGACCTTCCTCGATAACTCAACATAACTTAGAAATACTGCACTCAAAGGAACTACCCAACCTCCTGCCCTTAAGCATAATTACAATAGAGTATAATAAATGAAAGTGAAGTCTACAATACTTACCAACAAGAAATCCTTTGGCTCGGGTCCCTTAACCAGATAGACCAACCATCAATTGAAACCATAGACTATTGACGAACACCCAATTACAACCAAAGATTGTAAGCACTTTGAAATAGCCACTTGAATCAACCAGAGTAAAGGACTTACCAGGAATGTTGACAACCATTTCCAGTTTCCACCTGCTACTTTGAGGTCGTCGGGGCCTGACCCTATTGGATTCAATGGCTTATCATTCCTTACTATCTGGAATCCCTCAGCGTTGGCGTTGGAAATAAATTCCCTGGCTCCCTTCATGATGTTGGTCTACTTCATGAACTTGTGATCATTGAGACAATGACCATCCTTTAAACAACATGAGAAATAAGGAAGTCTCCCTATAATCGTCTCTCATAACCCCTTGAACTTGCATTCATATCATATGGTGTTTGTTGACGTCCTCTCCTCACCACATGGGAGGCATCTCGTTTTCTTATGATGACACCCCATTCGAGAAGAGGAATATATATAATTACTATATTGATTGATTGATTGATTGATTGATTGATTTGAACAACGTCCACGAGGCTGAACAACCTAAGGGGCCAAGAGAATAGCAACCCTAACTCATCTTCACACTCTTTTTGATGTCAAATTTGTTGTTGTGAATCTTGACTAGAAGACTAGCAATCGGGTTGATCTTATCCTCATCAAATAGTTGGTGCATGTTGTCGACCTTTAAGTTGTTTTCATACTAACTACGGATATCTGCATAGGCTGCACATTATGTGACAAAGTGTCACTCTATCTCCACCACACCCTTATTGCAGAATATGCAAGTTCTCTCTTCCCAAACTTCCTTGGGTACCCTCCACCTACCAGTCTCACATCTAAGGTGATGTGAACCCATCCTCAGTTGTGCAGCTAACATCCTTGTTTTTCCTTTAATAGTTGCCCCTAAATATGTTTTCTCACTAGGGTCACAATTTGGGTTAAACACCTTGATGTAGTATGTTTTTTTACGCCCATTGTGATTGGTCCGCATGGAAATCCTAAATTTTTCAAACATGAACTTTTTTATTTCTTCCTTGGTGTTAGGACATTCCTGCAGCTTGATATTCCACTTACTCAACCACTTTTTATTTTGCTTCATCCAAGTTTGCTTCCTATGTTCTAACTCCTCCTCCATAGCTAACTTGGGCCAACATTGGTTATCCATGCTTTCCACCTTATTTAAAAAGCTTATTAATTTGGTTATCGTTGTCGCCTCCAACAGAAAAGTACATGTTTTAGCTAAAAGAATTCCATACGGGATTGTGGCTTTATCTTTGAGATTGCTAGTAATTAATTTATTATGAATTCTTTCTAGTTGTCTCCATCTGCAAGTTGACGTGTTGCTTCTCTGTGTTTCACAACCATAGAGAGCAACCGACATAACTAGCAAACCAAAGAGGGTTTTTTTGGTTTTCCAATCCCAAAGTTTAGCTTTTACGCACCTATTTTGGAGTAAGTATGAGGCTCTCCATCCTCCAGGTATCATTTTCTCCCAACAAGTCTCCCAACTGAGTTTATAGTGGAATTTAATCCCAAGATATTTGTATTCTTTCACTGTCTCCAATGGAATGCCTCCAAAAAGAAAGGTGATTGGTTTGTCTTTTCTATTTAAAGAAAAGATCATGATTTTGGTCTTGGTAATGTTCACTTGCATCCCTACTTCCTGACAAAAGTTTTCTAAGGCCTTTAAATGTTCTCTTAAACCATGTGTTGTTTTTTAAATTAGAATAAGATCGTTCGCGTATAAAAGTAGCTTCACCACATACCCTGCTAGATGGACACCCTCTCCATCTGTCTTGCTCAACCAGGCTTCCAACTTATCAATGTTTAAACCAAACAAAGTGGGAGATAGAGGACATCCTTGTTTAACGCCAATATCACTACCAAAACATTCACACATTCCTTCACTTGTTCAAATTTTATCTCTAACCTTCTCACAAAGTCTATGAATTGTCGCTCTATATCCATCTAGGATACCCAACTCTTCCATTTCGTTCCATAGTTTGTCTCTAGGCACTGTGTCGAAGGATTTCTTAAAGTCCACAAAACAATAATAGGTTGTTTCACCTTGTTTGTCCCAGATTTTCTCAATCAAATGCCTAAGGGTGACACAATGATCAATGGTAGAATTCCTAGGTCTAAAACACGCATGCCCTTTTTCCCTGTTTCCCTCATCTTCTTCCCAACTGCTAATTATTTGCTCTATCATGCTCCCAAAAATCTTTCCCATGAGGGGGTTGACCATAATAGTGTGGTAGTTGGAAGGGTTATTGATATCTCCATTCTTAAAGAGAGGAATGACCACACTGGTGGTCCATTCTCCCGGAAAGGCAGCCTGGATGACCCCTTGAAAATTCCTTTTATGTGAGGTGCAAGGAGCTCAAACCCCCATTTTAAAAATTCATCTTTAAGCATGTTTATGTCCTCCGCTTTGCCGCTTGCTAACTTCTTTATTCCTTGCTTGATATCATCCACTGTGAATAGTTCCACTGATGTTTTCACTATGGGAGGAGCATCTTTCTCGTGTACCCGCTCATAAAGGAGTCTCACATGTTCTAACCATTGGATATCCATGATATTGTTTTCAGTATGCTTTCTCCTTTGTTGTAGTTCTCTCCAAAATCCTTTAGGGTTGTGTTTTCCAAGAGAGATTCACTCCTTTCTTCTTGCATTTACATACTCTTATTTTTTTTAGTGTATTAATTTTTCATATTTCTTCTTGTTTTCTTTGCCCAAATTTCTCTCTTTTAGATATCTCTTGGTTGCCTTACATTCTTCATCAAACCATGGATTTTTTGTAAAGGTACTTATAGCCCTCTTCTTGGGATGAGACCTTTTACATGCACTTAAGGCCTTGTGGATTGTTGGTATCAACAAATTGCTATGAACATGATCGCCTGTCTCATTGGTTGTCACATCTGCCCTGTTGTACTTTATAACTTGAAATTGTTTCTTAAGAGCAGTGTTGAGGAAAATGTATGAAGAACCTTACTCAAGCATTTTCAAATGTTGCTAGGCTAAGGCAAGATAGTTGTAAATGTTACCTGGGGTTTATAGCCTTTAATTCAAAACAATCTCTTAATCCACAAGTAATATGTACTAGGGACTAAGGCTGATTTTATATGTCATATGTAATTGTAAAAAAAAAAAAAAACCAGAGATATACATAATTGTGTACAGGAAAATAGACGAGAATAAAAGTAAAATTTGAACAATAACATAAGATATGCATGTGACACTGAAATCGGAACACTGATTCTTTTTGTATTTATTTCATTATGAGATACAAAGCGAAATTCTCTTTACTAACCCCTGTGAGGGTGGGACCAAAGTCAGATTTAGAATCCTCCGATGGACACCATACAAAAAGACTCTGACAACAAAAGAAATTGAAACGAAAGATCTGGATCAGCTTGCCATAAAAGTATTTTCACTTGACTCTGCAAAATATTATTTATCAGTTATGAAATCTAATCGATAAACAAACAAGAACACATAGACTGCCAAAGAAGATCATAACCTTTAGAAACAAGTTGTTGAAAGATATGATTCAGTTTTGAATCTTGCTTCCTTCAATAAGACCATGTTGTCATCAAGATGGTTTAGCTCTCTAGTAAAATCAGAATGGATGAAAAAATAAATGTCTCACAAGTATAGAGAAGACCTTATATCAGAAGTTATATTTATGTTCTCTCCCCCATTATCTCTATGTTTTGATTGAGCTTTTATTCTTCTTCAAAACAAGTTATGGTAGTTCAACTATCTTTGTTTTGATAAGATTTAGTTAGCTTAACCACTAGTTTGAGACAAATAGATCATAATAAATATGGTTCTATTAAATAATAACTAAATAGGTGGGACCCCTAATCCCTTTGTTAAATTTTAACAAAATATGACTCCTCCTTGTTACTCCCTTTTATTGACTTCAATAATCAGTGTAAAGTGAAATATAATAACCCAAGATATGCTCCAACATTCTCCTTGTAACTCCCATTCACATAAATAATCAAACATTTTATATTTAACAAAAATAAAATATGATTGTTGACCAAGAATAGGATAATATCCATGTTGTCCAAAATATTCTATCTAAACAGTTTGGTACCATGCCAATAACAACATCAAAATCCATATTTTCTATGACAGACAGTTTTCCTCTTTCCACTACTACCCTCTTTTGATCTTTATGTTGCATCCTTAGGCTGATTGAAACCTTGAGGATGAATCTCATTGATGACATGGGAGAAATTGTCTTTGATGTGAAGATGGGAAGATATTGATTCAGAGCAATTCTTGGAAGAGTTAGGGGAATTGACCACTTTTTTCCCTTTATCAATCTTTGGTTCGGGAAAGGTGTTGGACAAGAGAAACAATGTGATCAGCTTGGGCATTTGGATTGAATGGCGGTGGTGGAGGAGGAGGTAATGGCAACGATACTTTAGGCCAACCATTATGATGTGCAGCAGGTTGATGGACGATCTCTTGCCAACCATTATTGGCAAGTGGTTCTGGCTGCATAGAAACATGAGGGGGAACATGGATACCAGAGAATTTTTTATGTGGCCAACTAGGTTGAAGAACCCAGCTTGAAAAAGCTGATTTAGTTATTGTGGATCAGCGTCAAAATGTATCGATAATCATGGTCTTCTATGGCCTCTTTTCCAATTGTTTCTTCTACCTCTGTTTGCACCTCTGCCATTTCTTCCCTTGCTAAAAAAATTGATCCTGGAGCAATATTTCAATCACCATACGAAAACTTTTAACAATCCATTCACTAGTACTCTACCTAAATAAAATCGAGATGTTGGCTCTATTATTCACAACAAAAACATATGTAATCCATCCATTAATATAATCCACCAAATACTAAATTTAATAATTAATTGCAAATGAACAAGGAATTATAGGGTTATTGGGAAGATGGGGGGCTTTGTAATGAATGAAAAATGACATCATGACGGGAAAGAACGAACGAATATTGTTCAAGCAAAATGGAGAGCCCTTCCTTTATAAAACAATGCCTTCATATTGAAACTTTCACTCAAATCATCATCCAAATCCTTTGAATGAATTTATAATAACAGAACAGGGAAGTGAATTAAATGTTATTGGGAGAATGATGGGCATGTAATAGGAGAAAAAGTGATATAATGGACGGGAATAAGATGGTTATTGTTCCATTAAATAAAATATCATTCATTAATTCTATATTTCATAACAATATTCTTTGTTGGAGCTATTTTACCCTTATTTTCCAGGCCGATTCGAATAGCAAGAATCTTCGTAACCAAAACTCACTCGAGCCACAACTATTTCTTTTATAACACTTCATCATATAGCATCCAAACTACAACCTTCAAACAATTTAATATCAAATTCAAGGATTATTCCAGAACTGTCAACCTTTCCTTTTTTTCAAAACCATAGATGTTCTTTTAAAATGGTAAAGTGATCTGTAGGAGATAAATAACCCATCATTTTGGCTTGACAATAATAATAACTAAAATATCTTAAATCAGCATGAAAGACTGAAAGGAATAACAAGGACTCTTCGGCAGTGTATAAAAAATTTCGCTATAACCCCAAATCATTGGCAGTGAAACCAAGGTGGCTTGAAAACCCCAGTGTGGGTTTAATAATCAACAAATCATATCAACTTCAGAATTCGACCAAATTCCTAGTGGATAAATAACATAGCAAGCCTACGTTTTGATTTTTTTAATCAATGTTATGACTATAAGAAACCAGACTTCAATTTATTTACATGTTCGAATTCAATGGGAAACAAGGCCTGAATTGAAACAGAGTAGGTGTGAAATTTACAGTGCACCCATAAGCACGGTGATAATAATTCCTTCAAAAAGTTTATTGGCAAATTTCCAAGGTGACAACATCTATCACATACAAATTTTCCAATGTTTGGGTCTGGTTAGGGTAACATAAGAACCCTTCATTGTCGTTTTATTTTGCAGAAAAGGAGAACCCTTTAGAAATTAGTCATAGAATCCAAGAAAACATGAATTTAATTGTTGTAAAAACCTTTTCCAATAGTTCAATTGCCAACATGTGTGCCAAACGTAACTAATCCAAATAATCCAACAAAGTAGACTGTCGAACAATAATTCGGGTTCAAATCAATTTTATGCCAACAAGAAAGCAAATACATTGCATTTTGCACAGCCAGAATGTAAACAATACACCATATTTTTATATCAACAGTATAAATACCATGTTTTCTCGAGGCACAACATAATTCATACCCTAATCCAAATAGAGAGTCGAGTTGTAGTTTTGGTTGAGTTTCTCTAATTCCCACAAGGAAAACCCCAAATTGAAATGTTATAACTTTGGAAAACAAATACATTTCACATGCAAAGTCCTAGAGCCAACAAAATGATTTTAACTTGAGCAGAGTTTCAATTTAATGAATGAAAATATAAAAGCTTCATACCTGCAAGAGTAGAGCTAAAGAAACCACGAGGCGCAACTTCCTCAAGGTCAAAAAAAATGGTGGAGTTTCTATTTACCAGAGCGCCCACAGGGAATACCAAAACATATTGAAGGTGGCGTCCCCGAGATAGGGTAAGAACGACGTGCAATAAATGCATGTTGCCTCCCATCTCCCAATATTAAATTTCATCAACTGTAGCATAATGAAGCACGCCAGCTTCCATCAACACTTACACATATATCCAATGTTTTGACAAGGTAACTATACGAACCTCTAAATAAATGTTAGGTCCAAAACCGCCACAAGAATTCACAACACCTACAATCTGCCAAAGAACCTCCACACCATATGATGACCCATTGTCCAAACATAAGTTTGTGCATAATTTGATATTAGTATCGTAGTATAGATGTAGCAAGGGCAAGAATGTCTAACAGCATAAACATTTATTTTCAAATCAAATCATAAACCAATCTTCATAAATTGCAATGAGAACCAGAGCTTTCCTTTTGTTCCCAATTGTGTAATTATTCTTGTAATGCAATAATAAGTGAAGCTTTGACATCTTAACATGAGGATTCAATTCCTTTTATTATTTTTCTACAGTGGTCCCACCTATTTAATATTAATAATATGTACGTATAAATGCATTGCAACTTTTTTGCAGGCAGGTATCTCATGTTGTGCTTTTTAGGCATCAACAAGCAACACTAAACCTTTCCCTATTTTCTTGATTCATGAGGATTTTTCCTTTGGAAATATTTTTCTTTTGTATTCCAAGGATTTTATTATTGTGTGGACTAGTAGGAAAGTCTATCTTAACCAATAGGGGAGCATGATCATATTTCATTTCAATGGGACAGTCCCCTATATCAAACTTCAACACTCTAGAAGTAAAACTTTGAGAGCAGATTAAGTAATCTACCACACTTTGACCATTGTAAGTTTTTCATGTGATACCCCCTAAATTTGGCCACCCTCTCATTCCATTGCAAATAACCATGCCCAACAAACTACAAAGCCCCAATAATTTTACCCCAAAATGTGTCACGCCCCCACTTCCATCTTGTGAATCTCTTTCCCATGATTGATCTCCACTCTCGTCCAACCATAAGGGATTGTTTTCCCCTATTTCTCCATTCCTCAACTGGAGAGATTAGTTCTTATCTGTCCTTGCATCAAAATTGTTGAAATAATGTAACTGCAAAGTGTATTCTTATTATTATTTGATATATTATTCATTGGATCAATCCCCATTGTGGATTGATCATGTCGTCTATTGTAAAAGGACCAAACCCCCTTTTGTAGATTGGTCATAATATAATTGTAATAGGCAAAGGAAGAAGTCGGACCCAGAATATATCAAAGAGGCCCCATAATATAATAAAGGTGGTTATAACCACCCAGATTAAGAAGTCGGCCCTGCCAGTGAAGAGACACTTCACACGTGCCAGATTAGTATAAATAAGGATGCTAGCACCTCACTTAGACACACCTCACTTGCTCATTTTGAGAGACAAGTTTCGGAACTGCAGTTGGAGAAGAGAGAGAGAGAGTGGTGCATCTTTGGGAGAGGATCTTTTGTATTAGCTTGAGTTATCTCTTGGCATTGTATTGGCTATCTATAATAAGGAAGTTTTGTTGGGTTTTCTTCCCCTAGAGAGTTTCCCAGGATAAATGTTGTGTCTCTTGTGATTGTGTATTTCTCAGTGATCTTGCCTTATGTTGTTGTTATCTGTTGAAATGAAAAGAACTATAATAATGGCTTAAACATTAACATGGTATCAGAGCCAAGCTGAAGAGAGCATCTTTCACAAGAGAAAAGTGAAAAACGTCATTGTTTTCGTACATGCAAATTAGGGCCTTTTGTTGGTGAGGTATTTTTGCCCTAAAACCATCTAGAAAAGTGTGCCCTCCCTCAAGGATCATTTTGGCATCTTCAACGCACCTTTTCAGTGGTTAGATCTCCCAGAAAGTGAAACCCTAGTTTCACAAAGTACCAAAAAAACAGAGTACCAGAAGTACCAGAAAACCAGAAGCACCAGTCCAAAAATCCGCAGATCAAGTTTGAGGGGGTAAAAGTTGGATTTTCATAAATCTGACTGCACCAGCTTACTCGCCTCAGCTCAGCACATCTATCCCTTGGATCAGAATTTCAAATTTTGAAGTTTGAAAAATTAGGGTTTCCTCATAAAACCCTAAGTTGCAGTTGCAGTTCCAGTCTCAGAACCAGTTGCAGTTGTATCTGTAGCATCAGTTGTAAACACCCTTGAAGTTTTTAAGAGTTGGTAATGATTATCGTTGCTGCCAGATGGAGCCAGTACCTGCAAATGCTATCAGAGGTATGTACTCACATATGTTTAAATGGTTAAACTTTAAAGAGTATTTGCAAGAGAAGGGATCTCTTGCCATAGATCCAAAAGGATCTCAAGATCCAACACATTTAGAGGAATGATGCAACCTAGGTGTGATTATTCCGATATGCATCCATTTGTTATATCGATCAATGTTGCATGTTGTAGCTATGACCATCATTCTAACCTTTTCTTAGTCAAGGTATTAGATGGATTAAAAGTTGAGATCATAGAGCTTATCCTCTACCCAAACCTTCTATCAAGATAACGTATTGTCTTAGTATAGAAGATAGGTTGAATAAATCACTCGTCATCTTGAGTGAAGGAGACTCGAAAGAAAAGCAAGCACTCATTCCTGAGGACAAGGCTCTAGGTTTGATTAATCAAGTTAATAAGATTCAAAGGTACACATGACAAGTTGATGACTATAGTTGAAATAGCAGTCTTTGTAAAGTATCATACTTGATATGATGTGAGCATATAGAGGTAAATTCCTAACGTAATCATTTGTCTGATACAACTAACACCTCCTCTAGGAAGAATCTCGTGTGTTAGTTCCAGGTTGCCATGGAGGAATGTTTGATCACAACACTATGAGAGTGTTGACCTCATTTCGTATTGTATTCCTTACCTTTAATCTTTGCTTCAGACAAATTACAAGTGATAGCTCTAAAGGAGCTACTGTGATGATTGTTCGTGCTATTGTTTTATATTATCAAAAGGATATTATTCTTGCTTGTTGTTTTGTTGACCTTGCTCCAGGTCACAGGTAATAACCCTGAGGAAGCTATAGTGAAGGTTGCAAAAGGAAACGTGCTAAAGGAGAGACCATAAATGAAGCAATCATCATTGGAAAAGAAGAAGGTGGCTTGCATAAGCTAAATGGTCACTCAGAAGCTGCCATGACCCACGCCATTGAGAATCCATGTGAACTTTGGCATAGAAGATTAGCTCACATTAACTACAAGGTGCTACCATACGTATGCAAAGTGGTCACAGGTTTACCAGAACTCAAGGTTGACCATGAAGGCGTATGCAATGGATGTGCACAAGGGAAGAACGTCAAGAACCCTTTTCCAAAGAGAGACAACAAGGCAGAAGGATTCCTAGAACTCATTCATTCAGATGTGTGTGGCCCAATGCCATCGTCCTCCATGAGTGGAAAGTTCAAGGAATTCTAAGCCTTGATAGAGAATCTTTCTGAAAGAAAGATCAAGATACTCAGGTCAGATAATGGAGGAGAATACACCTCAAAAGATTTTGTGAACTTCTGCAAAGATGTTGGAATCAAGAGGGAACTCACTACTCCCTATAATCCTCAACAAAATGGTGTGGTTGAAAGGAAGAACATAACGGTAATGGAAGTCGTGAATACCATGATACACGATCAAGATCTTCCTATGTGCTTATGGGCATAAGCATCAATGACATCTGTATATATGCAAAACCGATTGTCCCATAGTGCACTTGGGTTCAAGACCTCGGAAGAGATGTTCACCGGAAAGAAGCCAAAGGTAAGTCATCTCAAAATATTTGGCTTCCCAGTATTTATACATATACCGAAAGAGAAAAGAAACAAGTTGGAACCCTCAGGAAAGAAGGGAATATTTGTGGGATACTATGAGGTCTCCAAGGCCTTCGGGATCTATATACCAGGTCACCACCACATTGAGATCAACAAGGATGTGACCTTTGATGAAGATGCAGTGCTCAAGAAATCAAGAAGATGTCAGCTTGAAGAAGTATATGAAGAGGAACCCATAATCCTCGGAACTGTTGTGAGGGAGGTTCCCAGATCCACAAAACCAGTGAGGGAAGTCGTAACTTCCCCTGTTGATAAAATTCTAGAAGATCATGACGTAGCAGAGTTTCAAGAACCTCCTCAGATGACAATCTCCCATAAAAGAAATCCAGCTTGGGCTAGAGAGCTTATTCAAGATGGAGAGAAATATGGTGTTCCCGAAGTAACCACAAGGCATGTGAAGAAACCTAATCCATTCTCCAGTTATATGGCTTTGATGTGTGATCTCCTAGAAAAGGAGCCTACCTTCTTTGAAGAAGCCATTCAAAAGAAAGAATGGGCAGATGCCATGACAGAAGAATACCAATCCATAATAAAGAACGATGTATGGGAAATAGTTCCCAGACCGAATAGCAAGGATGTGGTATCGTCTAGATGGCTCTTCAAAATAAAACATGTTGTTGATGGAAGTATTGAGAAGTATAAAGCAAGATTTGTAGCTTGTGGATTTTCTCTAAAAGAAGGCATCGACTATGAAGAGACACTCACTCCTATAGCCAGATACACTTCGATCAGAACCATCATAGCCCTTACAGCTAAGATGAAGTGGAAGTTGCACCAGATGGACGTAAAGATAGCCTTCCTAAATGGTGTCATCGAAGAGGAAGTGTATATAGAGCAACCTCAAGGATTTTAAGTTGAAGACAGGAAATCTCATGTCTACAGGTTGAAGAAAGAATTATACGGATTGAAGCAAGCTCCTAGAGCTTGGTATGGACGGATAGACAGTTTCTTGACAAGCTTGGGATTTACTAAGAGTAAAGAAGATTCTAACCTCTACTTCAAGGTTATGAACGATGAGCCGGTGATATTGTTGCTATATGTGGATGACTTATTCTTAACCGGAGAAGAAAAGCTCATCATTTAATGTAAGAAGAGACTTGTCTCGGAATTTGAAATGAAAGACCTTGGCCTAATGCATTATTTCTTAGGTCTTGAGGTATGGCAGAGTCCAGAGAGGATATTCCTTAACCAAGGGAAGTATGCAGTTGAAATCCTGAAGAGATTCGACATGTTGGAATGCAAGTCCATGAATACACCCATGGAAACAGAGCTGAAGYTGTTGGTCGACACTTCGTCAAAATTAATTGATGCCACATTGTACAGACAGATTATTGGATCGTTAATGTACCTGACAAACACCAGACCAGACATTTGTTTTGCCGTGAACACCTTGAKTCAATTTCTGGTAGAACCCAGACATGTTCACCTAGTGGTTGCAAAACATGTGATGAGGTACCTTAAGGGTGCAATAGATTGTGGTATCAGCTATGATGGAGATCATGATTTCACATTGAGTGGATATACTGATGCAAATTGGGCAGGAAGTGTTTTTGATAGGAAAAGCACTTCAGGATGTTGTTTCAGTTTGGGATCAGCCATGATCTCCTGGCAGATTAGGAAGCAATCCATCATTGCTCTCATCACAGTGGAAGCAGAATACATTACTACATGTTCTGCCAACTGTGAAGCTATATGGCTTCGAAATTTGCTAACTAGCCTATTTGACCTAGAGATGAAAGCAACCACGATCCTATGTGACAACCAGAGCTGCATAAAGATGACAGAGAATCATGTATTCCATGACAAATCGAAGCACATAGAGATTCGATATCATTACATCCGTGACATGGTGCAGAGGGGAGCCATAAAGCTCCAGTACGTTAGCACGGATGAACAGGTTGTTGATGTGTTGACCAAGCCTCTATCTCATGTAAAGTTTGAGCACCTTCGAAATAAGATTGGTATAGTTTGAAAGGACCTTCCTTGAAAGGGGGAGTAGTTGTTGTGATGAGACATCTCTTGCTTCTAGCTTCATTGTTGTGACATAAAGCAAGAAGATGTGATGTGACTAGTACTGAGCTTCCGGCTTGACAGCTATGACACAAAGCCAGTCTAGTATCTTGCTTCCAACCGGATGGTTGTGACGTAAAGCAAGAAGATGTGATGTAACTAGTACTAAGCTTCTGGCTGGATAGTTGTGACGTAAAGCCAATCTACTATCATGCTTCCAACTTGATTGTTGTGACGTAAAGCAGGACGAGCATCTTGCTTCCAACTTGACAATTGTGACATAAAGCAAGACGATGAGATGAGACTAGAACTGTGCTTCCAACTTGACAGTTGCAACGTAAATCCAGTCTAGTATCCTTCTTCCAGCTTGATTGTTGTGACGTAAAGAAGGACGAGTATCTTGCTTCCAGCTTTATTGTTGCGACGTAAAGCAAGACGATGAGATGAGACTAGTATTGTGCTTCCGGCTTGACATTTGTGACGTAAAGCCAATCAAGTATCTTCCTTCCAACCTGATGGTTGTGACGTAAAGAAAGACGATGTGATGAGACTAGTACTGTGCTTCCGGCTTGACAGTTGTGACGTAAATCTAGTCTAGTATCTTGCTTCCAACTTAAGTGTTGTGACGTAAAGCAAGACGTTGATATGAGACTAGTATTGTGCTTCCATCTTGAGAAGTTGTGACGTAAATCCAGTCTAGTATCTTGCTTCCAGCTTGATTGTTGTGTCGTAAAGCAAGACGAGTATTGAGCTTCCATCTTGACAATTGTGACGTAAAGCCAGTCATGTATTATGATGAGCCAGCCTCGTGCTGTGATGATGATGATGTATTAGTTTTATACTAATGCATATTGATGCATATGATGATTTCATTCCTTTGAGAATGATGATGTTTCTGATGAAGAAAGCTTCCGATGATTTATAGATACGCCAGTCAATGTTCCAAGATGATATTGATGATGTTGTCCTCTCACCCACTTGATGTTGTTGATGATGTTGTCCTCTCTCTCTCACCTGATGATAACCACCCAGATTAAGAAGTTGTCCCTGCCAGTGAAGTGACACTTCACACATGCCAGATTAGTATAAATAAGGAGGCTAGCACCTCACTTAGACACACCTCACTTGCTCATTTTGAGAGACAAGTTTTGGAACTGTAGTTGGAGAAGAGAGAGAGAGAGAGTGGCGCATATTTGGGAGAGGATCTTTTGTATTAGCTTGAGTTATCTCTTGGCATTGTATTGGCTATCTATAATAAGGAAGTTTTGTTGGGCTTTCTTCCCCTAGAGAGTTTCCCAGGATAAAGGTTGTGTCTCTTGTGATTTTGTTTTTCTCAGTGCTCTTGTCTTATGTTGTTGTTATCTATTGAAATGCAAAGAACTATAATAATGGCTTAAACATTAACAAAAATTACCCATTAGCATTACTTCTCCCAAGTGGGTGAATAGAGAGATATCTCTTTTCAATGAGGCATACAGGTCTTCATTGTCTAAATTGTTTCTTTTATAGATCTTTGAGTTTTTTGGGGGAAAATAGCAAGCAACCAACCTGAAAGTAACCTCCTTCTTAGCTATTTGCAATCAGATGTATTGTGTGTTTGGGTCCTCTTTTACCACTTTTACAACACCACGCCATTTTTCATTTATTAGCACTGTAAATCCCCCATGTCCTTTGCATGTCTCATTTCCTTTGTTCCAAACTGAAGTTTTCTTGTACCCCTCGAAATATGGAGCCCTGCATCCATCGTGCTCATGCGTTTCTACAAGAATGATAATATTTTTCCCCTCTGCTATGGGCCCCAACCTCATACCTCTTCTCCATGGATAACCTCTGCAATTCCAACTTACTACCTGTAAACAATCCTGTGGGGCCCCGATTTCCTATTTCTTATTTGAGAAACGATCACTTATTTGAGCCTTCTCATTCTTCAACCATGCCCATTTTCCCTCATTTCTTGTTGTTTTCACTTTTTCCCACTCCTTTCTTTGTTGTTCTTGTTAAGAAAAAGTCAAGTCCTCATCTAGGTAGACGTGTGTGCCTCTAAGCAATCCTCAATTTCTAAGGATCGTATTAGTGTCCTATATATTCCTTAAGATAACTCTTACTTGTCTATCTCTTCCTCCCTCTATCTTATATCCAATCTCGCTTGCCTGGTGGATGCACCCTATCCACTTCAACTTATCTTTAAGGAAGTCCCTTGCTGGAATGTATGTCCTCTCATTTTCACCAAAGTCCCTCGGTCCTTTGATAATGATATTTGCAACCTCGCCTCGTTTATCTTGCTCTTCCTTTATTTGTATTTTGATTTGCTTCTCAATTATTTCTTTTTCTTTATTTGATGACGCACTTACAAATTGTGACCATGATTTAGCCTCTTCTATCCGATCTTTTAGTTGATTTTCTTTAGCTTCCAAGTCAGCTAATGCTAACTAAATCTCGTCTTTGTGTTGTGTCCTCTTCTTTCACCAATTCTGATTTCTCAACTCTGGTTATCCTCATCTATTCTAATTCATGTTTCAAGGCAGTCACTTCTTGTTGTCCTATTTCCATTTTAACTTGCATGCTTGAGATTTGTTCCTTAAGAGCTTTATTTCCCCCCTCTAATTTGCTCTTGAACTTGAAAACTTTGTTTACTTTGTTGCCTTCATACCATCTTTTCTCTTCTAAAATTTAGAGTATCATTGCCTTCATACCATCTTTTCTCTTCTAAAATTTAGAGTATCATTTTCATGCTCATGAGTTCTTTCACATATAGCTCAGATGACCACATTAATGGTGTTGATGTGGGACTATATAGGTCTTTGTTGTCATGGTTAACTGGTTTTATGTCTTCTTTTGTGCTTTGAAAACCTCTTCTCTGTCCAAATTTGGTTCGAGATCCTTAATTCCTATTTGCTCCACACTGACTTGAGAATCCTTGCTGGACAGTGGATATGTTGTTCAATTTCGGCAAGATCATTGCAAATTTTTTCTTATGTGGTTGCCTTAGCTTTCGGGTCCACCTACGCTTTAGAATCCCCTTATATTGCTTTGTGTTTACAAAAACCAATCTTTCGTCTATGTTTCCTGCATCCTTCTGAAATAAATCTTCCATAAAAGAACCCCATACTCTTGTTAAATCCTCCATTGTTACTGCACAATGGGAAAATGGAGATCCACTAGAAAACTGAAGATTTTGTTTCCACTAATATCTCAAATCCTCTTGGTGGACATGGTTTAGTAGTGGCAATGAACCACTCAACTGAGATTGTAAACTCCCATTGTACCCTGGCCCCTCCACAATAATCGAATAGTTTGCATATTTGTTTCTTGTGGTGCTAATCATTGGTATTTGTGCCTCCTGTATGTTGGACCCCTGGCTCACCAAGGCTAAACTTTCTTTTGGTTCCTCCATATTAACCCCCATAATTGTTTTGATGTGTTTTCTGCCAATTTTTCTTTTTATATTTATCACATTTGATTTGTGCAACTGGATTTTTTAAAAGTGGTTTTTCAATGACATTTTTAATGAGTTATTTGAGATTGAATAGATGATAATAATCAAATGATCAGGGCTCCTTACTTGTATTTCTCACATTAAGACATGTTAATTCTAGTTTGACTACATTTTGAATGGGCTTGTTTCAAAACTATAGAGAAAATTCACCAGATAAAGATATTATTATTCTATCTAATAATGATTTTCAAGCACATAAGTATATAAATAAATATATAAATTACAATAGAAACATTATTAAGATGCAATTCATGTTGTTTTTCATATTCATATTTTATAAAATTATTGAAACAATATTAAGATGCAATTCATGTTGTTTTTCATATTCATATTTTATAAAATTATTGGTCACTTACTTTAAAAATGTTAAGATATTTAGGAAGGTACTAATGTGAACTTGTGAACTTTGTGCAAATCTACAAGCCAAAAAAATGAGAAAATGGGTAGATAAATATACATGACTATATAAATGATATGATTTTTTCTTCAAATCATATTGTAGAACAAGTTATCATTGAGCTTCAAAGTATATAGTTAAGTAAGGGCATGAATGACAAAATCAACAAAGCAAAGAAAAAAGTGTTATAACAAACTTGATAAATATTGAGGTTTGATAATAGATCGTATGGATTAGAAGAAGGCCTTTCTTTCACTTTTTTTTGCATTCTTAAAAATTTAAAGACATAATTTTCTACGCATCCATCTAGTAGGATTCATGGTGTTTAATAAGACATCGAATCTTCAAGTTTTTATACCGATGTCAAATATAAGAAATGATTCAAAATAAAGTATTTATTTCTTAAGAAGCACCTCTTCTAAAAGTTCTTTATGTGCAACTATATACTACAGGGAAAGAAAACAAAAACAAGTAATTGTTCTTGCATAACTTTCTATGTTTGTTGAACTTAGGGTGTTCCTTAAAATTACGTTGGGTTTTTGTGTATTGGTCATGCTCAAGCCCACATTTATCAAATGTTTATCCAATTCATTGTTAGACTAAGAAGAAAGAATGCATGGTGCTTTCCACACTCTAGAATCCATCATAGAAAAAGCAAACCATCTAAGATATGGTTTTTAAGTTTAAAGAAACTTGTTAGACTAAGAAGAAAGAATGTATGGTGCTTCCCGCATATAGAATCCATCATAAAGAAAGCAAACCACCTAAGATATGGTTTTTAAGTTTAAAGAAACTATAGATATTTGATGTTATATAATGAGTGATTAAGAACATGGATGATGTATTAGAAAAATGAATTATCAAAACTTTCAACACTATTTCTGGAAAACAAATGTTTGAGGTAGGATACTACATTGGTAAAAACAATATTTTGATTCTTTAGAATGGTTTCCATCTTAAAGTTTAGAATTTTTAAAGCACATTCCTAAGTGCATGATTTGTGTTGCTAAGTTTTCATTGCTCATTAAAAGTATTGAAATTAATATTGCAAAAGTGTAAGGTTTTTCTTGTGGAGTGGTTTGAGTGAAGCATTGTGCCGCCACACAAATGGCCCCACAACCACCATGACAAAGGAGGAAGAAGGGAGTGGAGTCGCCACCCAGTGTATGAAGGAAAATAAGAGTCAAAGGTTGGAAGGTGAAGAGAAGAAAGGAAACCACTATGTTAATTGTTAATCTTGGGTTAATGTTCACCTAGGGTTTGGTTTGTTTTAAGAGGGTACTTTTCTTAAGTTTTGGAGTTTCTTAACAAGATAGAATTCCAATATTTAACCAAAAACTATGGTTCAACCAGGAGGAAAATAATTACCCAAGGAAAAGAGAGGGAAGAGAAACGAACACACATGAACCAAGAAGATGTTGTGACCTTTGGTGAAACCAACAACGAGGATGAAACTCCCACCAAGCTTCAAACCACCATCGATCTCCTCGCTTTGTACTTGGAAATAGTCTCAAATGCAATGCAATATATGCAAAAAAACACGCTAAATCTACTAAATAACAAAAGAGCAATACTATAGTAGATGAAGATGATGGATGAAAAGTGAGACAGTAGTAGATGAAGTTGGCCCTTAGATGTGAGGTGTTCTTCTTTAAAGTATTTCACTAGTAATCCTTCCTAAAAGCGGGATTGTGAGCATCCAAGAGAAATACACAATGATGAACACTAGATCTAACTCAACTAGTGAGTACAAAGGGAAGAATCCAAGCCAAGGGATACACACAATAATGAAGGTAAGTCCCTATTGTGAGGGATTTTATAGAGACTGTGATTTTAGGTAGTTTACATGCTTAAGTCAATGTAAGAGAGGTTAAATAGAAAATTTGATAGAGTAACAATGTTTTTCCAAAGGAGAACAAAAGGTCCAAACGATTTGAAATGAGTGTTATTTATAGAATAGGTAAACCCAAAAGGGTGTACAAGGAATGAAAAATAATTGTTGAGAAAAAGATAGCAGGCAACAACTATTGATATGTAGGTCAAACTAAGGAATCCACTGCTCTCAGGTAGATCTATGGGTTATTCACTTAATTAAGGTTCTCTATTACGTTGTTCCATGAGAGATAGATTTGGATTAATTGTACAATCTGAGGATGGTGTGTCAGGAGTGGAAGAGAAAAGAGATAGATCATATTTGAATTGGTTAATCCTTTTGTGTGCCCACAATGGATATGAGGACATTGGGAAACTCGAAAAGGGCATCTTTAACTAACCCAAGTGGACCAAATCAAGCATGAATGTTTAGATTTATCCAAGTTAAGGAAAAAAATTCAAACAACGAAACAACCTAGGGAATAAATATGACCAATGTCAAACTTATGAAATAACAAAGAGGAACTTTCCTAAGCACTTGACATCAAATAGAGAAAACACATTTATGTGCCTAGGTTTAAGAAATGTGCTAACCAAGGAGAAATCACTAGCATAAGTAATTTTCCTTGAGATGAAGGGAAACCTCATGGCCATCTTTTGGAATTGACTGCATGTATGAAAAATGCATGCACTACATATCACCCCCATGGAAACATATGTTTTACATGGAGTGGATAGAATTTAAGTGTTGTGCAAAGAGAAAGTGGCAAGTAAGAACAAGGCAAATAGAAAACAAAGATCACAACAATAACTAACGCAATAGTTCATAGTGGGAAGCTCTATAGAACGATTGTGGAACAATTTGATTCCCCAACGCAAGAAGGGAATTCTCTCATGTGGCAAGATACATGCCATCTAATAGGTACTCTTTCTCTAATACCAAAAACACCAGTGAATAACCACATAATCTCACACGAGTGCATGATAACAAACACACAAAGAAGAGCAAGATCACAAGCAACCATGCATGACAAACAAATAATGTTGGAGAGAGGGAGATATATAGGATATACCTACCAAGTATGAAACAAATACTAAGATATGAAGCATTAATTTATAAAAAAAACTATCTACTAAAAACAAGAAGGGTTTAGCAATAAGAAAAGAAAACATCTAGTTGTAGATAACATGAAACTATACACACTTGACAACATTGGCTACTAGAAAGCCAATGATTCTAGAACCACAAGATTAGCTAAGTGCAAGAGCATGAAATGTCCCTTTCCCAATGATGAATCCAGGAGGAGTGACTCGGTAGCTTATATTGATTCCCATAGGCTATAATCGGGAGAAAAAGGGAATAAAAGAAATATTTAGTGTCATATACCAGAAAATCCTAAGTGAAAGTGACATTAAGTAATAAAGTGGAAAAAAGGTGATTAAGTGACTTAAAAGAATAATTAAAGTCGAAACTTAGGAAAAGTCACTTTAATTAAATAAAGTGAACGAGGAATTGGAATGGGAATCAAGTATAAAGGGGAGGGTAACCATAATTCCTCTCATTATCGAATATTGAGATTGAGAATTGGATTGCAGAGAGAAGTCAAGCGACTTTGTGGACGTTTGTGGATTTCCAAGGAGAAACCACCACGATGATTGATTTCGGTGATGGAAGACACACCATAGTTAGTCAGGAGGATCATCTAGATTATCCATCGTTCTTTAGGATTGCAACAGATACATTATTGGATCCATTCATAGGGATTCACATAATTCTGGGAGGTTCTGATACTTGCCTTTGGTGCTTGGAGGGCGTGGGAGTTATAGGATTGATCCAGAGGGAGGCGTGGAGGTTCAGGGGGGATGTTATCCCATCAGAAAGCAACATATTTGTGTATTCTTAGTGCATACAACATACTTCACTGTGCATGTAGTGTATCTTCCATCCAGTAGCATATTTGGACTTACATGCGACAAATCCACACGCGCATATAACAGATCTAGCATTTCCTTTACTCATATGTAGCAAATTTATCCACAGGAGATTCACCATTCATCAGTGGCAGCATTTGCAACATAATTCCATTGCATCCAATGTATTCTCATTGCATACATCCTATTTCACCATGCATGCAATGTATTTTCCATCCAACAACATATTTGGACTTGTTGCAACAAATCCACACTCGCATGTAGCAGATCTAATATTTCCTTTACATGCATGTGTATTCCAGGTTAGATCTAGACTTATAAAGATCAATCTTGAGACTTTTGAGCAATTTAGCAGTGTTTTGCTTATATTCCAATATTCCATTTATTGTAATTTCAGTCTTTACCATCAGTGCAATAAAAAACATTGTTCTGGCAGCAAAATTATTTGCATACAGTGAAAACAGGCTTAAAACCCCAAACATTATGAGAATAAAGTAAATTGGATCTAGAATCCTTGAGACTGCATTCAAAAACCCAAAGAAACTTCAGTCAGATAGCCAAATCAGTGTTTGGGATTTTACAGTGGTATTAGAGTTGGATATCCTACCAGCCTGTGAGTAAAAAAACTCATGATTCTAGGAGTCGGGGAACACTATCCTGGGGGAAGAGGACACATTGGAGATGAGTACGTCACATACCAGAGAGAGGACAGAAGGGAAATGAAACAGCGTAGACAAAGAGAGGATTATAATCCTTTCCACATTGATTTAGAGACTAAAGTCAAGGAAGAGATCTATATCAATTTAGAGACAAAAGCAGAGGCAAAAGAAGAAATGGGTGACAGGAATGAACATCTATAAGACAGGGGAAAGGGTCAATCCCCACCATTGGACAGTACATTGAGGATATTGAATGACCTTGTTGAGGGCCAAGATGTGATGATGTAGGCTATTGCACAGATCGCGGCTAGTACACGGGAAATTTAGAGCAGCATGGGTAATATTGGTGCAAGTGGCACAGATGGAGATAGTGGTTCCAATGGGAACGCAGCAATGGATAGCGGTAGTTAGTCACCTACTTGCACTTACACTACATCAGTGAGAAAAATTCCTAGACCACTTTTCCCTCAATTCCAGGGAGGACAACAAATAGGGAACCATGGATAGGGACAAGGAGCAAAGAATTTCACAGAGCATAGGAGAGAGTATATGACTCTAGGTCCTGATTTTCATGCAGATATGAGTTTACAGGAGTTTTGTGATATAAAGTACAGAAATAGACCCAAATACTTGTTGAGAGGAGTACAACAGAATATCGATTTCATTACGAAGGTTGGGAAACTGTAAATCCCCTCCTTTGATGGGTCTACTAAATGCTCAGTCGAGGCATGAGTGTAGAATCTTGATACCTATTTCCAGCTCAACCAGATGTTTGAATCAAAAGCCATTGGTTTTTCCACTTTACATCTTGAGGGGGAGGCCCACGAGTGGTGGTACCATGGATTGGTGACCTCATGTCATAATTGCATTACATCTTACAGGGGGATCACAGAGAAGATTATGAATCGCTTTGATAAAAAAGGATCCAAATATTTGGCACAGTTGTGACAGATGGGTTCAGTCGAAGCATTCATTACATACTTTCAGGTTGGAAGTGACAATATCATATGTGTCAGAGTAATGTTTGATTATGTTGTTCATTGAGGGGATTTATGAACCGTTGAGAGGATGGGTGAAAGCATTCAAACCACACACACTATAGGATGTTATCATATGCACTAGAGACATGGAGGATGTAGTGTCAAAGCACAAGAAATTTTCCAAACCCTTCATCCCACAGAGAAACAAAGATCGAAAACCCTTTTAGAGGGAGTGGAAAGGTAAGGATAAGTTTGATGATGAGACTCGACAGGAGTTAATGAGGAATAAACTTTGCTTCACATGTAAAGAGCCTTGGGTGCCAGGTCACACAGGTGCATGGGAAAGGCAAGGTCCATTATATAGAGGTGATCGCAGATGGTGATGAGGAAGAGACAACAGGACCTACACATCACAGTGATTCCAGCAGCTCGAGAGAGGAGAATCCTCATGAGACACAACTAGGGTAGAGGACACAACCACGTATGGGGGCACCACCATGTGAGGAGGAAAAGCCGCGTGCATTGGTTAAGGGTGGCATCATAGCAACTCTATCAAGAATTCCTTGATATGACACCCTCATGATCAAGTGAGTCATTCAAGGGCAGAGAGTCACGGCCTTGGTGGATGGTGGGGTGACCCACAAATTTATTGATGCATCATTGGTGGACAGGAGAGGCTTGCAGATAGAGGAGTTTGAGGGATTCAACATAGCAGTAGCATATGGCTACAACATGACCTATCTAGACAAAATTCTGAATCTGGAATTGAAATTAGGAAACTGCTTGGTGACCGATGTTTTTTATGTAGTTGACCTATCTGATACAAATATAGTCTTGGAGTTCCAATGGTTGTATTCATTTGGAGAGATCACCATGAACTACCAGAATTTGGAGATGGGATTCAGAGATGTTGAGGGAAAGAAGGTGGTCTTGAGGGGAAATTCCAATGGGAAACCGAGGACAGTTTCAGCAAAGAGGATGAAGAGAATATTCAGGCACGGTGATGTAGCATATGCATCTAAGTGCTTTATCACTACACAAAGAGCATCGAATGGTATATAGATGTACCACACAGAGATACATGAATTGTTGGGGAAGCATGAGCAGGTTTTTGGATAGATTTCTCCAAGGATACCTCACAATAGAGGGTTTGAGAATAATATTAAGTTGGATGAGGGGGGTAAACCAGTGATCATGGTACCTTACAGACATCCTAAAAGGATTAGGGATGAGATTGAGAAAGAAATCAAGGAATTTCTTGAGATGGGGCATATCCGGTCCAGATCTAGTCCCTCTGCATCTTCAGTTGTTCTAGTCATGAAGAAGGATGGAACCATGAGAATGTGCATTGAATATCGTGCACTAAATAAGAAAACAATAAAGAACAAGCACCCCACTTCTAGAATAGACGATTTGATGGATGAGTTACATGGATTCGTCTACTTCTCGAAGATTGATCTTCGCTCTGGTTATCATCATATCAACATCAGGGAGCAGGACATTGAGAAGACAACATTCAGGTGCCACTTTGGTCATTTTGAGTTTTTGGTCATGTTGTTTGGGTTGACCAATGCACCTGCAACATTCCAATCTTTCATGAACCATATATTCAACAGAAAGTTGAGGAAATCCATATTGGTTTTCTTTGATGATATACTCACTTACAACAGGACTTGGGAGGAGCACCTGAGACATCTAGATGAGGTGTTGAGTATTATGTAGTCACAGTCATTATATGTCAAGGAATTGAAGTGAAAATTTGGCATGACATAGATCTTGTACCTAGGCCACGTCATCAATGCACAAGGAGTTCAGGTACATCAGGAAAATATTCAAGCCATTTTGGATTGGCCAACACCCAGGACACTCACAGAGCTGAGAGGATTCTTCGGGTTGTGCAGTTATTACAAAAGGTTTGTGAAAGTATTTTCACAATTGGGAGCACCACTCGCAGACCTCACCAAGAAAGGAGCATTCAATTGGACCGAGGAATCACAGAAAACATTTGACAGGATGAAAGAAGTGATGAGCACTTGCCCAATGTTAGCACTACCTGATTTCAATCAGTCATTCATATTGGAGCATGATGTGTCGGGAGAGGGGATAGGAGCAGTGTTGATGCAAGGAAACCACCCCATAACTTTCGAGAGAAAGAAATTCAAGGATCCTGGGAGGATCTACCCTATATATGACAAGGAAATGCTTTCCATCATGCATGCCTTGAAAAAATTTAGACAATATCTAGTGGGAAACAGATTTGTGGTGAAGACTAATCATAACAGTCTGAAGTACTTTCTGGATCAGATATACCTCAGTGAAATACAACAGAAGTGGGTCACCAGGTTCCAAGCTTATGACTTTGAAATTGAGTATGTTAAAGGAAAGAGTAATATTGTGGTGGATGCATTATCCTGGAGACCAGTGAGTTGTTCATTATTAGAGATATCAGTTAATTGGAAGGCTCACCTATTGGTGGATTACTCCAAGAACCAATTCACTTGTGAGGTGATGGATGGACAGGTACGGGATGACAAATACCGAGTCTCAGATGATGTTATATTCTATAAATATCAGATCTACTTGGTTCCATAATATGATCTCAAAAAGAAGATTATGAATGCATCACATGATTGTCCACTAGCAGGGCATCAGGGGTATTTTAAAACCTACATGAAAATTAGGGAGATATTCTTGTGGAAGGGTCTCAAATATGGTGTGCTAAGGCACATCAGAGAGTGTGTGAATTTTCAGTGGAACAAGTCAGAGAAGACACATCCTGCAAGGTTACTTCAGTTGTTACCCATCCTGGAGCAGAAATGGGAGATCATTTTGATGGATTTCATCATGATCCTACCCAAGGTGCAGGGTAGAGACTATATTTATGTAGTGGTCGACAGATTAACCAAGTTCACACATTTTTTTGTGATACCTTCAAAGTACAAGGCAACACAAGTCGCGGAGTTGTTATTTGGGGAGGTTTTTAGACTCCATGGATTGTTGAGGTACATAGTAAGTGACAGGGACAACAAATTTATCATCATTTTCTGGCAAGAGTGTTGCAGGTTAGTAGGTATAGAGTTGAAATCGACCACCATCTATCATCCACAGACAGACATGCAGACTGAGATTGTAAACAAGTAGGTGGAAGGATATATGAGGAACTTTGTGGGGGGGCAACAACGATCATGGACTAAGTGGTTACACATTGGTGAACATTGTTATAACACTACCCATCACATGTCCATTGGGATGACACCCTTCACAGAATCGTATGGATACAATGCTCCATCATTTGTAGATGTGGTTTTTGGGGACAGCAAAGCTCCCACAGCCAAATATTGGATACAAGAGAGTCAAGAGATCCTCAAGATCCTTAAGGATAATTAGCAAAATATATATGCAGATATGCACCAAGTCAAGCGTAGCTTCGACGAGGGAGACTTGGTGTTTTTTAGGCTACAACCTTACAAGTATTCTTCGTTGAAAAGGAGTGGGGCAGATAAACTGAAGTCGTGATTCTATGGCCCTTATAGAATTACCAAGCGAGTGGGGGAGGTGGCTTACGAGCTCGATTTGTTGGAAGGAAGTAAAATCCATAATGAGTTTCATGTGTCATGCCTTAAAAAGGATTTAGGACAACAAATTACTAGTTCCATGGAGTTACCCCCATTAGATGAGGAAGGTCGGTTGGAGTTGGACCCTAAGGAGGTTTTGGAGATCAGGGAGCAGAAGTTGAGGGGTCAGATTATCAAGGAGTGTCTGATCATGTGGAGAGGTCTGCCAGTTGAGGAAGCTACATGGGAGGGAGAGGATATTCTACAGCACCCTAGCTTGCAATTGCTTGAGGACAAGCAATCTCAGGAAGGGAGGATTGTAATGTCCCTTTCCCAGTGATGACTCCAGGAGGAGTGACTCAGTAGCCTATATTGATTACCATAGGCTATAGTCGGGAGAAAAAGGGAATAAAAGATTATTTAGTGTCATCTACCAGAAAATCCTAAGTGAAAGTTACATTAAGTAATAAAGTGGAAAAAAGGTGATTAAGTGACTTAAAATAATAATTAAAATCAAAACTTAGGAAAATTCACTTTAATTAAATAAAGTGAACGAAGAATTAGAATGGGAATCAAGTATAAATGGGAGGATAACCCTAATTCCTCTCATTATCAAATATTGAGATTGAGAATTGGATTGCAGAGAGAAGTTGGGCAACTTTGTAGACTTTTGTGGATTTCCAAGGAGAAACCACCATAGTGGTTGATTTCGGTGTTAGAAGACACACCCTAGTTATTTGGGAGGATCATCCAGATTCTCCATCGTTCTTCAGGATTGCAAAAGATATAGCATTGGATCCATTCAAAGGGATTCACATCAGTCAGGGAGGTTCTGAGACTCGCCCTTGGTGCTTGGAGGGCATGGGAGTTACATGATTGATCCAAATGGAGGCGTGGAGGTTCAAGAGGAACACTATCCCATCAGAAAACAACATATATGTGTATTCTCAATGCATGCAGCATATTTCACCGTGCATGCAACGTATCTTCCATCCAGTAGTGTATTTTTACTTGCATGTGACATATCCACACTCGCATGTAGTAGATCTAGTATTTCATTTACTCGCATGTAGCAGATCTATCCACAAGAGATTTTCCATTCATTAGTGGCAACATTTGCAGCATAATTCCATTGCATGCTACATATTCTCAGTGCATACATCCTATTTCACCGTGCATGCAGCGTATCTTCCATCCAACGACATATTTGGACTTGCATGCAACAAATCCACACTCACATGTAGCATATATGGTATTTCCTTTGCATGCATGTGTATTCCATGTTAGACCTAGACTTATAAAGATCAAACTGAAGAGTTTTAAGTAGTTTAGCAATGTTTTTCTTATATTCCAGTATTCCATTGATTGTAATTTCAGTCTTTACCATCAGTGCAATAAAGAACATTGTTCCAGCAGCAAAACTATTTGCATATAGTGAAAACAAGCTTAAAACCACAAACATTATGAGAATAAACTAAACCGGATCTAGAATTCTTGAAATGCATTTAAAAACCCAAAGAAACTTCAGTCATATAGCCAAATCACGATTTGAGATATTACAGAGCATGATAGGTTAGTCATCATTACTAAAAGATAACTAAAATATGCAATTAATGCTTTAAGTGTAAATTCTAACCTTGTACAATATCTACTGTAAACAGATATTCAAAAAAGAACAAGATGATATGCTGGTTTTCCACATTTTTGGTTATCGAGATGATATTATGATTATGTCATGATAATGGAAGATCAAACTCTTCATTAAGAACTTTTTCCTGAAGAAGGTTACACTTGTCATTTTCTCAAAATCATATTTTGAAAATAGTTCGCAGGCTGCATATATACTCTCCTGCGAGAATCCATAATTCCCGCAGGCTGCATTCAGCTTGACTGCGAACTTCTCGCACTGTGTCAATGGTTAAGGTGCGAACATGTTTCTAAAGGAGGAAAATGAATAAGTT
>ML782022.1:825214-838828 GCA_009831015.1 Picea engelmannii
CAAGGTCATCATGAGTAGTTGATTTTCTTCATGCATGAGCAAGTGTGTGTGTCAGAGCCAAGAGCCATCGAAAGGAGATCTACAACATCAAGGCTCATGTTGTATATTTCTCTTTCAGTTAATGCAATACATGAATATGTCCCTTTCCCATAATGATGATGTCATCTTATTACATGATTCCTTGATCACATGTATAGACTAGGTATTGAATATATTAATGCCTTTGCTGTGATTGGTTTGTGTTGTTGTGATTGGACGACACAAGAGCATCGGAGCAGAGCAAGGAACAACAGAGATTAAAGGAGAGCGTTTATAAGGTATTTACACTATCCATTTCTCTTAGTTCGTTCAATAGCTAGATCTAGGGAAAGAGTAGTATTCTGTCACGTTTTGTTCCAGATCCAGGTGGATCTGGGGAGATTGGTCTGTGTCCGCACTCACGAATTTATCCTTAAACATTAACCTCTTCAAAAAACTTGAGGAGGACATCCTTTAAAAAACAGATGTGGAAATAGATCCCTCTCCCTCTCTTGGGCAAGCCAAACACACATAAAGTTACATGGATCAACTTGTTATTGTTGTGGCTATGTTGTATTCACATACAAACAT
This sequence comes from Picea engelmannii, assembly GCA_009831015.1. Taxonomy (NCBI): domain Eukaryota; kingdom Viridiplantae; phylum Streptophyta; class Pinopsida; order Pinales; family Pinaceae; genus Picea; species Picea engelmannii. Next base: position 825,824 of record ML782022.1, read on the forward strand.
CATTAGGAATGTGTGTGTATAATATTCATTCAATATTGAATTTCAAATTTGATGCATTAAAAATGATTAAAAAACTATAGTACACCTATTTTTAATAGCACTAAAGCCATGCTTTCTAGACAATGTTAGCACGCAGTGAGAGCAAGGCACATGCCTTGCTAGTGAAATGCATTAACGATGTCTAGTAGCACTATGGATGGTGCACTATGTCATCCTTAAATATATCGATGCATGCAATAAATTGAAAAAACTCTAGAACAATAAAAAGTGGTGGGTGTAAATTTAATGAATAATGCATCTAGACACCAGTGCATTTAGTCACCATTGGTGCATGTGGAATAATTTGTATCGCCAAAAAGAAATGCTACTAGTCCATGTAAGTGTACCTCAAATCATAGGCACATCCAAAATGACAAGTTAGTGTTGCCACATGAGAGGGCAATTTCATTGACAGAGCACTGAGTCATCCACACATGCATCGCAAGGCAAATGTAACTTGCATTGAGCGATGTGCATGTGTGGATAGACTACCCTAGTAATGGTGCTCCATGGAAAACTAAAACTATGAATATTTAAATTAAGATGTAGCAAAGTAATTACCTATTCCCATCTTTTCCATGGAGGCGTGGTTGCCACATAAAGAGCAAACTAAATCCATGGGTTTGGGAAATCTAGAAATGAAATGGAATCTGATGTGGATGTAGATTGTTGATGAACTCCAACTATTCAAAAGTAGTGGACAACGGGGTGTTCATAGAGGGATGAAGAGAATCGTTGCTTGAAGGTGTTGGAAACACCATTGTATGGTATCAAGATGCACTAATGTTATTATATGTTTAATGTGCACAACAGAACAATTTTTAAAAAATAGTTTGTTTTGCGAAATTTAAGTGTGATTTGGTAATTTTTTTGTTTAACATAACCGCAATCTGCCTTGTATACAGTTGCAATGGTGTGATTTTTATAGGCACACTATACCAATTATAGGTTTAGTGTACACCCCGGGGATTTTTTTTTAAATATCATGTTTTACAAAATTCAAGCACGAAGGCTCACCTTTAGAATTGTTATAAGTGCATCGGTGCATGTGTTAACTTAGAGCACTAATGCATCGAATTGTTTTTAGACGCACAAAACACAAAACCTATACCCATTTTCCTCTACTAGAAACCTTCACAAAACTCTAATTCCCTTGTAGTGTTAAGTGCAATATTATACACAAATGAGTTTACTAGGGATGTCATCCACAAATGTTGGGAAGCATCTTTTGGGTTTCTCCACGAATTTTTCCTTGGAAAAATAGTTATATTTTTGTTGAAAATATAATGTTAAATGAAAATTTCTAGTCTAAATCCAATGTTGTAGGTGACAATCATCTTCTCCCTCTTTATTTTTACAATTATCCTTCTTATAAGGAATTCCAACCCATTACAAATCACCTACAAATCTTCTAAAAATTTGCATCTTTCCTTTAAGGAAATATGGGGTTTTATGAGTAGAATCCTTAAGAAAAATATTAGAGAAGAGAATGAAGAGTGGTAGAGGAACACCAGTGGCTATGACTATTCCTATTTTCAAGGCTCCCCCTTATATTTAAATTGGTTATTCATGCAAACCCGTAAATAAAGAGAGTAGCATGAATAATGTAGTTATAGGGGAATTTTGAAGCTAAACCTTATCAAAGATAAATTCTAAGAAAAACCTAAAAAGAATGATACTTCAAAATGGTAAAATGTTACCAAAATTATGAATAATTATTCGTCACTTTCACAATGGCTGGACATTGACTAAAGTTATGGAAAGCATGAAAATTAATGGATAGATTGAACTTCATTCTAATAAAGAAGAACCAAACCCCAAGAGTGAAACTCTATTTGTTCCTCCATATAAGAATACATAATTTGTTGCAGTAATAAATTATATAATTTATAGATTAAAGCCACATGAGGGAGTTGAACCCTTTGTTGCTTGTGGAAAAACCCCCTAATGGGGTAGTTGCAGCGTCCGTGCAAGTGTGGTAGTTACAAGAGGAGGGTTCCCAAAGGGTAGCCCTCATAGGCATCAATTGGGTGGACAAGTAGCAATGGCGCCTAAAGGGGTCGCCTCAAGTACTCCCAATCAACACATTGTCCTTTCATCAAACAAACAAACAAAAGATTTATTAGATAGCTCCAACAATGTTCTCCAATATATAATCCATCCTTTGCAACCATTAAACCCTCCAAACAATAATTTATATCTAAAAGAAGAGAATATAAATGAGAAAACAACCATTAAATTCTTCCGTGAGAAACTCTACCTATAAAAAGAACATAGAAATGAGTAGGCAATCATTAAATTCTTTCATTAGAAACTCTACTTATAAGAAGAAGATAGAAATGAGTAGGAAATCATCAAATTATTCCAGGAGAAACTCTTCTTGCAAGAAGAAGATAGAATGAGAAGGTAACCATTCAAACTTTCAACAAAAAAACTCAACATACAAAAATATATAGAAATGAAAGTAACGATTAATTTGGGAAAGTAAACAAGAGTTGTTGGGTATGTGTTATATTATTTGCACGACTAGATCTAGTGTTTGCATTGCGTCCGGTTTGTGAGGGGGTTAAAGTGAACAGGTGGGCAGATCCCCCCTGTCTAGGGGGTTCGCAGGGGAGCAAGAGCATCCTTGCGTGGGGGTTTGGGGTAGTGCCCCCAAAAAAAAAATGTTTGCATTTTTTGCATCTGTTTTTTGGCGATTTTTCAGCACATGGTTTTCTAATTTCGGTTAAGAAATTAGGGTTGTTGACTAATTTGGGTCAATGGATTAGGGGTTTGGATGTCACGGGATCCTATATTTATTGTATTGTACTGTAAACAATGGAGAGATATGATGAATAGAATATTAGAGGTGCGGCTCTAAACAAGTTGTTAGTTTTCCCGATTTAGGTTTTCAGGGTAAAAATCTTTGTGTAATGTGTGTGTGCCATTGTATCTTTTATGTTTTTATTAAGAATCGCTTTGCAGTAATTAATTGTATGAGCTTAAAATCTACAAGAGACACCTTTAACCTGAATAAATAATACTACTAGATCTCCCCTAAGCTGTAGCAAATCCTTCCTCTATGTTAATGTGCATAGTTCCTTGTCTGAGAAACCCTATCGTAGAGAATTAAAAACCTCTTAATATAAATGAAAATACAAAGTCACTATTAAACCTAGTAATTGACAAAAGTACACAAAAAAACATAAATTTTTGGTGACTCACGGAATGTAGTAAACTGGATGAAAGAAACAAAATCCTTGGAAAATTAAAATCTTTGGCCTATATTTGAGGAGATATGGCTTGCTCAACAACTTCTAACTCATTATGTTTGCATCATATGTATAGAGAGATTAACAAGGAAGATGATGGATGGTCAAAAGATGGAATACAATTGGAAGCGTGATCTTAGGTCATTCAAGAGAAAGTGGAAGGGCATTTCACCGAATATCTTCTTGCACTATTCATATAATATAATATAATAGGGGTTTTAGTATATGTGAATAACTATATGTTATTATTCATGTTATTATTCATGGACTATTTATGGACATATCTAAGAACATGTTTATTTTTTATGAGGAATTACATATCAATGATAATATTTAGAAAGTGATAATATTTAGAAAGATTGTGATTGTTAATAGGTCAATATATATATTTGAGTTGCTCATATATCATGCTCCCTCTGCTTGGGGAGATATCTGAGATGCGGAAATTTAACCACTAAATGTAATTTTGTTTTTTAATAAATTATAAAAAAAAAATTATGAGAAAAAAAAAAAAAAATACAAAGAGCTACAAGGTTTTAAATAAATACTTTTGAAAAAAAATAATAATAATAAATAAATAAATTTCCCTTTTTGTATTGAAGAGGAATTATAGAAAGGACAAGTAGTAAGGGAATTAGATTTTCTAAATAAATCATTTTTAATAAATAATGATGAGAGTACAATTTTTACATCTCTATTCCTAAATATGGCTTATTTTGGATGCAACAATAGATTAAGTTTATGTCGATAACAATATAATAATATTACATAGTAAAACTAGTGTTGTGTGTGATCCTTTATTGAGATTCAATTAACAAACTAATTAATGTGGGGTTTACTAAGACAGGTGAGGTAGTTGCTATATAAACAAAGTTCTAAATAAAGGATTGACTTAATTCTAATGTTGAAGGTGTAACCATCTTATTGACAATGAGGAAACATTGCATGCTCCAAGTTAGTTACGATGGTATGTTAAGGACGTTCATTTTCAACCCTTTAGGAAAAAAACTATAATCATCATTTTGGAGCTCTTGAGGAGTCTCTTGAGTTCAACTAACCAAAGACTTGGCTTCCTATCCAAAACCACAACAAATGTGGATTCCAATTGTTGTCATTATTAAATATTATACATGTTATTAGTCTCTGTTGAAGGCCAGGACTCTAGCGATCGATTTGACTTTGACTTTCAATTACTTTTCAGTTGACTAAAAATGTTTTTCTCTTTCTCAAAGTTGTACGTAGGAAACTTTGAAACAATTATTATTTTGTAATATTTTAATTACTTTTATTTAAAAAATTATTGGCCGATAAGTTCTAACTCTTATTGACGAGCTTTTTTTGTCAATCCTAAGTTTTGATGTGAATCCTAAGTTTTATGACACAATACATTCGTCTTTTTCAACCTTCAATCTTATATAACCTAAGTTTATAAGGCTATGCAACCTAAGTTTATAAGTCTATGGATTTTACATATTTTGCATTGATTGACCGCATTAAGTTTGTTTACTGAATAGATGTGATTGTCGTCACTTGGGGTGATATGTCACATTCCTCTGTTAGCCTCAACCATATCCTCACAGCCTCATTGTATGATATATCATGTTCCTTTGTTAGCTTCAACCCTATCCTAACCGCCTCGCCACCTCATTGTCATCTAGCATTAACACCTCATTGTCGTCTATCATTAACACCTCTGGAGCATTTCAATGCTAGGGCTGAAAAATAAGGCCATTGTTTCCGCTGAAAAATGAAGCCACCATTTCCACCGCCTTCACAAGAGGACCTGAACAGACACGTTTCCGCTAAAAAATGCAGTCATTGTTTCCATCACCTTCACAAGAGGGCCTAAACAGACACATATCGCCCTGCATTAGAGAATCAACCACGAACAGCTAGGCAAGTTAGAAGTGGTTGCTAGCAAGTTGGCTCAACGAAATGCACCCTTTGCCTATATTATATTCCCGGGCTTGATTTTGAGCTAGTTATCCTTAGTGATGTGTACTTCTAATATTGTTTCCTATATTTTATTCCCAAGCTTGATTTTGAGCTCGTTATTCTTAGTGGTGTGTACTGCCAATATTTTTTTTGCTTCAACAATTGATCTTGCTCCAGTTGTTGTAATGGTGATTGATCTTGCTCCAACTGTTTTAATGGTGATTGACGCAGTCGATCTTGCTCCATCTCTTGTAATGGTGATCCGTGATTGATCTTGCTCCAACTGTTGTAACGGTGATTGACCTCGGGGTGTTTTACACTAGGTCATGTTCACCTTCATCTCTATTGTTTTCATATATAACCTCTATGTAAAATTTTAACTTGAATATACAATTTAAATGTGAAATTCATGAAAATAAGGATAAACAAGGTATAACCATTAATTTCATTTATGAAATATATAATTCTCCATAGCTTATGTAAAAAATAGAGATTTTGTGTTGTTATAAGTTTCATACCTTTACTATATTTACTATAGTAGAATACAGTAGAGTAGTTGCATACCTTCATTTCCTTCCAACAAGAATTTCAAAAAAATTTAAAAATTTCCTAATTTCACATACCTTCATCTCCTTCCACCCGTAGAGAAAGTTCGGATTAAAATTTCACATTAGAACTACAAAGGCACATTTGAGACATAGCATGAGATCTTTTGGACTTGATAATCAACTGCAAGTGTTGAAAGAACCATGTTGGACCTGATTATAGCAAGCTCCTTGAAAGTATCTGCTACAATGACAATGCAAAACAACCGTCTAACCAATTTTACATTAATTTATTTTATTATTATTATTATATATATATATAGCACTCCTACTACTTTCTATACAACAAATTGACAATTTGAAAATACAATGCACATGGATTTTTTTCCATTGACAATTCGAAAATACAATGCACGTGAAGAATCTGATATAAGAAAGCAACTACTAGGGTTGGATGCATGCATGAAAACTCAGCCAACCTAGGTCACGGTTGCATGGAAATTTTGGCTGAGACTAGCCTTCTCATATATTGAAACAAAGTCATGACAAGGAAGAATTGACAAACTCTGATTTATCTTCTGCATGGTTATAGAAAAAATCAATATTCATTGAATTTATTAATGAATATAAGGCTGAAATCTTATAACAATCGGGGCCACATCTTAATTGTAATCATTTTACTAAAACCTAGAATACACATGAAGCTTGAGAGGCTCGGGGAAGATTGTACAATTTGATGAGGGAAGTTTGAAAAAATTGCAAATCAATAAGCCATACTTGGAGACTAAAATGTAAACGTGTCCTTCTAACGGCCTTCCAAACTATCCTAGTAGAGAAAATCATATATAATGAGCATCATTTTGAACCTGTAAAAGCATATACAAGGAGCATCCTTTTTAACCTGTACATAGTAGCTCAAATGGAATTTTTAGTTTGTTTATCGATAGGATGGCCAGTTTTCAATGCAAATATATGAGACGGTTGTTTTGTTTTGCCATGGGAAAATCAAACCTTATATCTAAGACGGTTGTTGTGTTGCGGATTGAGAGAATCAAACCTAAGAATGGGGTCTGCTTGGGAAGTTGAATCATGAAATTGGTTGTCAAATTGTCACTGGGGCATGGAGTCAAGCCATTCTTTTGAAATACTTTTTTAGGCTTAATAAATGGAGTATTAGCACATTAACATAATATTATTGTTAATTTGGAACGGTTGAGAGCCTATATCACCTACGCCTACGCATGGGAAAATGTTTGCTTTCCAAGTGCAATGCATGCAACCTCAAATATGATGGATGTTGTTATACATGGTTGAAGGAGATATAAATGACAATTGTTTAAATTATAGGGGGCTAAAGGAAAACATTAATGGTTTTTTATTAAATTCTATCCTTAAAATAATTAATCTTATTTTTTTAATTTCCCTATGTTTTGTAATTTTCGATACCCTTACATTGGGAACGTTCATGAGAGTCTTAGATTTGATGATGTTGCTTTAGCTAAGAATATATAGTGTTTTGTGCAAAAAAAACCCATAGAAGTAGGATTCATTCTCTAGGATATCTAATCGGTACCTAGATTAAACTTTGTTGCATGGAGTAATGATGAGAAGGTACGTTTTCGGCGTCTTCCTGCGAGCTTGTGGAATAATGATGAGAAGGTAATTTTTTGGTGTCTTCCCGCGAGCTTGAATCCTTGTATGTTGCAGAGGAGGTAGGGTCTAAGATGCAAGTGCATATTCGGACCCGATTTGCTAAAGTTTATCTTGAATATGTCATGTGTGGTGCTTTGCAATCTTGACATGCATGTGGGTTTGTTTATATGGCATTTATATTCAGTGCAGCCAATTCACGCCTAAGCACACACAGTTTCAAATTGTGTTTAAATTTAATTCAATGCACCATCAAGAGTACACACAAAGCTTCAAATCTAGTTAGCCATGCATCTACATTCAAACGGATCTATTTCAGTATTGTATTCTTTGCAAACTTAGTTAATCTAAACCTAGGTTCAAATGGGCCAGTTTCCTTCTTTATATTCAATGTACTCAATGCAAATAATGGAAACTTCATGTAAAATAGTTTTCTCAGTCATGTGAAATCATGTGAAGACATTTTTATTTTTTGGTTTGATAAAACATAGTTCTATACTTAAAGCTAGATATGGTCGAAAGACGAGTAAGGTTTGAATTGAGAAGATTTTCAATGGAAAAATTGTTGAGAACAGATAATATTTTGTACTTTTAAAAAGGATGCATATTTTACTTTTCAGTTTATAAACTTTATATGACAAAGTTTCCTATTTTTTTTGTGTGAAATAAAAAATGTGCATTGGAATGAGAATGCGAGGAATAGAAGGAACAAATGAGCATTATAAATTTGCACTAAAATAGCCTATGTTTGTGAGAGCGGACTTCTTATCACCTTTTTAGTAAATTTTTGAGTCCATTGCAAGAGGAGGATAAACACGAGCTAGTTTTTTTAATTATTTTGTCTCAGTACATGAGAGATGATAATTTGGGCTATCAGAGAATATTTTTGTATGTTGAAATATTAGTATTTCATATTATTTTATGCTGACAAAAATGAAGCCTCCTATGTTGCTCTTTTCTAATTTCTACCCTACAAAATAGTGAAAACTGGTGAGGTCAGAGTAACTATGATACGTTTTCCATCAATTTGAGAAGAGACGTGTTTCTATAAATAGATAGAAGTTTAGTATAATTTTAAGTCAAGTATTAGGTGAAATATTTGTTAAATGCATTTTTGTACCTAACCTTCAAGTTTTCGGCACAATTGCTCTGGACATTACAAAGTACTTGTCAAGACCAATCGTTCAGCAAAGAAAACATTATGAATGAATTAAAAAGATGTTGATTGGGAACGTTTTGGTTCATTATGGTTTGAAACAATAATTTAGAATATTTTATGCATCCTTGATACATGATTTTTCAAATTAATTACAATTTTTGCTTGTGAAAAGTTCTGGAATTCTACATTATGTCAACATAAATTGCAATATATAACATCCATGGTCATCCAAGCTCGCCAGTGGAGTAAAGTCTCCAGGTTTTTGTTCTTTGTTTTCTCTCGTTGCAAGATAATTTTTTGGATTATTCCAGTAGCAGACTATATGGTCATAGAGGCCACTTGCATACTGTCCATACAGTTTTGTTCATGCAGCTATGATGTATAATTTTGTTTAGTCAGTTTTGTTCAAACAGTTTCAGTTCATACGGTGATGTGTCAAACTTTGAACCTATAATGGCCACCTGTTATGGTTTCCCTTCTGTGGCAGTACATATGGCTAACACTTGGCAATGTATGAATAACAGTTATTATTAATACAAAGACCTTCTTTTTATTTACCAAAAAAAAAACATAAATTACAATATGATGGTTCAAATTTCCTTATTGTTAATTGTGCTCTTCAATATTAGTTTATTCTTTTTGAGATGTATCTTCTACAAATTGATACAACAACTATAAAACTAATTACATAATAATCTATGATGTAAAGAACAAGAGACATTAGAGAATAGTCTACAAAAGAGATCTGTGCAACCATCATCCACAAAGAAATGTTTATCTAATGATTAACAATGAAGATATTTAAACCCAAATATGCATATATTTATATCATGTCCACTATGTTATAATCTTTAAAGAGTCTTACAAAACTTTCATATGTTTGTTTTTTTTTTTAATTTTTATTTAACCCATTAGATACAAATATATTTATATCATGTCCACTATGTTATAATCTTTAAAGAGTCTTACAAAACTTTCATATGTTTGTTTTTTTTTTTAATTTTTATTTAACCCATTAGATACAAATGTGAAAATGAAAAAATATTAATATCTAATAAAAAATAAAATACTATAAAATACTACCATTATGTAATATATATGTGTGAAGATTGCATATTTGATTCATAATTAAATCATTCTATGATCTTTGAATATTTGAGTTTCAATGAAAGGTTGCAGGTTGAATATTTGAGTGTCAATGAAAGGTTGCAGGATTTTTTGTTAATAGAGATTGGGTGTTTCGCTTTTGTTATCGTTCTAGATTCTTCGCTTTTGTTATCGTTTTAGATTCTTTATTAAACGTTGTAAGTATTTCTATTAATCTTTAGTAAGCATCCAGAGCATTAAAAATAAGGTTCAAACTATAATGTATGGTTTTAAATTTTATTTTACAATTTATTACTTAGAATATTTTAGTATATTTTTAAAAAATTATTAGTCTTCATTTTTTTGATGTAGTATGGATTCAAGGTAAATTTATTTATTTTGTTTTAATAGTATTATTTTTTTTTATGTAATAGGGAGCATCCAGAGCATTAAAAATAGGGTTCAAGCTATAATGTATGGTTTTATATTTTATTTTACAATTTATTATTTATTACTTAGTATATTTTTTTTAATTTATTAGTCTTAATTTTTTATTTTTTTTTATGTAGTATGGATTTAAGGTAAATTTATTTGTTTTGTTTTAATAGTTTTTTTTTTTTTAATGTAATATGGATTTAAGTTACATTTATTTATTACGCTGATAGGCGTCCCCCCTATTGGAATCGATGGTTTAATCCATCTTTTAATTACAAATTCCAATCTTATGGCCAAGAATTAAAGATGTTGGCATATTCTTTGTCTTACACTCAAATCAATGCATGAGATTTAATCTTCATAACTTTCTTGCACTTATAAATGCATCTCTTTACTTGTTTACTTTTTCACATTTACTTTCTAGGATCAAGAAAATACCAAACCAAGTTTTCAATTACCACGAAGTATACTTATACAAATACCATCCAGATTACTTAATTTTTAACATTTACATATTAATTAACTTTTTACATTCTCAAATAACTTGACATGTATGGTTAGTATGGTTATGTATGGTTAGTATGGTTAGTGGACAAAAATCTTCACACATCCTAGAATGTCATGGCATGTGACATGTTTCAATGCATGTGACACGTTTTTATGAAGGTGAAGCACATCTGTGTGGTAAAGCATATGAAGGATTCCACGGGTCCTAAAATGCAATGGCATTTGACATGTTTCAAGTATTTAGCAGGGATTAATTCATTTGGTCATTCCAAACGAGGAGCAAACCTGAAAAAATAAGTATTGAAATCTTATCAATCTGAAATGAGGGCACCTAAAAAAATTCATTATCAAGAATCCGCTCTCATAAGCACGAATAGCACATTGAATGAATGGAAGATTTAAATGTAACCCGTACTCTGTAATACCATGTTGTTTAATTGTGTTTAATTAATGATAATCGCATATATTTAAAGGAGAAAAATCAATTTTCTAAGGAGTATACGAGTTTCTGGTTACAATCCAATGGAACATTGCATGAATCGAACATTTAAATATAACCGGTAATGCCCACTCAATGATGTGTAATTAATGTAAGAGTTTTTAGTTCCTTCATATTTCTTCTTACAATCCAATGGCACGTTGCATGAATTGAAGATTTAAATATAACCGGTAATGCCCACTCAATGTAAGAGTTTTTAATTTCTTGATACCTGGTTGGGTAATAGGTTTATATAAACTTATATTATATTATTACATAAATGTATTAAATTTATTAATATGTTATATAATAAATATAAAAAATTATTCCTAAATATTATTAGGATAACTATTAATATAAACTCAATATTAAATTTAATATCAAGTTGATATTAATAAAAGAGTTTATATTAAATAATGTATTAAAGGAGTTTTAATAATATTTAATAATAATTCCTTTGTAGTGTTAGTTTTTAATAATATTTAATAATGAGTTTATATTAGTTTTAGTAAAATTTATTAATAATATTTAATAATGCTCTAAACAATAATGTAATAATGTATTATCACATTATTTAATATAAACTCTTTTAATACATTTTTTAATGTATTAAGGGAGTTTTAGTAATATTTAATAATATTTTTTTATATTAATAACTTAATAATCTTAAGTTTATATTAATAAATTTTGTTGGGTAATAAGTTTTGGTAATATTTAATAATAATGTTTTTTTATTTTTTACTTTTATTTTTTTTGTAAATGAGTGTGTGAATCTATATTGCTTTATAAGGTTATAGTACAAAACTGATGCAAGGATTCTCAGGATCTGCCTTAACGGAAACCAGATCTGGGGTCCTTGGAGTGTAGTATCTGAAAATAAACAAAAAGTGCCTGGGTCGCCACAACGGGAAACCAACACAGGCTACCATAATCCAGTCTAAAAACTTCATCAAAAGAAATCAAAAAAGTCAGAACATAGTGGGGTGAGCTCCTACTCTGAGAGGCAAGGTTTGGGCGGGTCCTGCGCTAGTCTAGGTTGATGGGGTGCTCTGCGTCCCCTTTCTGTTGTGTCGCATCCTCCTCCCTCTGTTCCACCAGACGTAGCTTTCTAATGCAAGATGGGGTTCCATTACTGTCGGTTGGAGTAATATCTATATGGTGGACGTAGCGTAGATAGAGATGAAATTGTCCTACCATCCGCTCCAGTTTCTCCTGTTGTCTTTTCTGGTCCTCCACCAGCCTTTTTACCCCCATCTCCAGGTTGCTAAGGCGGTTGAGAATTCCTATGCGCTCTTTCTTCTGCTCTTTGGTTTTCGTCCTGTTGGTCTCCCCTCAGTTCGCACACATCTTACCTATCAACATTTTGGTTCTCCAAGCTTCCTCCACCGTCCTGTGGTAGAGGGTTATCCTCGATTATGTGGTTCTGGGGTCCCGTATCCCCCCTGCTTCCTGGGTTAGTGTTGACCGGGCTTTGCCCTTGCAGGCGTTGTTAATTTCACCCTCTCGTCTTTTAATGATTGTCTTCCCCTTGGTGTCTACCTTCGTGAGGAAGGTGCTCCTTACGTCCCTGGCCGCCTGTTCAATTCTTGTCATCCAGCGGGCGCTCTGTGGAGGTTCCTTTTCCTGGGGGCCTCTCTTGTTGTTGGTTTTCTTCATGCGCACCATCTTAACTTGCAGGTGGTGGTTCTTACGTTGGGTTCTTTCCCTGTTATGCTACACCTCCTTCTGATAAGTAAGGTGGCCCCTATAATTGCGATACCTCGTTCTGTGATATGTTCTGGTGTCCCAACCTTTATGGAGCCAGCCCTGTTATTTCTCCAGTTGTTGTTGTGCTCTTTATTCTCCTGTTGAGGCCTTCCATCACCAGAATGAATAGGAAGGGGGACAACGGGTCGCCTTGTTTGATCCCTCTCGTGG
>ML782022.1:859445-875244 GCA_009831015.1 Picea engelmannii
GGCATATCCGATTTTGTTTACTTATGTACATGCATGTCATGTTGATAGTTAAGAACATCGAGGACGATGTTCCTTTAAGGGGGAGGGAATTGTAACACCCTGTTTCCCCCAAGTTTGTAAAAATAACTATACTGGCCAAGAACTGTGGCAAACTCAAAAATGTGAATGTGTGATGTGAATGAACCTTGTGAAAAAGGTCGGTGAATGTGAATAATATTATGAATATGTATATATATATTGAAGGACTGCTGAGAGGGGATGTGCTGAAAAAGAGACCACGGTGGTTGGAGAAAGGTGGTGGAAGGCACCTGAAAAGGAGGCGTTAACTTCCATCGAAACCAATATCGTATTTGGACTTCACTGGCCCGGATAACCAAGAGTGGCTCGCTGGCCCGAAATAAATTACTCACAAGTTGGTAGGTAGATGGCTCCTCAGGAATTAATGAGGGATGGGGGAAGTGAACCGCCCATCTGTGGGAGCCTTGGGCCTGACCACCGTGAGGGAAATCCTGCCACACGCAATCTCGCAAGAGGGAAATGTGTGAGGAAGAAGTGTGGAGGGGGCAGACGCGAGGGGAGGAAGAGAACTCTAGAAAATACAGAGTGAGTGATAGCAGAGAAGGGGGAGAGTAACCCTCAGTCTCGGTCACTGTAAAATAGAGACACAGTCTGGCAGCATCGTGGTCTCAGCTTGGGGGTGGCTAGTGGTAAATCTTATCGAAATCGTTGAACCTACAGTTGGGTGGAAATGAGCGCCCCTCTCAGCAGTTGCATCACTTCTGGTGTTATTTCTGATAAGTGTTATTTGAAGTTAATGCCATAATCGCATGCTCAGTTTTATGTGCTTGTCAATAGTTCTAAATAGAAGTGTTTACCTAACGTTTGATTTGATAGAATGGATGCATGTATATATGCCATAGTTGTTTCCTGCACAAATGATTAAGTCTGGCACATGAGTTCTCTCCACCGAGAATCGTCTTATTTTCTCAGTTTCTCGTAATATTCTGGGAAGGCCCCTTGAGAGTACTCTTTTCACTGAATTACCCCATAAACCTTGTAACCGTACTGAACCTTACCAGAGACTCGATTAAGATCAAGGATAATTTCTCCAGAACCGTCTGAGGGTCCATGCAATCCGGGTCTGGAACCCTTATGCAAGAAATAGTAGCTTTCTAAGGTCTCGTGGTCATGGGAGCCTGAAGCTTCGAGAGTTTGAACTTCGTGATCCAAGCTTAGAAGGGATAGCGAGTTCAAATATAGAAATAAAATACCCTATCTCTTAGTAAATGACGGTCGGAATCCTTTCGGGAATACCCCAAGCCTGTCAACACCAACGGATCTAGAGAAGGAGCGTAGGCATTAACACCTCGCCCTTTTAGCCTTCACAAATAGCGATGGGATCCTGGACCGTAGATCCCAGGGACCCATCAGAGCTCTATAAGTCGTCGATCTTAACCTTTACTTAGGTAGGAGAGTGAACTCGACTACGTCCCAAAAGTCCTAAAGACATCGGGACCGTCCATGTTGGAGGACAAGTGGCAGAGATCTGGCCATTTCGCGTATCGAGGATTTGTGAGGTTGGAAGTGGAAGACCAGGCTCTTGGAGTCACGATGTCGTGAGTCGCAAGATCGCGATGTGATATGGGTCGTTGATCAAAGAGGAAGGACATTCGTGGGATCTGACGTCTCGATACATCACCTATCGGGGATTCGTGAGTTTGGAGGTGGAAGACCAAGCTCTTGGAGTCATGAAGTCCCGAGTCGAGAGATCGCGATGTGATCTGGGTCATTGATCAAAGAGGAAGGAAAGTCATGGGATCTGATGTCTCGATACATCACGTATCAGGGATTCGTGATTTTGGAGGTGGAACACCAGGCTCTTGAAGTCATGAAGTCCCGAGTCACGATATCGCGATGTGATCTGGGTCATTGATCAAATAGGAAGGACAACCATGGGATCTGACATCTCGATACATCGCGTATCGGGGATTCGTGAGTTTGGAGGTGGAAGACTAGGCTCTTGGATTCAAGAAGTCCCAAGTCGCGAGATCACGATGTTATCTGGGTCGTTGATCAAAGAGGAAGGACAACCGTGGGATCTGACGTCTCGATACATCGCGTATCAGGGGTTCGTGAGCTTGGAGGTGGAAGATCGAACCCTTGGAGTCATGAAGTCCCGAATAGCGAGAAGTAGGAGCAACCATTCAGTCAGGACCTCCTCACCATATTGCATATTGGGGTCTCGAAGGTTGAGGGGAATCAATTTTGACTGTAGAAGTCACGAGCTTGCGAGTTGCGAGAGCTTTTGCAACACGTGGCACGTTCGCTTGGTGGGACCCACGTGGTTGATAGGTGGTGTGACGATAAGATCCCAAAGAGAGGGAGAAGTGGTGACAGGTGGTGGACACATGTCGTTTGAAACGGGAGTCAACATCCTTTTGACTTCTCGTACTACGGGTTCTCGTATTAAAGGATCACAAAGGCCCAACAACTCAAGTTGCGAAATTGCGAGTTCTGAGAAGCCCGGAAGGAGTGAAACCTTCTCTGACTTTTGCATCTCGAGGTGTTGTAAAAGAAGGGCCCAGAGGTTCAACCTTTCAACTCGCGAACTTGCAAAGGTTCAACCTTTCAACTCGCGAACTTGCAAGTTGCGAGCAAGGCTAGTAGTAAGCCCTAGCCGGTGGTCACGCGTGGAGAGCGCTAATAAGGAGAGGCCATACCATATCGGAATCTCAGGTATCCGCGATTGGTGAAGAAAATTTGAGGGTCTTCGACTCACGACTTGTGAGGTCGCGAGTTGTGAAAGGCACTTGCATTTAGGCGTGTATGTGGTCTTATCGAGATAGGGACTAAAGAAAGGGAGCTATTGCTTTGTCGTTAAGCGGCGGGTAGATCTGGACGGCCAGAATCTGCACGCCCAGATCTAGATCCAGGGTTTCAGTCTGGAGCCCCCTCGCCATTCTACCTTTAAGATTGGACTCACTTGTATCGATGAGTCGCGATACACGAAAAGGCGCCTGGTTTGTTTGGCCTGTGGTCCTAACCCATGATCATAGAGAGGTGAACAGGGAAGAACTAGCCTGCGCTAGGCCCCCATAGGACTTCGGGGATTCTGTCCCTTGAGGAAAAGTGAAAATTTTATTATACCATAGTGGGTGTGTTACAAATTGGTATTAGAGCATGGTTACAACACTTGGCCTGCTTGGGCTCATGAACGAGTTGCGCAGAAGCTTCGTTCAGAACACTCTTAAAAAGAGTATCCCCTTGTCTAACCCTCCTAATCAAAAGAAGAAGTTAAGAATGAAAAACCCTTATTGTGTGTGTACATGTGAAAATATGAATTATGTATTGGTTATAAATAAATATAAATATTGACTAACAACCAGCGCTTTTCCTTTTGCACACAAGCGAAAGATCAACCACGAGAAATTATCAACGCATAGTATGGTGACTCACCAAGAAGTGGGAGAAGGCTCCCATAATAGAGATGAAGAGTCTGACAAAAGGAGGGCAGCAGGGACCCCTCCAGATCTAGCCGAGACTGTGAGGAGTCTCATGGTCGAATTACAAAGCTGCAAGGCTGACAATGAAAGGATGATGAAAGAAGAAGAAAAACAAACAAAAATTAATGTAGTTTTACTGCAGAGTTTATCTGATCTACAAAGACAAATACAGCATGAACCTGAAACTTAGAAACATGGTTGTATTAGTGGCCACACTGAGAGGAGCACCTCGAAAAAGGTCCACCCCAGAGGTAAAAGACAAGCGTCGGATAATTCCTCTGAGAAGGAAGCAGGCAATTCAGAGGGCTCTTCTAGCAGCAGAACCAGTTCCTATCCCCGAAGAAAACAGAAGAAGCAAAAGTCTTCCAAAGGTTGAAAATTCGAAGAATTCAGAAAGGCCAAACCACCCTCCTTCGACGGTGAAATAAGGAAGGGAGATTAAGCAGAGGCCTGGCTGCTTAGACTAAAGAAGTATTTCAGAGTCCATGACTTTTTAGAAAATATGAAGGCCTGAGTGGCCAACTTCAACTTGAACGGAAAGGCTTCCATTTGGTGGGAAGACCTTAAGAATATGAAAGGGGTTCGCGAAGAGGACCTGTCTTGGGAACGGTTTGAGAAATACTTCCGGAAGAAGTATCTGTCGAAAAAATATTTCGACGAAAATACTAAAGAGTTTTATGAACTCAAACTGGGACAAATTACTATAGAATAATATGTCAACAAATTCCTCAATTTGTTGAGGTATGTACCCTATATCAAGGCTGAAAAGGCAAAGGTGCAACACTTCATCAGTGGACTACCTAAGGACTATCAGAATAGAATTGAATTTGATGAGCCAAAGACTCTAGAAGACACTATTTGAAAGGCAACCTATTGTCATGAACAGTTTGGGCATCGAGCAGAAACTCGCGAAGGATGGAAACAGAAGAATAGTTCAAGATTTCAGAAAAGGGGAATTAAATCCCCAGGATTTAAGAACTACAAGAAGAACCCAAGAATGAACTTTCCAGCCCAGAGTATGCACCAGCAGAATTTTCCCTCCTTGAGTGGAAATAAAACATCTGGACCAATATCAGTGAAGACTGATAACCCAAAGAGAGAACCTTTGAAATGTTGGGGTTGGGGAGAAGAACATCTCCTAAGAGACTGCTCACACTGACAATAGAATAGTCGGAGAATTTATAACATACAGGAAGCTACTATCGTCAATGATGTGGCCAGGAGTGTGCCACAAATTTATGCAACTTTGGATAATAACCAAGCTGACCACCAAGCTTCAGTAGTGGAAATAGAAGGTATGATTTCCAACCATCTAGTGTCTGTTTTAATTGACCCTGGTTCAAATTTGAGTTATATAGCCCCTAAAGTTGTTGATAAGTGTAAATTACAGCCAGAAAAACATACCAAGCCATGGTTGGTACAGTTAGCCACTGGCACCAGAAGAAGGGTAGCAGAGGTTATACCATCCTACCAATTGATGTTGGGTAGATTTCCCACCCAAACAACCCTTAACTTATTACCCCTGGGATCATATGATCTGTCAATTGGTATGGACTGGCTAGCCGCCCATAAAGCCAGATTGGATTGTTACCATAAAACCTTAGAATGTGTAAGTAAAGAAGGGAAAAAGATAACCCTTCAAAGGATCCGAAAACCTGTCTCGGTGAGACAAATATCAGCTCTGCAAATGAGCAAGTATTGCCAAAACGGATGTCCCATATATGCAATACAGGTGTTGAAAACAATTGAATATGACAAACCAAGCCCTGACGATCACACTATCCTGAGAGAATACTGAGATGTATTTTCGGAAGAGGTATCGGGTCTACCTCCGAAAAGGGACATAGACTTCTCGATAGAACTTGCACCGGGAGCGGTGTCAGTGTTTAGGACACCCTAACGAATGAGCACACCTGAGTTAGTTGAACTCAAGTTGCAATTAAAAGAATTGATGGATAAGGGCTATATTCAGCCCAGCGTGTCTCCATGGGGAGCACCAGTCTTGTTCGTGAAAAATAAGGACGATACCCTTAGACTGTGTATAGATTATAGACAACTCAATAAAGTAACCATAAAGAACAAGTACCCCTTGCCCAGGATCTACGACTTGTTCGATCAATTGGGGGGTGTATCTATTTTCTCAAAGATTGATTTGAGGTCGGGATACCATCAAGTCCAAATCAAGGGTGAAGGCATCCATAAAACTACCTTCCGAATGAGGTATGGTCATTATGAGTTCGTGGTGGTGCCATTTGGGTTGACCAATGCCCCTGCCACTTTTATGTGCCTGATGAACAATGTACTCGGAAAAATCGTGGACAAATTTGTACTTGTTTTTATTGGCGATATATTAATTTACTCCAAGAACAGAAAAGAGCATGAAGAACATCTTAGACTTGTGATGCAAGTGTTAAGAGAACATCAGCTCTGTGCCAAATTCAGCAAATGTGAATTCTTCCATAAGCAAATACATTACTTAGGCCATGTTCTCTCCGAAGAAGGAGTAGCGGTAGACCCTGACAAAATCAAGTCTATCATGGAATGCCCTACCCCAAAGGATGTTTCGGACATCAGATCCTTTATGGGATTAGCAGGATACTATAGAAGATTTATAAAAGGATTCTCCAATATTGGTTGTGTAATCACTGCCCTCCAGAAGAAGGGGACAAAATTTCTGTGGACACAGAAATGTGAAGAAAGATTTCAAACCCTGAAACATCTACTGACCCATGTGCCCGTGCTGAAGATCGTTGATCCAGAAGTTGACTTCCTTGTGTGCAAAAATCCCTGTAAGGCAGGGCTCAGAGGAGTCCTTTTGCAGAAAGGAAGTGTGATCTGCTATGAATCCCGAAAATTGAACGAGCATGAAGTCAACTATGTGACCCATGATCTAGAACTGGCTGCCATAGTGCATGCCTTGAAAATGTGGAGGCATTACCTCCTGGGAAGAAAATTTGTACTTATGACAGATCACTATGGATTGTGATACATGTTTGATCAACCGAAGCTCAATTCTAGACAAGCTAGGTGGATGTCCCTCCTTAGCGAGTTTGATTTCGAAATCAAACACATTAAAGGAAAGGAAAATAGGGTGGCCAATGCCCTAACAGAAGTATGAAAACAATTCACCTGGCAGCGGTGAGCACCTGCGAGACAGATGTCAAGGAAAGAATCAGAAATGCACAAGGAACAGATCCCTTCGTCCGGACTGTGACCATGTACCTACAGCAAGAAACTGCTGGAGTAAAATATGAAGGCTACCAGATGACCAAAGGAGGTCTACTCACTTATAGAAGGAGATTTTATATTCCAAATTGTGACGACTTGATGATGCAGGAGCATCGCTCACTCATCAAGCGAGCCAGCACATTGAGAGGAAACAGTTGGATAGCGCCAGCATGCATTTTGAAATACTTTGGAAGTATCGCACCGTCCTTTAATGAAGTCATTTACAAAGAAGCGCACTTGTATTGTAAAGGGGACCTTGAGCCTTTAAGCTCTCATCCTTAGTAGATAGGAGGCATTTAGTTTAGTTAATGCAGGTAGATAGATATTTATGTCTAGATTAGACAGTCTCAGTTTTAGAGAGGGAAAACGGATATAGACACCCTCCTTTGTAAATTATTATTCATTATCATTCATTCAGGAGCAAGAAGAGAGAGCAGCAGAGAATTTGTGGAGAACACCCATGTACAGATGTTTTTGAATTAATAGAAAGAGTCTTTGATTCAAGTTCATGGTTGTTGTTGTTTCTCTGTGTATGATTGTTTATGTGCTCATGAATATTTGCTTTCTGGTCATGCATTTGCTTTGAATATGTTGTGCATGTGATTTAAGGGTTTAAACTGGAGTCTGAGAGAGAAGAGAATAAGTTTCAATTGTTTCTCTGTCTGAGCCAGGAGATTCTTGCATAGAGTGCAGTTGAATTCATCCGCATAGAGTGTGTTGATGAGGCTCGACAATTAAACCCTTATTCTCATTCGCCCAGAGGTTTACTTGGGTTGGTAGAGCCGTGCAGGAGAAGTGTAGGCTGAATTTGAAGTCTCAGTGGCTAGTTTGAGCAAAGGGAAGCAGAGACTATTGTGGTTGTAAGTGCACAGGGTTTGAAAGACTCGACTCTTAGAAGTTGTTGAAGGTCGAGCACGAGAAGTGTGTGCAAAGCCTCTGGAGGAGTCAAAGTAATCAAGCTCAGGAGGGATAGTTCCTTCGAGATACTGTGGAGAAGGAACCAGGAGAAGGTTCGAGTAGGAAAGAACCTTAGAGCGGAAGAATTCCTCAAGGAGGAGAAATCATCGGCCAGGATTTGTAGGGAAATTTTGTGAAAACCCACCGACCCTGAGATCTTGGAGAAGTTGCACGGGGTTTAGCCCTTAGGCGCAGGGAGGAACAAGGCCATCGGGATTCGTCTTATCGGGGTTTGCGGAGGCAGGAATTTCACACTTGTTGAAATCGCGATTAGCGATTTCCCGACGTAATAGGGGTTGTCGATCGCTACGGGGACACGTGGCACGAGATCCCGGGAAGTCGAGGTTCGACATTCAGGAAATTCTAGTACAAGGGACTGCGACCTTTGAAATCGCGATCACGTGATTCTCGATAGAACGGAGAGAGGAGGCGACGTGGCAAGAAGAGAGCGCACGTGCACATAGGAGTTCGGGGTTCGGGGATTCGTAGTGCAAGTGAATCACGGCATCGCGTGTGCCGATTTCCCGATAGGGAAATCCCCGATAGGAACGGAGAGCATTGACATTCTGACCCATCAGGTTTCGAGGTTTTGGGTGACACGAGAACCATGCCCACAAGTTTCGCGATAACGCAAAACCTAATTTCCCGACAAGGCAAAGGGGAGATCGTCGGAAGGAGATTTCTGTGGGTATTGAGAACTCACGAAAGGAGTGAAAGAGTAATTCAACTCTTCGGGCCCGGGAGATAGAAGGTCATGGTGAGCGTGGACGCGCCTCGGGTGGGCGTCTACGTCAGAGTGGTATCAGAGCCAGAACATCTTTGCTTTCTGAAGCAGAGAAGAGGGATTCACCATGCCGCCGAGAAGAGGTAGACAATCACCCAATCCAAAGGGGGAAAGGGAATTGTCCAGAGAAAGAAGTAGCCAAGGACAGAATGTAGAGATGGAAAGGGAAATACGAAATATTCGTGCCAGAATGGAAGATATGGAAGCAGTGCAGAGACGCATAGCAAATACTGGAGATCTAAGTGACTCCGAAGGTGAAGCTGAAGTTGTACCACAAGGAAAGGTCACAGCAGAGGAGGCATCAACTGAGCGATTGATTAAAGCTATCGCCAGGATGAGTTCAAAGACCAAAATGGATATTCCAGCTTCTGAAGGAAGCTTGGATGCAGAAGAGTTGTTGGACTGGATCAGAGCTCTTGACACCTACTTTGATTATGAGGATATAGAAGAGGATAAGAAGGTAAGGCATGCTGTTACCAAATTGAAAGGACATGCAGCATTGTGGTGGGACGAGCTACAGGCAGATAGGCGTTCCAAAGGAAAACAGAATATTAAAAGCTAGGATAGAATGATTGCTAAGATGAAAGCGAAGTTCATCCCAAGGGATTACCAAATCACACTGTTCAGGCGAATGCAGAACCTGAGACAGAAGTTGATGACGGTGAAGGAGTACACCGAAGAGTTTTACAAGCTCAATATCAGAGCAGGTCATCGGGAGAGCGATGATGAGAACGTATCCAGATACCTGAATGGGTTGAGATACGACATTCAGGATGAATTAAGCATGGAAACTATCAGAACTGTTGAGGATGCTTACCAGATGGCTCTGAAAGCCGAGGAGAAGTTGAGTCGTAAGCAAGGACAGCGAGGGAGAGGAAGGAGTCATCCTACAGGCAAGGCAGTTGCCCAAGAGAAATATCAGAATCCCAAGGAGGAATGGAGGAAACCTCAGGGTCAGATTGAGAGAGGTGTAACCTCACAGCGAAGACAGCAATATGCTGAGCCGAGGAGACAACAAATTGATCAGCGAGGAGAATATGATGACGCGAACACTTTTCCTCGTACCAGAGGTAGGGGAAGAGGCAGAGGAGGAATTATCACATGTTATACATGTGGGAAGGATGGACATAAAGTCGTTGATTGTCCAGACAGGAAACCAGACAGAGGAGAATCTCACATCGTTGAGGCGCACAGGCGTGATGTTGAGAATGAAGACACTGAAGTAGGAAGGTCGATGACGGTGCATAAAGTTCTTTTGACACCTGAGAAAGAGGTGGAGGACACAACTCAGAGAACCAGACTGTTCAGGACCACATGCAAGACCAAGGGATGGAAATGCAAGGTCATTGTGGACAGCAGAAGCACAGACAATCTCGTCTCAACCGAGATGGTGGAGAAATTAGAACTGGAGACGACTGATCACCCGAGTCCATACAAAGTTTCATGGCTACAAAAGGGACATCAGGTGAGTGTCACTAAACAATGTTTATTTTATTTCAAAATGGGTGAATATAAGGATAAGGTCCTATGTGATGTCATTCCCATGGATGTCTGTCATGTATTACTGGGTAGACCATGGCAATATGACAGGAATGTGGTTCATGACGGAAGAATGAACACATACACTTTGGAGAAGGATGGGATGACACACAAATTGCTTCCGGAAAAGGATGAGGAAGTGAAGTCGGAAGTAGGCAGTACCATACTTCTCATGAGTGGGAAGGAGCTTCTCACAGAGATGGAGAAGAAGGAAGATCCACAATTCTTTGTGGTCAGGAAACCGAGAATTGTCCTGACTAGCACAAGAGTGGATGACTTACCAGAAGATATTCAGGAACTGCTGGGAGATTTTGCTGATATCATCGTGGACGAATTACCTCATTCGTTGCCACCGATGAGGAGTGTGAGTCACCACATAGACCTCATACCAGGATCCAGTTTGCCGAATAAGGTTGCATACAGATTGACGCCACAGGAAAATGAGGAAGTCAAGAAGCAGGTCCAGGATTTGTTGGACAAAGGACTGGTCAGGGAAAGTCTTAGTCCATTTGTCGTTCCAACAGTGTTAAGTCCGAAGAAGGATGGAGGCTGGAGAATGTGTACTGACTCTAGAGCAATCAAAAAAATTACCATCGGGTACAGATTTCCTCTCCCAAGAATGGATGATCTGATGGATTGCCTGAGTGGGGAAAATTATTTTTCAAAAATTGATCTCAAGAGCGGATATCATCAGATTCGCATGAGAGAAGGTGATGAATGGAAGACATCATTCAAGACAAATGAAGGTTTGTACAAATGGCTAGTCATGTCGTTTGGTTTGACAAACGCGTCGAGCACTTTTATGAGGCTGATGAATGAAGTCCTGAGGGAATTCATCGAAAAATTTGTCGTCGTATATCTGGATGATATACTGATTTTCAGTAAGACAAAGGCTGAACATTTGAAGCATTTAGCCATTGTAATGAGGAAGCTACAGCAGGAGAAGCTGTTGATCAATATGAAAAAGTCCTCATTCATGAAGACAGAGCTCATTTATTTGGGTTTTGTTATTTCAGCGAATGAGTTGAAAATGGATCCAAGTAAGGTGGAAGTGATCAAAAATTGGCCATCACCGAGAAATGTTTTCGAGGTGAGAAGTTTCCATGGTTTGGCTAGTTTCTACCGAAATTTCATTAGGAATTTCAGTGGAATTAGCACAGCAATGATGGACACAGTGAAGAAGCGGCATAAGACTTTTCACTGGACAGCAGAGGCCAAAAAGAGCTTCAATCAATTGAAGCGAAAGATCACAGAGCAACCAGTGTTGGTGTTGCCAAATTTTCAGAAGACATTTCAAGTGAAATGTGATGCCAGTGGGTATGCTATAGGAGACATCCTGAGTCAGGAAGACAGGCCAGTTGCATATTTCAGTGAGAAGCTAGATGAAGAAAAGCTGAAATACTCCACGTATGATAAGGAATTTTATGCTATCATACAGGCATTGAAGAAGTGGAGGCATTACTTAATACCCAAGGAATTTGTATTGTATAGTGATAATCATGCATTACAGTTTGTGAGTCAACAGGAGAAGTTGAACCAGAAGCATGCAAAATGGGTAGAGTATATGCAGAACTTTACATTTGTAATCAAACACATTTCAGGGGCTGCTAACAAAGTGGTTGATGCTTTGAGCAGGAAATGTTTGTTGCTGCAGGAATTCAGGGTCGAAACATTGGGTTTTGAAAATCTGAAAGACATGTATGCAGGGGATGAAAATTTCGGAGAAGCATACGAAGCCGCTGAGAATCCAGTTCTCAGGGATAGAAGCCCATGGATAGACTATATGATCCAGGAGGGATTGTTGTTTAGAGGCAATCAACTATGCATTCCAAATTTCTCCATGAGGGAGAACTTGTTGAAAGAAAAGCACAGTGGAGGCTTGGCGGGACATTTTGGCCAAGACAAAACATTTGCGAAGCTGAGCGAATCATATTTTTGGCCAGGGATGCGAACTGATGTTAAGAGGTTGGTTGACAGGTGTCAAATTTGTCAACATTCGAAGGGCCGGAAGCAGAATGTCGGTTTTTATCAGCCATTACCCATACCTGAGAGGCCATGGGAGGCGATCAGCATGGATTTTGTATTGGTACTGCCGAGGATGCAGAGAGGGGTTGATTCCATCTTTGTGGTGGTGGAAAGGTTCTTGAAGATGGCACATTTTATTCTATGTCAGAAGACCAGCGATGCGACGCACATCGCAAACTTGTTTTTCAAAGAGATTGTTAGACTTCATGGGTTGCCAAGAAGCATAGTCTCAGACAGGGATAAAAAATTCATAGGGAATTTTTGGAGGACGTTATGGAAGAAGCTAGGAACTAACTTGGCATTTAGTTCTGCTTATCATCCGCAGATATATGGGCAAACAGAGGTTGTCAACAGGAGTCTGGGAGATTTGTTGAGAAGCCTGGTGACATAGCACCACAGCAGTTGGGATAATGTGTTGCCACAGGCAGAATTTGCTTACAATGATTCTGTAAACAGGAGCACAGGGAAGAGTTTGTTTCAGATTGTGTATGGGACACAACCGAGGGAGTTTCTGAACTCAGGGAGTCAGAACAAACTGCGATTAGCAGCGCTAGTGCAGAGAAACTCACTGAAGCAATGAAGGAACTTCACGACCGGGTGAAGCAGTGACTGCAAGATTCAAATCGAGAGTATAAGCGCAGAGCAGATCAACATCGAAGGAAACTTAAATTTGAAGTTAGTGATCTTATTCTGGCACATTTGAGAAAGGAAAGGTTTCCAAGGGGAACATATAACAAGCTGAAGATGAAAAAGATTGGACCATGTAGAGTCCTGAAGAAATTTGGAGAGAATGCATACGAGATCGAGTTGCCAGATGGCATCGGGATATCTCCGATATTTAATGTTTCAGATTTATACCCATACAGGGCTGGAGAAGTAGAGGATGGAACTGAGGAATCAATGATCTAGTGGCAGAAGCAATTACCAGTTGCAGAGAAACCGCAGATGGAGTGCATACTGGACAAACGAGTGGGAAAGAAGACCAGGCGAAAGCAGTATTTTGAATATCTGGTCAAGTGGAAGAATCACCCAGTGGAGGATGCCATCTGGGAGACTGAAGCAGTTATCCAAAAGCATGGACAGACCGTGCAAGAGCTCATGGACGGGAACCCATGAAAGTTTTCAAGCTGAGGAGTATGATGCAGGAGCATCGCTCACTCATCAAGCGAGTCAGCACATTGAGAGGAAACAGTTGGATAGCGCCAGCATGCATTTTGAAATAATTTGGAAGTATTGCGCCATCCTTTAATGAATTCATTTACAAATAAGCGCACTTGTATTGTAAAGGGGACCTTGAGCCTTTAAGCTCTCGTCCTTAGTAGATAGGAGGCATTTACTTTAGTTAATGCAGGTAGATAGATATTTACGTCTAGATTAGACAGTCTCAGTTTTAGAGAGGGAAAACGGATATAGACACCCTCCTTTGTAAATTATTATTCATTATCATTCATTCAGGAACAAGAAGAGAGAGCAGCAGAGAATTTGTGGAGAACACCCATGTACAGATGTTTTTGAATTAATAGAAAGAGTCTTCAATTCAAGTTCATGGTTGTTGTTGTTTCTCTGTGTATGATTGTTTATGTGCTCATGAATATTTGCTTTCTGGTCATGCATTTGCTTTGAATATGTTGTGCATGTGATTTAAGGGTTTAAACTGGAGTCTGAGAAAGAAGAGAATAAGTTTCAACTATTTCTCTGTTTGAGCCAGGAGATTCCTGCATAGAGTGCAGTTGAATTCATCCGCATAGAGTGTGTTGATGAGGCTCGACAGTTAAACCCTTATTCTCATTCTCCCAGAGGTTTACTTGGGTTGGTAGAGCCGTGCAGGAGAAGTGTAGGCTGAATTTGAAGTCTCAGTGGCTAGTCTGAGCAAAGGGAAGCAGAGACTATTGTGGTTATAAGTGCACAGGGTTTGAAAGACTCAACTCTTAGAAGTTGTTGAAGGTCGAGCACGAGAAGTGTGTGCAAATCCTCTGGAGGAGTCAAAGTAATCAAGCTCAGGAGGGATAGTTCCTTCGAGATACCGTGGAGAAGGAACCAGGAGAAGGTTCGAGCAGGAAATAACCTTAGAGCGGAAGAATTCCTCATGGAGGAGAAATCATCGGCCAGGATTCGCAGGGAAATTTCGCGAAAACCCGCCGACCCTGAGATCTTGGAGAAGTTGCGCGGGGTTTAGCCCTTAGGCGCAGGGAGGAACAAGGCCATCGGGATTCGGCTTATCAGGGTTTGCGGAGGCAGGAATTTCACACTTGTTGAAATCGCGATTAGTGATTTCCCGACGTAATAGGGGCACGAGATCCCGGGAAGTCGGGGTTCGGCATTCGAGAAATTCTAGTACAAGGGACTGCGACCTTTGACATCGTGATCATGCGATTCCCGATAGAACGGAGAGAGGAGGCGATGTGGCAAGAAGAGAGCACACATGCACATCGAAGTTCGGGGTTCGGGGATTTGTAGTGCAAGTGAATTGCGGCATCGCGTGTGCCGATTTCCCGATAGGGAAATCCCCGATACGAACGGAGAGCGCTGACATTCTGAACCATCAGGTTTCGAGGTTTTGGGTGACACGAGAACCGTGCCCACAAGTTTCGCGATAACACGAAACCCGATTTCCCGACAAGGCAAAGGGGAGATCGTCGGAAGGAGATTTTTGTGGGTATTGAGAACTCCCGAAAGGAGTGAAAGAGTAATTCAACTCTTCGGTCCCGGGAGATAGAAGGTCTTGGTGAGCATGGACACGCCTCGAGTGGGCGTCTGCGTCACTTGAAGAGGTTCATACTGGATGAACTACATTAAAAAACCTATTATGGTCATCCAGGATACCAGAAAATGATCATTGCCACCAGGAAAAAATTATATTGGCCTGGATTAAAGAAAGACATAGCCAAGTACCTAGCCAAATGCATAGAGTGCCAACAGGTTAAAGAAGAACATCGACATCCAGCAGGATTATTGCAACCTTTACCAATCCCAGAATGGAAATGGGAAACCATCTCCATGGATTTCATCACTGGATTACCAACCTCAACCAAATAGAATGATGCCATTATGGTGGTGGTGGATAAATTGAGCAAGTCTTCTCACTTTATCCCCGTCAAGTCGACCTGTAAGGCAATCGATATCACCCAGTTATTCATGAAAGAGATATTCAGACTGCATGGTATGGCGAAAGAGATTGTGTCTGACAGAGACACGAAATTTACTTCCAACTTTTGGAAATCCCTGATGGCTGGTTTAGAGACCAAGTTGTTATTTAGCACCGCCTATCACCCTCAAACCGACGGACAGACAGAAAGAGTGAATCAAATATTACAAGACATGTTAAGGATGCATGTAGAATTTGCCTACAACAATGGGAAGACTACCTGCCACTGGTAGAATTCGCCTACAACAATGGCTACCAAGCATCCTTAAAGATGAGTCCCTTTGAAGTCCTCTATGGTAGACCGTGCAACACTCCTATCAACTGGAGTAATCCCGTAAACAGGATTTCTTTTGGACCCGACATGTTGAAAGAAATGGAACAGCAGGTGACTCAGATAAAACAAAACATGAAAGTCACTCAAAACCGACAGAAGAGTTATGCCGACCAAAAGAGAACTCCAAGAGAGTTCAAGGTGGGAGACCATGTATATCTCAGAGTTAGGCCCAGGAAGAGTTCCCTGAAAATGGGAGCTTGTGCCAAGTTGGCACCTCGGTATTATGGACCCTTTGAGGTTCTAGATAGAGTGGGACCTGTAGCCTATAGGCTAGCACTTCCTCC
>ML782022.1:875330-937853 GCA_009831015.1 Picea engelmannii
AAGCACATAATGTTTTCCATGTCTCATTATTGAAGAAATATGTACATGATGCTAACCATATAATTGATTGGTCTGTGATTCAGGTGGAACCGGAGGGATAATTTCTACCAGAACCCCAATGCATACTGGACAGAAAGGAAACCTCGCTCCGGAACCAAACCATTTCACAAGTCAAGGTGCAGTGGAAACATTTTGGCCCAGATGTGGCTACATGGGAAATGGAGGATTCCATGAGACAGGCATATCTGATTTTGTTTACTTCTGTACATGCATGTCATGTTGATAGATAAGAACATCGCGGACGATTTTCCTTTAAGGGGGAGGGAATTGTAACACCCTGTTTCCCCCAAGTTTGTAAAAATAACTATACTGGCCAAGAACTGTGGCAAACTCAAAAATGTGAATGTGTGATGTGAATGGACCTTGTGAAAAAGGTCGGTGAATGTGAATAATATTATGAATATGTATTTATATATTGCAGGACTGTTGAGAGGGGATGTGTTGAAAAAGAGACCACGATGGCTGGAGAAAGGTGGTGGAAGGCACCTAGAAAGGTGGCGTTAACTTCCACCGAAACCAATACCATATTTGGACTTCACTGGCCCGGATAACCAAGAGCGGCTCGCTGGCCCGAAATAAATTACTCGCAGGTTGGTAGGTAGATGGCTCCTCAGGAATTAATGAGGGATGGGGGAAGTGAACCACCCATCTGTGGGACCCTTGGGCCTGACCACCGCGAGGGAAATCATGCCACACGCAACCTCGCAAGAGGGAAATGCGTGAGGAAGAATCGTGGAGGGGGCAGACGCGAGGGGAGGAAGAGAACTCTGGAAAATACAGAGTGAGTGATAGCAGAGAAGGGGGAGAGTAACCCTCCTTCTCGGTCACTGGCAAATAGAGACGCAGTCTGGTAGCATCGTGGTCTCAGCTCGAGGGTGGCTAGTGGTAAATCCTATCGGAATCGATGAGCCTACGGTTGGGTGGAAACGAGAACCCCTCTTAGCAGTTGCATCACCTCTGGTTTTATTTCTGATAAGTGTTATTTGAAGTTAATGCCATAATTGCATGTTCAGTTTTATGTTCTTGTAAATAGTTTTGAATAGAAGTGTTTACCTAACGTTTTATTTGATAGAATGGATGCATGTTAATGCTTACATGCCATAGTTGTTTCCTGCACAAATGATTAAGTCTGGGACATGAGTTCGCTCCACCAAGAATCGTCTTATTTTCTTAGTTTCTCGTAATATTCTGGGAAGGCCCCTTAAGAGTACTATTTTCCGAGAACTATTTTCCAGGTATGAAACCCTTATGCAAGAAATAGTAGCTTTCTAAGGTCTCGAGGTCATGGGAGCCTGAAGCTCCGAGAGTTTGAACTTCGTGATTCATGCTCAGAAGGGATAGTGAGTTCAAATATAGAAATAAAATACCCTATCGCTTGGTAAATGACGGTCGGAATCCTTTTGGGAATACCCCAAGCCTATCAACACCGATGGATCTAGAGAAGTAGCATAGGCGTTAACACCTCGCCCTTTCATCCTTCACAAATAGCGATGGGATCCTGGACCATAGATCCCAGGGACCCATTGGAGCTCTATAAGTCATCGATCTTAACCTTTACTTAGGCGGGAGAGTGTACTCGACTATGTCCCGAAAGTCCCAAAGACATTGGGACCGTCCATGTTGGAGGACAGGTGGCAGAGATCTGACCATTTCGCGTATCAGGGATTCATGTGTTTGGAGGTGGAAGACCAGGCTCTTGGAGTCACGATGTCCCGAGTCGCGAGATCGCGATGTGATATGGGTCGTTGATCAAAGAGGAATGACAGTCATGGGTTCTGATGTCTCGATACATCGCGTATCGGGGATTCGTGAGTTTGGAGGTGGAAGACCAGGCTCTTGGAGTCACGAAGTCCTGAGTTGCGAGATCACGATCTGATCTGGGCCGTTGATCAAAGAGGAAGGACAATCGTTGGATCTGACGTCTCGATACATCATGTATCGGGGATTCGTGAGTTTGGAGGTGGAAGACCAGGATCTTGGAGTCACAAAGTCCCAAGTCGTGAGATCGCAATGTGATCTGGGCCATTGATCAAAGAGGAAGGACAGTCGTGGGATCTGACGTCTCAATACATCGCGTATCAGGGATTAGTGAGTTTGGAGGTGGAAGACCAGGCTCTTGGAGTCACGAAGTCCCGAGTCGTGAGATCACGATGTGATCTAGGCCATTAATCAAAGAGGAAGGACAGTCGTGGGATCTGACGTCTCGATACATCGTGTATCAGGGGTTCGTGAGTTTGGAGGTGGAAGACCAAACCCTTGGAGTCGCGAAGTCCCGAATAGCGAGAATTAGGAGCAACCATTAAGTCAGGACCTCCTCGCCATATCGTATATCGAGGTTTTGGAGGTTGAGGGGAATCAGTTTCGACTGTAGAAGTCACGAGCTTGCGAGTTTCGAGAGCTTGTGCAACACGTGGCACGTCCGCTTGGTGGGACCCACGTGGTTGACAGGTGGTGTGACGATAAGATGCCCAGAGAGAAGGAGAAGTGGTGACACATGGTGGACATGTGTCATTTGAAACGGGAGTCAACATCCTGTTGTCTTCTCGTACTTTGGGTTCTCATAAGAAAGGAGCACAAAGGCCCAACAACTCAAGTCGTGAAGTTGCGAGTTCTGAGAAGCCCGGAAGGAGTCAAACCTTCTCTGATTTTCATGTCTCCAGGTGTTGTAAAAGAAGGGCCCAGAGGTTCAACCTTTCTACTCACGAACTTGTAGAGGTTTAACCTTTCAACTCATGAATTTGCAAGTTGCGAGCAAGGCTAGTAGTTAGCCCTAGTCGGTGGTCACGCGTGGAGAGCGCTAATAAGGAGTGGCCATACCATATCGGAATTTCGGGTATCGGCAATTGGTGAAGAAAATTCGAGGGTCTTCAACTCACGACTTGCAAGGTCGCGAGTTGTGAAAGGTGCTTTCATTTAGGCGCGTATGTGGTCCTATCGAGATAGGGACTAAAGAAAGGGAGCTATTGCTTTGTCATTAAGCGGTGGGTAGATCTGGACGGCTAGAATCTACGCGCCCAGATCTACGGCCAGGGTTTCATTCCAGAGCCCCCTCGCCATTCTACCTTTAATATTGGACTCACTTGTATCACTGAGTCGCGAAACATGAAAAGGCGCCTTGTTTGTTTGGCCTATGGTCCTAACCCACAATCACAGAGAGGTGAACAGGGAAGAACTAGCCTGCGCTAGGCCCCCGTAGGACTTCGGGGATTATGTCCCTTGAGGAAAAGCGAAAATTTTATTATACCATAGTGGGTGTGTTACACTAGGTGGAGTTCCACTTCTCCATTTGGCTTCCAGTGGTATTTAATCCAGTTGCATGGAGTTCTTTCTATGGGCCATAACACCATGAATTTGCATATGAGCGCATGCATCTTCATTTGATCCTTGTAGAGTTGTGTTTGTGGGTCTTATACTACCACCTTGGGTATCAATGTTGTTTTGGGTTTGCAAGGGTTGCACTCCTCTGTCCCGTTAACCTTCCCTGTCTCGTGATTTTCATTCTGAGTTTCCTTAGCAACTTCCTCCATGGTCTCATTTTTGTCCCGACTTCTTTCTTGATGCTTCCTTGGGTCTGATCCCGAGGTTCCTGTACTTGGTGCCTTGAAAAATCTGCTTCTTAGCCCTTTTCCTCTATCCACCACTACCTGTTTGTATGAGGGGGTCCCCTTTCCTCCACCCCCCCCCCACTGCTCATGTTGTTCTTTGTTGTGGCCGCGACTTTCAAACCCTAGCTTGCCACGACTTTCAAACCCTAAAATTGTTCTCTCTGGTTCTAAGATTGTTCCCACATGCCATTCTCCATAATAATGTTTTATATTAATAATGTAATAATATTAAGTTTATATTAATAAGATTTGTTGGGTAATAAGTTTATATTAATAAAGGATTTTATCACAACCATATCCTACTAATACTCTAAACATTATATCAATAAAAAATTAATATAATATAATAAGCATTATTATCACAACAATACTTTGTTAATGCCCTATACATTAATGTAATGTATTAATGTATTCTCACATTATTATTAATGTAATTACAACTATAGGTTTAGGGCTAGGGTTAAAGTTATTACATTAGTATTAATATTTAATAATAACTATTAATGTATTATTGCATAATATATTAATAATGTATTGATGTATTAAGTACTACATTTATGTAATAATATTTTATTAATGTATTGATACTTTAATAATCTATTATTACTTATGTAATAATGTTTTATTAATATGTATTAATAGTTAAGGTATTAATAATGGTTAGTAATAAGGGATTAATGTATTCTCACATTATTACATTAATGCCCTATACATTAATGTAATGTATTAATATATTCTCACATTATTATTAATCTAATTATAGCTATAGGTTTAGGGCTAGGGTTATTACAATAGCAATAATGTTTTATTAATGTTTAATAATAACTATTAATGTATTAATAAAGTATTGATGTATTAAGTACTATATTTATATAATAATGTTTTATTAATGTATTGATACTTTAATAATCTATTATTATTTTATCTAATAATGTTTTATCAATGTATTAATAGTTAAGGTATTAATAATGGTTAGTGATACGGGAAACATTTTTTTTTGTTTGGGTATTAATAATGCATCAATAATTAGGGTATTAATAATAGTTGGTGACAAAGAAAACAATTTGTTAGAGTATTAATAATGTATTAATAGTTAGGGTATTAACAATTAGGGCCTTAATAGTTAATGTTTAGTGTATTGATAGTTAATATTTAGGGTAATAATATTTAATGTACTGATATTTAGGGTGTTAATAATGTATTAATAGATAGTGACAAAGGAAAAAAAATTAGATTATTTTCTATAAAAATGCCCAAAACTTCCTTTACGTAATGTGTCGAACATGAACCAACCTTGTCATGTCATGAACATAACCCAACGTTGCAATTTGTTGACCAAAATTGGATGGTGCAACATGACAAACATGGTAATGTTGCAATGTGATGAACATAGTAGTGTTACAATTTGAAAAAACATAGCAAGGTCGCAATGTGTTAAACATTGCCCTGTCATGACAATGTGATGAACATAGCCCCACCATCATAATGTCACAAACATAAGCATATTGTCACAATGTGATGAACATAGCCTTGCCGTCGCAATGTGATGAACATAGCCTTTTCATCGCAATGTGATGAACATATCCTCGTCGTCGCAATGTGATGCAAATATCCCATCATCATAATGTGACAAACATTTCCAAATGTCATTATGTGACGAACATAACCCAATGTCACAATGTGGTGCACACAACCCAATGTCGCAGTGTGACATTCATATCCCAACATTGCAATCATAGGACCATTTCCTGATGTCACAATGTGATGAACATAACCCAAATTGAGAATGTAATGACGTAATGTGTCAAACAAAAACCATATGTCACAATGTGATGACCATAACCTTACGATGTCATGTGACGAACAAATCCTCATGTCGCAAACTAATAAACAAAACCTATTGAACATTGCAATGCGATAGTGGCATAGTAAACCATGGTTAAGCATAATCAACATGGTCGAGCATAATTAGAGGCACATGGCCTTCAAAGGTCATCCATGGGCATGGTCACCCATAGTCAACCATGAGAAACCTTACTAAACTTTGGTCTATGTCAAGCTCAACCGTGGTTAACCATAGTCTACCATGGAAAACCATAGACAACCATGGGCAAGGTCAACTATATTAAACCATACTCTTGATCATGTTCAACAATAGCCAACCATAGTTATTAAGGTAATTTTCAACCTTATGTGATGAATATAACCCGATATTGTAGTCTCAAAAACAAAACTGGATGTTGCAACATGACAAACATAATAATGTTGCAATGTCACGAACATAATATCATCACAATGTGGGTAATGTTTCTATGTGTCAAACATATCCTTTCCCTCGCAACATGATGAATGTAGACCCATCATCGTAATGTGATGAACATAAGCATATTGTTGCAATGTGATGAAGATAACATTGTCGTTGCAATGTGGCAAATGTAGCATTGTTGTCACAATGTGATGAACATTGCCTCATTGTTGCAATCTGACACAAACATCCTACCACCATAATGTGTCAAAATTTTCCAAATGCCACTATGTGACGAACATAATCCATTGTCGCAATGTAATGTACACAACCCTAGCCAACCATAGTCAACCATGAGAAACCTTACTAAACTTTGGTCCACATTAAGCTCAACCATGGTTAACCATAGTCAACCATGGAAAACCATAGACAACCATGTGAAATATTAAACCATAATCTTTATCATCATCAACAAAAATCAACCATAGTTAAGTTAATGGTCAACCTTATGTGATGAATATAACATGGCATTGCAATTTGATGAACATAGACCCATCATCGTAATGTGAGGAACATAAACCTTTTGTCCCAATGTGTCAAACATAGCCTTTTCGTCGCAATGTGACAAACATAGAATTATAATCGCAATGGGATGAACAAAGCCCTATGGTTGCAATGTAATGACATTCATGAATGTCTCAATGTCATGAACATAGCCCTGTTGTCGCAATGTTAAGAACATATCCTCTCTTTGCAGTGTGATGACAAAAATTCCCAAATGTCACAATGGGACGAACATAAGCCATGGTTGCAATGTAATGTACACAACCCAGTGTGGGAATGTGACAAACATAGACCAACATTGTAATGAGATGAACATTTCCTGATGTTGGAATGTGACAAACATAACCCACTATGAGACTATCACAAACATATTCCAATGCCATAATGTGACAAGCTCAACCATGGTTAACCATAGTCAACCATGGAAAACCATAGACAACCATGTGAAATATTAAACCATAATCTTGATAGTCATCAACAACAATCAACCATATTTAAGTTAATGGTCAACCTTATGTGATGAATATAACCTGACGTTGCAATCTAACAAACAAAATTGGACGTTGCAACATGACAACCATAGTAATGTTGCAATGTGACGAACATAGTAGTGTCACAATCTGGGTAATGTAGCAATGTGTCAAACATATCCTTGTCATCAAAATGTAATGAACATAGACCCATCATCATAATGTGAGGAACATAAACTTTTTGTCCCAATGTGTCAAAATAGCCTTTTCATTGCAATGTGACAAACATAGAATTATCATCGCAATGGGATGAACAAAGCCCTGTGGCTGCAATGTGATGACATTCATGGATGTCTCAATGTCATGAACATAGCCCTATTTTTGTAATGTGAATAACATATCCTCTCTTTGCAATGTGATGCACATATCCTAAAATCACATTGTGACAAAAATTCCCAAATGTCACAATGGGGCAAACATGAGCCATTGTCTCAATGTAATGTACACAACCGAGTGTGGGAATGTGACAAACATAGACCAACATTGTAATGAGATGAACATTTCCTGATGTTGCAATGTGACAAACATAACCCACTATGAGACTATCACAAACATATTCCAACGCCATAATGTAACAAGCAAAAACCMTTCATCGTAATTTGATGACCATTACCTTACGATGTGATGTGATGAGCAAAAGCCTATGTCACAATGTGACGAACATAACCTGATGTCACAATGTGACAACCAAAACATGATGAGCATTGCAATGTAGTAGTGCGATGGTAAACTATGGTTAAACATAATCAACATGGACTACCATTATAAAATCCACATGGTCAAAAAAGGTCAACCATGGTCATGGTCAATGATAAAAAAACCCAACTATAGTCAACCATGGTGAAGGACAACCATGATCAATCATAATCAACATTTCCTTCCCAAAGTCAACCAAGGTCTACCAAAGTTAACCATGGTCATTGTCAATTAATATAATAATGTATTAATACTTTAATAATGTATTACAGGATTTGCAATGTGATGAACATATCCATGTGGTCACAATGTGATGAACTTAAATGGATGTCTCAATGTGATGAATATATCCATGTCGTCACAATGCAACGAACATA
Source organism: Picea engelmannii (assembly GCA_009831015.1). Classification (NCBI taxonomy): domain Eukaryota; kingdom Viridiplantae; phylum Streptophyta; class Pinopsida; order Pinales; family Pinaceae; genus Picea; species Picea engelmannii. The sequence goes on from ML782022.1 coordinate 883,408, forward strand.
TCCTCACTTTGCAATGCGATGCATAGATCCTAACGTCGCATTGTGACAAACATTTCCAAATGTCACAATGGGACAAACTCTACCCCTGGTCACAATATGATATACACAACCCAATGTGGGAATCTGACAAACATAGACCAACATTGCAATAAGATGAACATTTTTCGATGTCACAACATGACGAACATAACCCACTATCAAACAATGAAAAACCTATTCCAATGCCATAATGTGACCAACAAAAACCTTCCGTCGTAATTTGATGACCATAACATTACGATGTGATCTTATGAACAAAAGCTTATGTCACAATGTGACGAACAAAACCTGATGTTGCAATGTGACAACCAAAACATTATCAACATTGTAATGCAGTAGATCCATAGTAAACTATGGTTAAACACAATCAGCATGGTCCACCATAATGAGATCAACATGGTCAACGAAGGTAAACCATGGGCATGGTTGACCATTAAAAACCATGGTCATGGTCAACCACCGTCAACCATAGTCAACCTTTGCTTCCCAATGTATTAATACTTTAATAATGTATTATTAATGTATTTATACTTTAATAATGTATTTATTAAGGTATTAATACTTTAAGAATGTATTATTACTTTAATAATGTATTAATTACTTTAGCAATGTATTAATTAATTAATACATTACTTTGTCAATGTATTATTAAATAATACATTATTAATTTATCAATTAATTAATACATTATATTATACATTATTGTAAATTAATACTTTAATTTATACATAAATGTATTAATACTTTTGTAATGTATTGTTACTTTATTGATGTATTATTTTATTAGTGTTTAATGTCATTCATAGTCATGACCATAAGAAACTGTGATATATTTATTAAGGTATTAGTACCTTAATAACGTATTTATATATTAATTAATACTTTATATCATTAATGTAGTAATACTTTATTAGGTTACATTTTACATTAATGTATTGATACCTTAATTCATACATTACATTAAAGTAATGTAATAATGTATTGTTAATGTATTAATATTTTAATAATGTTTTAATAAATACATTAAGTTCAATGTATTGTCATTTTATTAATGTGTTACTATATTAATATTTTAATATATTAACACTTTAGTAATGTATTTATTAAAAATATATGAATGTATTATTTTATTAAATTGATACATTAAAAAGTATTCACCCCTGTGAGCATCACCCCATGCAATGAGTGTTAAGTGGACTATTCAAATCATGAGAATTATTGGTCAGTTGTGACTAATACTCATGGATATGGGTCATAGATTAATGACTTACACTACGCAGTTAATCCCAAAAAAAAAAATTGTATCTAAGTATTATATTGTTAATGTATTAATATTTAAAAATGTTTTACTAAATATTTTAAGGTCAATGTATTTCTAATTTAGTAACTTATTAATTTATAATTTATTAATGTATAAATTATAAAAATGCATTTGTATTTAATGCATTTAATAATTTATAACTTTTAACATTAATTTATAGTTTTTAACTTATAAAAATGCATTTGCATTTAATGCATTTAATAATTTATAATTTATAACTTATTAATTTATAATTTATAACTTATTAATTTATAATTTATAACTTATTAATTTATTATTAATACAAATGCATTTAATGCTTGCAGTAATTAATGCATTTAATGTATTATTAACGCATTACTTTATTACTGTATTAATAATTTAGCAATGTATTAATGTAATAATTAATTAGTACACTACATTATTATTATATTAATTAATCAATCAATTAATTACATTGTACACTAATGTAAATCAATACTTTAATTTATACATTAATATAATACATTAATGTATTACATTATTATTATATATTATATTAATGTAATAATTAATTAATATATTAATGGTCTCTCTTCAGGCCATGTCGACCGTCAACTAACAACAACCACTTTATAAAAGTGGTTGATATACGTCGATCAACGCCATTTTCTACCATTCCAAATTAATGGCGTCGATCGACGTATATGGACATCTCAATGTGATGAATATATTCATGTCGTCGCAATGCAACGAACATATCCTCAATTTGCAATGTGATGCATAGATCCTAACGTTGCATTGTGACAAACATTTCCAAATATCACAATGGGACAAACTCTACCCTTGGTCACAATATGATGTACACAACCCAATGTGGGAATATGACAAACATAGACCAACATTACAATAAGATGAACATTTTTTGATGTCACAATGTGACGAATATAACCCACTATCGAACTATGAAAAACCTAAAAAACCTATTCCAACGCCATAATGTGACCAACAAAAACCCTCCACCGTAATTTAATGACCATAACGTTACGATGTGATCTTATGAACAAAATTTTACGTCACAATGTGACGAACAAAACCTAATGTTGCAATGTGACAACCAAAACATTATCAACATTGCAATGCAGTAGATCCATAGTAAACTACGGTTAAACACAATCAACATCGTCCACCATAATGAGATCCACATGGTCAACGAAGGTAAACCATGGGCATGGTCGATCATTAAAAACCATGGTCATGGTCAACCACCGTCAACCATAGTCAACCTTTCATTCCCAATGTATTAATGTATTAATACTTTAATAATGTATTATTAATGTATTTCTACTTTAATAATGTATTTATTAAGGTATTAATACTTTAAGAATGTATTTATTAATGTATTATTACTTTAATAATGTATTAATTACTTTAGCAATGTATTAATTAATTAATATATTACTTTGTCAATGTATTGATTAATTAATACATTATTAATGTATCAATTAATTAATACATTATATTATACATTACTCTAAATTAATACTTTAATTTATACATTACATTTATATATTAATGTATTAATAGTTTTGTAATGTATTGTTACTTTATTGATGTATTATTTTATTAGTGTTTAATGTCATTCATAGTCATGACCACAAAAAACCGTGATATATTTATTAAGATATTAGTACCTTAATAATGTATTTATATATTAATTAATACTTTATATCATTAATATAGTAATACTTTAATAGGTTACATTTTACATTAATGTATTGATACTTTAATTCATGCATTACATTAAAGTAATGTAATAATGTAGTGTTAATGTATTAATACTTTAATAATGTTTTACTAAATACATTAAGTTTAATGTATTGTCATTTTATTAATGTGTTACTATATTAATATTTTAATATATTAACACTTTAGTAATGTATTTATTAAAAATATATGAATGTATTATTTTATTAAATTGATACATTAAAAAGTATTCACCCATGTGAGCATCACCCGATAATCATGATAATTATTGGTCAGTTGCGACTAATATTCATGGATATGAGTCATAGATTAATGACTTACACTACGCAATTAATCCCAAAAAAAAAAAAATTATACCTAAGTATTATATTGTTAATGTATTAATATTTAAAAATGTTTTACTAAATATTTTAAGGTCAATGTATTTCTAATTTAGTAACTTATTAATTCATAATTTATTAATGTGTAAATCATTTAATGCATTTAATGTATTATTAATGCATTACTTTATTACTGTCTTAATAATTTAACAATGTATTAATGTAATAATTAATTAGTACACTACATTATTATTATACTAATTAATCAATCAATTAATTACATTGTACACTAATGTAAATCAATACTTTAATTTATTCATTAATATAATACATTAATGTATTACATTGTTATTATATATTATATTATTGTCATAATTAATTAATATATTAATGGTCTCTCCTCAGGGTATGTCGACCGTCAACTAGCAACAACTACTTTATAAAAGTGGTTGATATACGTCGATCGGCGCCATTAAATTAAAGTATTATTTCAAATGATTAGTTTTAATATTTTTTACTTAATATGGATTTAAGTTAGATTTATTGTAAGAACATTCTTTTTATTTATTTGGATTTTTAATTATTTGGATTTAAGTTAGATTTATTGTAAGACACATTTTATTTTTATTTATTTGGATTTAAGTTAGATTTATTGTAAGACGCATTTTATTTTTATTTATTTATTTTGATTGATAAGTTTTAATTTTGTTTATGTAATATGGATTTAAGTTAGATTTATGGTAAGACCCACTTTCTTCAGTAAAATATGGGGAAATGTGTAATCCCTTCTCTACTTGATTTATGGCTGACATATGTCCCTCTTAAAAAAACTAAATTAATGATGAACTGCCCACATTTTGATTCACCTATCTTAGAATCTTGATCTACCATCACTAGTTATCTGAGGTCTCCGGCTTTTCCTCATCCTATATAGGGCCAGATTGTCCCTAGTACCCATACTCGGCTCTCCCCACGATAACCCAATTAACAAAAGAAAATGTCTGACGTTTATTATCTGATTAGACATTGATAAGATTTTTCAAATGATTTTGTGCTTGAAAGGTTGTGCACACATCCACATCTGATCTATTGGCACTGAACAATCTCAAAGAGAGGACAAACCATTTCAAGGGTTACAGACAGTCATGACTCATAGTATATATTATTTTTGTTTTTTTTCTTTGTCAATATACTATTTAACGATAATTTCTTTTCTAAGTTGATATTTTTGTTTATGGTTGTAATTCATGGTAAAAGATTAGGTACCATGTTATTTTTATTTCCTTTTGTAAGTATTTTTGAAAGTTAAATGGATTTCCAAGTTTTTGTTCATGTTTATAGTTGTAATTCATAGGAAGTTTTTCAAGTTTCCATTTTTGTTCAAAGTTATAATTCATGGAAGTGGTTCGTGTTCATGGTTGTACTTCATGGTTCGGTACAACTTTGTCCAAAGTTTGAAATCGTATTTATGCTCCCATGGCTAGATTATCAGGGCGTCTATGACTCATACGCCATTGGAAGATTGACATAAAGCTTCAACTATGTAATAAATTCATATCAATCTCAGATATAGATTATTATCAAAGTCATATTATGATTATTTTTTAAATATATTTTAAAATTTTCTGTCCAATTATGAATTTATCCAACATTTTGAAAAGAAATGGATCAAAATTTTGTTAATGCATATCCAACCACCAAAGCTAGACAGTCTCTTGGGAGGCATTATTGCTCACACAAAGTTGATATGGTGCTTCAACTACACATCAAAGGCTATTATGGACATTGAGTACAAGTATTTATTAAAAACAAAAAAATTGTTTAAGCAACCTATTCCAAATTTCAGTCAAATTTTTAGCTATATCTAAGATAAGCAAGCTAAGGAGGTAATTCAGGAAATTTCAAGTTGCGGAACTTTAGTTTCTTCCTCTGTATAAATTCACAGTTAAACAATGTTTAGAATTATGATGGAGTAGCACAATAGATTTGTAAAGCAAACCATAAGTTTCTACGACATATAATATTCTACCATCGAGCACGCAAAAGGCATTTCGACACGGACATCACCACTGTAGTGGCACTTGTTTCACACAGAGTGAAGCCATATACTTCACCCTAGAATCGCGACAACTATAATTAGAATTACTAAAAGATTACCTCATGGGGAGGATGATCAACTAAATCATTTAGAGATATATGTTTGAGCATACCAATGATGGTTTTATATGTGTCATGATGATAAGACATCATCAGAGAGAAAGCGAGTTGATTCATTTATCATCAACTACCTAAATGAAGTGCTACCTAAATTTTGGATAAATTGGTGCACTACAACAAGGAAGTGTTACAATAGCTTAGGGAAATTATTGCACTAGGGTTGCCCCAAAGCTTAAGTAAAGGCAAGAAAAACCTTTGACCTATGTCAGCTTTGTGTAGATTTTGCAACAATGTACATTGGGCGGCAATCATGTTAAAATTTCTTCGATCAACATTGACCCATCAACATCATTCCTTAAATGTGTTTGTTTCTTGTTGTTTTTAAAAAAAATCACTTTATGTACTTTCATTAATAACTTATGAGGGGCCCATACTACTTGGTATTAAAGCACAGATATTAACCAATAGGCATGAAGGTCGTCATGCTTATTTAATTATTGTGAAATAAATGTTATTTGAATAAAATAGTTATTGAAGTGTGCTAGCTAATTTAATGTTGCCTTAACTTATAGGAGGGCATAATGGTTAGGACAAGGAAGGGTCAAGAATCCCCATTATACTCATCCAAGTGGAGGAGGTTTAGAGTGATCATAATAACACTGCTCAAGAGGTCCTTTAATCCCTTTTCGTGTTAAGTGTGACATTGAGTGTAATAATTCCTTTGATTAAAGCTAGTGCAATGGGTGGTATACCAAGGGCAGAGGAGAATACCCAGTAGGAGATTGTCCTAGAACAACTAGAAGCTTAAGAGGAGTGGAAGGAGTTGTCTCTTGTTAACATGATAAGAGAATTCCATAAGGTGTGACTCCCTAATTTCCATAGGGGTTAGAGTGGGATAATTCATAGGCTTGGTTAGAGGGTTTCACCTATTGATTTAGCCTAAGGGTGTAAATTTCTAATAAGAAAGTTGGGTTGACCTTGTTTCAGCTTAAAGATGTTCCCCTTATATGGTGGCACACTATGAAAAGTCAATTGAGGGTGTCTAATGATGTAACATCCCCATTTTTAATCCTCAGTTTAGCTATATATAATGTAAATATGATGTATGGTCGCAGGCTCGACTATGTAATATGTAAACATTGTATATCGAAAATAATAAAATAAATGTAACGCCAGTTGCAGATGGACACATACAAAGTAATGAAGGTGTTGTGCCCGGCACCAACAACCCTCCATTTTCTAGTAAATTGCTTGCCAACCCCCCTCCAATAAAATTGAGCCCCTTTAATTTTTTCTTCTTTGAAACTTTCTTAACTTGAGTTTTTGGACACAGTTGCTCATTCCCCTCTAAGCATACCACTTTAAGTTGTACATCTTAGTTGAGTTTGCATATATCATCTTTGGGTACTTAAACAAATTTTTAATTTGGGCTTGGGTTTGCGAACGAGTTAACGTAAACTCCTTCAGTGTATACCGGAGGAGTTCCCTCCAATCTCTCTGGTAACCATCAACGAACTTCTTTCATTTTCCTTTGAAAAAACAATTTCCACCGCATGACTTTATGCCAACTCCTCCGGTGTGACCGGAGGAATTCTCATAAACTCCTACAGTCAAACCATAGGAGTTATTGTTTGATCCTCGGATGAGAACTGCCACACTTTGAACCAAGTCCTATGGTATACACTTGAGGACTTAACACAAAGTCTTTTGATGTATACCGGAGGACTTCTCACCAACTTGCATTTATTGAATTCAGCGCCTAAAGTTATAAAACCACGCTCATCATCCCTTCTTTTTCATTGTCACTGAACACCCGACATATAAAAGGAGACGTCAAGTGAAGAAAAGTCAAGGTCGAGGCTTCTTCGCTCTGAACCAACCAACACCTTCCACGTGTCAATTAATTGTCAGGTAATTTGGTCGTACCATGTTTTTCTTTCGCTAGTTAAATTGCTAAAGTTTATGGTTTTGAGTTTCATAGTAAGGTATCCATCTCATGATTAACCATGTCAGCTATCCCATTCGAGAAACTTGTGCCCTCTTTCAATCCTGATCGTCTCCACACAGCCCAAGCATGGGATATCACCGCAGGTTATGTCCCAATGCCATCTCTCCATTTGCACCAATGCCAAACGATCCTCGAACAAGTTACCTATCAACATAACCCTTAGCTACTACCACCATGGATTTTAATTTTTTCACCCCTCCCCCCACCTTGAGAAGGTACCAATCATATGTGCTCAACCTCCAATACAATGCTTCTTGGACATAGGGTTAAACTCTTAGCACTCGGATCTAAAAATTAAGGCAAAACCTACCATCCAAGACTTAACCAAATTTTAAGGAATTCCCATGTAAACCGGAAGAGTTGTTACCAAAGCTCTCAGTCTCACCAGTGTTCTTCGCTCCAAGGTCTCTAGTTCATCCAGGAAGGTTAGCACTAACTCCTTCGGTATTCACCGGAGGAGCTGAGATAAACATCTCCAGTATTCTCTCTATTACACCGACACACTTGACATTAACTCCTCTACTTTTCACCAAAGGAGTTATCTCAAACATCATCTATTTTCATGCTTCCACACTGCACTTCACACAATTTTCATTTCGAGAGTCTTTCACAAACTTCCCTAGTGTCTTCAACACCATTCATATGAATTTATCCAATGCATACCAAAACTTTTCCACCAACTTGCCATGTTTCACCGGCACTCTTCCCATAAACTTGCCTATTGTACATCGTCTCATTTCACCTTAACTTCTCTGATATACTTACCCACTAGAGAAATTAACACCAACATCAACACACAACATCAACACCAATGATTCCTCGGGTATTTCGCATATATATATATATATATATCAGTTGTGATTTTGTCTTTGCACTAATCTAATCTTTACTTTGCATATTTAGACATGTCTTAGAGGGAGAAAACAACCGACAAATCACCTGCCACCGAGGCTTCTGGGAGTGGTCGTCAGATCAAAGATGAGCCATACATTGCCAGAGCAATTTACAATGATACCTCTAGATTCTTGGAAAAGGGAGAAGATGTTCTCAGCTGGAGTGATGTATATCAAATGTTCAAAAATCATAACTTCGCCATTGATGTAGAGGACCAGGATGAACTAAGGATTTTCAAGAACATCAGAAGGTTTAGAATGCACAGAGTAGCAGCATGCATTGTTATATTCCCCTACGCTGATGCCATTTCCTGGATACTAAAGCATGTGGATTTAGGGAATAGGTATATTTACAATTCCAGAGGAGAACCTATAGCTTCATTTTGGCCCAAGGACTTAGCCAAATGATATCATCTAGAGAAGGGGACCAAGAAGCTGGACAAAAAACTTCTTGGTAAATTCAAGCACACGGCCAAGGATTTATGTCATATTTGGTACAAGCCAGATAATCAGTTCAAACTCAGGCCCACAGGTGGATATCCCGCCACCGCGCTTAGAAAACCTTATCAATACATGGTGACCATGTTATGCAGGCTATATGGGGAACAAGATGCCTCCAAATTCCCCCTATCATACATGTCATTGATCGATTATTGTGCAGATAAAGTATTATCATTCAATTGGGATGATATCATATCAACAAACCTCATAGAAGCCATCAAAATAGTCGTAGAAGCCCATCTCGGGACCTTCCCAAGCTTCCACATGTCTTCATACCTCATAGACATCATCTGTGTGGCCCGCCAATACCCTAAGATGGGTTGGGAATGGCAACCAACAGACGCAACCATTCATATATATTGCTAAGTTCTCTGAGAGCATAAGTACATAACATAGTACCAAAAGATAGGCGAGCACTTCATGGATCCACTATACAAGTTCATATTTTACACACCAGCCCCATATATGATTGATAAAGCAATGGTTGTCATCAAGAGGATCGAGGATTAGTACTTGATGGAACACAACACTTATATTCAGGTGTATGGCATCATGAAATCCCCTCATCTTCTTCCTTGGTTTGTGCCAGACAGGATAGTACTCCAGGAAGTATATTATCAAACCGTGATCAATGGAGTCAGTGGAATGCTTTACAGAGATAAGAAAGTGAGATGGCCACCACTCTGCTATACATCAGTGCCTACTTATTTCCTAACACAAAGCAGGCCCAAGAAGAAGTGGATATACTACTATCATACCACTTTGGAGAGGAGAGGATCGGGAGGAACGACCCGAAGAAACCTTTCAAAGAGCACTTACACAAGCTAGGTGTGCCTTGGGAGTACACCTCAGAGGTTTGGGATGAAGAGGAGATACATTGCAATGAAAGGACCTATGACAAAGTCATCTTCATGAGGCGAGTCAAACCCATAACAAGGATCGCAGATGAAGTGAAAGTAATGAAAGAGGCCAGAAATAAGCAAGAATAAGAGGTAGCGAAAAAGGGATCTGTCGCAACCACATCTGTGCAATCGGAATATGTTGAAGAAGAAGAAACAATAGCAGATAAGAAGAGGAGGAAAAAGGAATAGGTTCAAAAGAACAAGAATGACGCTACCGAGAAGAAAAGAAAGATTGCAGAGGAGGCTAAATCCAAAGCCAAGGCCAATGCAACAACATTCATTGCAGAAGCAAAAGAAAAGGTAGTTGCACAGAAGGAAACTGAACAAAAAGCAGCAGCCAAAAAGGAAACAACAAATGCAGCAACAACAATAGAGGCAGCAGAAAAGGTAGCCAAAGAGGCAGCTGACAAAAAAACAGAAGAAGGACGTTGAAATGAGAAATAATAAATTCTAGTCAATGGACACCAATATCCCAGAGATATCAATAGAAAGTGTCAGTGGACATACATCGCTCAACGGGTTAGGTTTGGGAATTCGTACTCCATTCAAACCAAGTGAAGTACCCAACCTAAAGAAATTCACATACGACAAAATGTCTGGTAGGATTGTGTGGGAGCATGTGAGGCCAAAGCTATTTGGGCACCTCATTGTTTGATTTGAAAAATAGGATCTAACATGTTGTAAGGACCCCAAATGTCCACATCATCACACAATCTAGGATAGTTTCATTTTTCATCGGAAAACACTTAGGAAGTTTAAAGGATTTGAAAGGACCCCACATGTCCACATCTCTTACAACCTAGGCCTTAGTTTTCTAATTTCGCAAGGATTTCACAAATTTAGTGGGTTAAATTGAAAAGTAAAGGACCCCATGATGTCCACATGCTACAAGCATAACCATTGTTTTTTATTCACATTCACATCTTTCACACACAACACTTCCACACATCTACAGGTGTCTAAAAGTTCATTTTAGTCTTAGTATGCTTTTCTCCTTACACTCATAAGTGATCTAGGAGAATCAGAGGAGACTTACGTGTTTCAAAATGACCATATTTCATACCCTTAAGCAACGAGGTTGGTCCATGACCCTAATCTCAAAAAAAAAAAAAAAAAAAACTCAACCCTAAGAACTCACTAAAATCCTCCACAGGTGGTCATAAAACAACATTTTAGTTTAAGTTAAGATTTCAGGGGCAGGTATCCAAAAACAAAACCCTGTTATCTCTTTTCATCCTTTGAAAAATTAGTGGTTCATTGTTTAGGAAGCTTAAAATCCTCCAATTCAAGTGTTCCTACACCATAAGGTAGGGATATACTCGTGAAGGGGCCAGTGCCAAGGTATGGCTATTCTGTGTGTGCCTTCAAGAGCCACCTATCTCTTGTCAGGTTACCTATCCCATGACCGCTTTTTTATGCCAAGACTTCCCTACTACATTTGAATGAGGTAACTTAGTATCCAAAACCTAGGGTTGCAAGTGCACCTAGGTCAAATTTTGAACAGTTATTGGGAAATATCACCAGCTCTTCTAGGATATGCTTCCTCTATCCTTCATTGTGACTAATCTTACATACATTCACTAGTTCTTGTTTGATGGCTTGAGATCCCATTGTTGAGATCTCTTGGAATGCCCAATGACATTTGAGAGGAAGGACGATAATTCTATAGGACACGTGCATTTTTTATCATCCCCCATGCAAATAATCTCCCAACCTACCTAACCAACATTTTACTTTACAGTTTTTATCTATATGTGTTATTCTCATTCATTTCTTAAAACATATGTAGTTGTTAATCCTTGGTTAAATGAGGCCATATTCAGTTAACAAGCACTTGTTATCAATTCTTTCACATTTACCAAAGTCACACACCTTGTTGCTAGTCTGGAATCATATGGGATCCACTAAATCTCCGATGTTCTAGATGATTGTAAGGCCTCCCCCTAGTGTTGGGGGGTATTCTTGGTTTTACCACATCCTCGGTTCTAACCCCCCCCCCCCCCCCCACTCACCTTTGGCTCCAATGGTTATAAATTTTGTCTTGCTTGTCATACATAGTCACAACAACCCCATAGCCCTTCCTCTATAGGAATCGATTCTCAACCATCAACCACAATGGAAGGACCACAAAACCTACCATATATAACCCCATCCTCTTCTTTCCAGTTTGGACAAACTTGGGCCTCTCTCCTAGTTATTATATTGGTCATCCACCACTCACAAGGAGTAAGAAGAGGACCACACACTATAAGCACCCATGGCATGGGGGTAGTGCTTTTAATAATGGGGGCACTCATATTTCCCACCAGAACTACAATCAAACCAATCATAAATGCACCACCCTTACATGGACTAATCACGCTTGCCCCTTTTGTGGGCTCTATGGTCACCCAATCCATCAGTGCCTTGAGCTCACTCCAGAGCTAGTCCAAGAAGTTCATTTAGAGTGCACACAACACAATAAACTTAGTGGTACTCATTTTACTAATTCAACATGCCCCCTCCCTGAGCATGAACCCATTAGTCTATTAGGTGAGCTTCCATGCACCTAGAAATTATTTTTTACCCCTCAAATGGGTAACCCCACCTCCAACCCAATCTACTTCATGAATAAGACCTAGTCATATAGAATTGGGGGCACCCCTTATGCCTCTAATGCTACAATGTCCACTAGACCTTATCCTTGTAAGGAAAATGGAAGTGTATACCCACACCCATCATGGGCCATCACCTTTGATTGGGACCAAATTATCCAATCACAACTACCATCTCCTACCTTGTTTCAAATACAGGTCATCACTAAAGACTTCATGGTTTATCGATGTATTATAGATGATGGGGCATCCTCATGTACTATGTCATCATTAGCTTGGAAACAACTAGGCTCTCCTAATATTTTTCCATCAATGATTGAGTTAAGAGCCTTTGATGGTAGACTGTGTTCCCCCTTGGGGATCTTACCCAATCTCTCCATTGAGTTAGGAAGTAAGAAGGTTTTGATCAATGTCGTTGTCATGATTGGTCTGGTGGATTACAATATTATCTCAGGGCGTGATTTCATCTATTCCATGAATAATGTGGTGTCTTCACTCTTTCAGGTCATGATATTCCCACATGAGGGATGCATCGTCACCATTGATCAACTCCCCTAATGTGATTCCATCTCACATGCTTCTCATAACGGAATTTCACCTTATGTTGTTCATTTCAAGTCTATGCACTATGTGTCCACTGTCACTAGTCATGCAACAACCACTCCCCTTAAAAATGAACCCATGGCTCTAGAACCACCTCCTCACCACCTATGCTTGGAGGTTGGGCGGACTCATTCATCCTTGAGGGCATCCATGAATGTTTCTTCCCCCAATCCCAAAAGAAACCATGACCTCTCAACTACATCCTTCCCAGAGGACAAAGAATTTTTTGAGTCTGCGACTTCTTTCATTGGTCTTAGTCATGACCTCCATCTAGGTTCTCCCATCAACTACTTACAAGGTCCTAACAACTCAATTGGTGCACCCTATGATATTATCTCCCTTGTAAAGGTCATTACTCCCTCTCAAAAAGATCATCTCTTATCACTGATAGGAATTTCGTAGACTACAATAACATGGTGACCAACTATACTTATATAGGAGACGTTGTTAAATAGTTTAAAGTCCCCACCCCCCCCTATGAATATTATACAACCTAGTGGATTTGATGCACTATTTCATATCCTATTTTGTGGATGTCTGACCTTAAACTTCCTACTATTATACATTTGGTTCATCATCTTGGGTATTTGGAAACAACCCTTTTCCAAGTCCTCATATAACAATACATGGGGCAATACCACTTCCCACCTTGGTCCCATAAGGCCTAGTTCTTGATGCAACACCAACCCACAATATACCCTCTGTGGGGACCAATATACCACCACGTTGTGTCATGTGCCCCTATATATCATGTGATTCCAATCCACATGGCCTAATTGGAATGATCCACCATGATAGTTTTAGTACTTCTTTTGGCGAGGCCCCCTTAGCCTCAGTCATTCTAGTTAACCCCCCATAAGGGAAATGAGACCTCCTTCAAGGAGTGCTTATTTAGGAACCCATGGTTCCCTGGCCTCCTTTAGGGAGTTCATTTTTAGGCAACCCACGATTCCCTGACCTCCTTCAGGGAGTTCCTTTTTCGGGAACCCATGGTTCCCCGACCTTGTTCAAGGAGTGCCTTTTTTTGGGAACCCGTGGTTCCTTGGCCTTGTTCAAGGAGTGCCTTTTCTGGGAACCAATGATTCCCTAGCCTCCTTCGGGGAGTGCCTTTTCTAGGAATCCATGGTTCCTAAGCCTCCTTCAAGGAGTACATTCTCCCAAAACCCATGGTTCCCTGACCTCCTTCGAGGAGTGCCTTTTTTGGGAACCCATGGTTCCCTGACCTCCTTCGAGGAGTGCCTTTTTTGGGAACCCATGGTTCCCTGACCTCCTTCAAGAACACTTAACCACCTATGAGAACTTCAGTTCACATTCAAAACTAGGTAATTAAAGGCCTGAAGGGGGGCAATTTAAGAACATCGTGAGTATGCATTCAACAATGAAAAATCGGTGCAAGGTTGCACTGTTCATTTAAGTTTTGAGAATTTGCATTATTCTCCTAAGCTTATTTTCCATACAAAAACCCTTATTGATTGGTGCCTTGGACTTCTCATCACTTGAGAGCTCTGTGTATTCTTTCATGCTACATCAATTGTCTTAGAGAGAGAGAGAGAGACTATGTCGGGAACAAAAGGAGCCCTCCCAAGGGGGATAAGGGGAGAGCACTTGTACTCTCATCACCTATATGGTGTTATCAATCAAAGACCTTGTATGTTGATAACTATTTCTTGTTTCCTTAATTAGTTCTTGCACCCTATTATTTGTGCATTCAGTTTCATATAATTCCTCATATTTTGCATATGTTTTGGTTCATTAACCCTTTAATTCATTGTCTATGGTGTTAGTGGCCTACATTAGCACACAACCCACTGAAGATTGCTCACCCTTGTGACTAATTCAACCAAAATAGTCCTCTTGAAGCAAAAATAAATATTGAAGGAGAACCATTAATAAGAACAACAAAGAATGTTGAAGAAAGGCAACCTCTAATCCAATTCATTATTTGAATGTTCATCCCTATTTAAAATAGAATCAATCTTAGGTACAACCAAAATACATTATCATGTGCCTTTGCCAAATCAATATTTATAACCACTATTGGGATTTTCCGCAACTTTATGGAATGCATACCCACTTAAGTTGAACCAACTGCATCGTGAATTTTACTATTGAAGAGAAACCCAAATTGTTCTTCCAATATAATCCTTGATATAAGGATTTTGAATATGTTTGCTAATATCATTGCTATGATCTTATAAAAAAAATTGCATGTAGATATTGGTCTATAATCATCAAAGTCATCCAACTCAATCTTTTAGAATCAAAGTAATGAAAGTTGCATTCAGAGCCCCCAAAATATTTTGTGGAGTTTTGGACTCTTGTACTACTCTTAGCAAATCCTCCTCCAACATATCATAGAAACCTAAGTAAAATTCCACTTGTAATATCCCCTGGTAGTGCCCCAGTTATATTATGAATTGTAATCATGTTATGAATTGTAAATCATGTTTTATAGGCCGGTGGGTTAAGTATTGATAAGTTGGTGGGCTTATGTGTTTATTAGGCCGGAGAGCCTAAGTGTTAAAGGCCAGGAGCCTGATTTTGTATATGTAATTATGCAGATCATTAATATAATATAAAAACATCGCTACGTGTCAATCGACCATGAAGAATGAGTGATCGGGGACTAAGATTCCATAGAATGGGTAAGGGAAAGGGGGTTGAAAGGTTGGAAGAGGGACTAAGCTTGAGGGCCTAAGTCCCTGAATAATAATTTATTATTATTCCAAAGTGGTGTGAACGGTATGTTTTTATCCTAAGTCTTGGGAGAGGCAACGCATGCAGCTCCAATGTGTGCAAAAGGGAACGCATGCTTGATGGAGTGCATGCAGCTTCATGGACGACATGTGTTGGCCCAGGCACATGCAATTTAACCCTAGAATTGAGTCGTGATGGGGGTTCATCCTCCATTTTGTCGTCCCCTGTCTAAATTGTATTGCAGATGCGTCTGATCTATGGATGCCTCATGTAACTCTGAAACCCGAAGCCTGTGATGTTTTCTTGAGAAGCCGATACACCCTCTGTTTGAACCGTTGAGTCTATGTTCGACCTCTGCGTGGATTCCTTGTCACGCACCCTGAAAACTAGAACCGTGAAGCCGACCGGTGTATTTTCATGAATTCCATCTGGTCTCTGCGTTTGACCTCCACCATCGACCTCTGCATAATTTCCTTGTCATGCATCTGAAAACTAGTGGCAAACCTTTGGACAGAGTCGTGTCTCCTGTGTGTCCTGTGAACCCAATTTATCAATTCTGCAAATCTGACTTCGTGCTTAACTGTCTAGGTCGTTGTCTTCTATGAAACCTGAGCATACCGCAATTGTCTATGTCACGTTTCTTTTAACTGTGGGTTTTTGTGGCCACGCAGTCCCTTGGCTGAGTGTGATTGGCTACCATCATATGTTCCTTGCTGAGCCATAATGTGGTCCTCCTTGTGATGGAATAGAGCTGAAGAAGCAGGTTTTTAGGCATGTGAGCGACTCTCTCTAGGTGAGAGAGTGTGCAGAGGAAGTGAGAACTCCTAGAGGGGGTCATGTAGCTGCCACCGAGCTAAGAGAATTCTAGTTTGGCCTATTGTTGAAGCCCAAGGCAAGGGAGGTTTAGCAGTCAAAGGACTGTCTTGTTGACAGTGAAGGTGTATACTCCTGGGGTGGGACAGGCATGTGGGGAATGAGAGTCTGTGAGCAGTGGGCATAACTGGCTCCTGGGAGAGAATCCTTCCTCATAAACTGTGTGTCTTCCTATTGACCTTGCTTAGCCTAGGATTCCCTTTTCTAATGGAACTTAGTCCCATCTTGGGGGTGACCTACTGCTGAGAGTGATGAGCAGCGCGGTCTAAGGCTGGGAGGTTCGTGGAAGGTCTGCACACAGTTGGTGGTGTTACACTAGTTTAAAATATAAGTATTAATTATGTACTTAATTTATATGTGATTCATATCTGTGTCTTGAAATGTTATCATGTATTCTGTTGCAAGTTTGAAGCGTTGTTAAATTTTTTTAAGTCTGTATGACAAGAGTAAATCCATGTTAAATATGTTAATTTGATTTAATGCATATTATTTATAAATATATGTGTATATGTTTTTCATAGTAGCATTGCCCGGCAGTAGGGATGATGGTCAGGGACGTTACAATATGGTATCAGAGCCATAGTTTCAATGTTGAGCCTGGATGGGCCGGAGAAGTGGTGTTTGGACCCAAGGTTTCGAGTGGAAATGGTGTTAGGAGGAACCAATTTCGAACCTTCGAGTGTTTCTGAGTGCCAAGGGGTTACTTGGTCGTGTTACAAATCTCAGGAGGAGTAGTGGTAGAATAAAACCGCAGCCAACATGGTATTTGACCATAGAGAGAGAGCACTCAACACTTGGGGTGTTGGAGCCATAGGATCTATTTGGGAAAAAGGAGAGTCCTTTGCGATTGTTAGATCCAGAGAAGGTGCAGGAAGGTTATCCCGGAAGCCTTTCGGAGTTCGGCAATCGGGAGAAGGCGAATGCACTAAGGCACAAACTCTCGAAGTCCCGAAGTAGATCGCAACCGTCTAATTGCGAAGGACATGCATCGGTAGATCGTGAACTCTGGGAGAAAGCGCTCCAGGCGAGTGTGGAGGAGTTGAAACTCTCAAAGCCTGAAGTTCGAAGTGAAAGGATAGACGTGGTGAGATCGAATGACGTCGCCTGGGGTGACATGGACCTTTCTAGGTGTACCACGTGCCATTTCCTTAGTTGGTGACAGATGTACTATGTGGGGTCTGAGGTTATGTAAGGTAGTTAAAGGTCGAAGGACCCACAGTGGCGTTGATCATGATACATCAAGAACAATGGACAGAAGGCATTGTGCGGACCCAAGCTGCATGGAAGCTAATTATCCAAGGCGGTCCCGCAATCCAAACCACAGTTTCACTAAGGGGTTATGTGTCAGCGTCGGGAGAATTGCGGGATGAAAGGTGGGTTAGTCCAAACCACCGTTGCATGCCCCCGTAATTGGGAAAACATTAAGTGATGTAACAAAATAATGTCACCTAAGGTGATGTGGGAATGTTCGAAGATTAATGGTTCAGGGTGTGCAGATGTGAAATATTTTGAAGTCCCGAGGTCCCGAAACTCAAACGCCTGAGGTTCCACAGTGAGTGTCAGACGTTGGATGTTGGGTAGATGTGGATCGTTGATCCACCCTACTGCGCGAGTTCGGTAACTCGGAACTCTGAGTGATTGTCATATTGCGCTTTGAAAATTTTCGAGGCCGAAGGCCCGAGTACACGCTTATTGATCTAGCGCTTGGTCACGACACATGGTCGCATGGGTTGGGGACTGAGAGGAAGGGGTTAGTGCCCAAAGACTTAGCAGAGAAGAGCTCTGAAAGAATAAATATGTGGGGATTCTTGATTGAACGAGAATCACAGAGAATGAAAACTGAACGTTTTCTTGAATCAGATTTGTTTATGAATGTTGTGGAGTTTGTTAAGGAATAATGGCCTAACAAATTCTGGTTGTCTGCACATTGTGTTTGCATAATTTTAACGAGTGCCAGAACTGAGTAGAATTGCCACTAAGTGCAAAAGAAATGGAAGAGGCTCGGACTGCCTCCAGTTCAGAGAATGAAATAAAAGGGATGGATGTCCATTTGGGAGTTGAAGGATCGAACTCCAATGGACATGGAGAATAGTTAGATAAGGAAGGGAATATGATGAAAATCATTGAACGATTGCATAAATATGCCTAGACTCACCGAGCAGATAACAAAAAACTCATGAAAGGTAAGGAACAACAGGGTGAATTCAACCTAAAGTTGATGTAGAGTTTAGAAAGAATCGAAAAGAAGTTGGATAAGGAGAGTGACTTAAGCAAACTAGGGAATCACAAGACCCTTGAGAAGGGAAGAAGATCAAAGAGTGTTGGTAAACACCATCATCACTCCCAAGGTCGCTCTAAGAGGAGGGAACACAGTAGTTCAAGCCCATCCACTACCAGAAAGCACAGGAGATCTAGAGTGGATGAACTGAAGTGCGAAATGAACAAGATTAAGCCTCCTATGTTTGATGGAGAACATAAGAAGGAGGAAGATGTCGAAACATGGTTGCTTGGCATGAGGAAATATTTCCAACTGTAGAATTATTCCTCTCCTGCAATAGGAAGAATTGTGATGTATCAATTGAAAGGAAAATCATCCATGTGGTGGGATCGGCTTGTGCAGGTACAACACATTAGAGAGAAAGATATCACTTGGAAAGAATTCAAGAGGTATTTTGAGAAGAAATACATGACTAAAAGATATTATGACAGGAAGATGAAAGAGTTCTTTGAACTCAAGCTGGGCAGCATGACCATTGATGAATACAAACAAAGATTTTTGGAATTGTTGAAGTATGTCCCATTCATCAAGGATGAGACTGTCAATATTCAAAGGTATCTTAGTGGACTGCCACCTTCCATTGGAGACAAGATTTAGTATGATGACCCTAAGACTATGGAAGAAACGATAAGAAGAGAAAAATGATTATATGAGCAACAAAGAGAGAATCCTACCTTCCAGAAGGCTTGGGAAGACAAGAAGAATTTCAATATGGATCAGAGGAAGAAGGGAACTAAGCCACCCTTTTTCAGAAACAGTCCTCAAGGACAACCATCTTTTAGAGAGCCCGGGAAGGCTGAAGTGGGTGGGAAAATTCCAAGACCGCCACCTATGGAATGTTGGGGTTGTAAAGGGAACCATAGGTACAGAGGTTTCCCACACAGAAATGATAAAGTGAGAGTTGTCCACAATGTACAATAGGATGAAACAATGGAGGACATGGGCAGTAGAATTCCAAGGATCTATGCAGCCCTGGACAACAAGTAAGTTGAATATCAATCGCACATGATTGAAGTATAAGGTATGATCAACAACCGTGTCTTTACTATTTTAATTGATTTGGGGGCTATCCATAGTTATATAGATCCTAGAATGGTGGAAAGTTTGCAATTTTCGAGAAGCAAACATGAAAAGTCTTGATTAGTGTAGCTAGCTACAGGAACCAAGAGCAAAGTCACTAAGTTAGTTAAGTCTTGTCCAGTGGACATGAATGGGCTGAGCACAAAGGCCGAATTGAATGTTCTACCTTTAGGTTCTTATGACTGTCTAATTGGGATGGACTGGTTGGACCAACACCATGCCATCTTGGACTGTCGTAATAAGGCATTCACTTTTCTGGATGAGGAAGGAAATTGGAAAACAGTGCAAGGAATTCCCAAAGTTGTTTCTTTCAGAGAAATCTCAGCAATGCAACTGAACAAGTGCTACAAGAAAGGTTGTCAATTATTTGCATCCCATGTGGAGGAAACATTTAAGGATGAGGTCTCAAATATTGGAGATCATGTGGTGCTAAAAGAGTTTGAAGGTGTATTTCAGGAGGTACCTAGACTACCCCCGAAGAGAGATATTGACTTCTCTATAAACTTGATGCTTGGAGTAGCTCCAGTGTCAAAAGCTCCTTACAGAATGAGTACGTCAGAGCTTAAAGAGTTACAATTGTAGCTTGAAGAGATTCTGAAGAAGGGGTATATATGCCCAAGTGTGTCACGTTGGGGAGCACCGGTCCTATTCGTGAAGAAGAAGGACGAGACACTGAGATTGTGTATCAATTTTAGACAATTGAACAAAGTAACTGTAAAGAACAAATATCCTCTGTCGAGTATTGATCACCTCTTCGATCAGTTGAAGGATGCGAAGATATTTTTGAAGATAGACCTCAGGTCAGGATATCACCAGGTAAGGATAAAGGATGAAGACATCAGCAAGACTTTAGAACAAGGTATGGTCATTACGAGTTCACAGTGGTGTCATTTTGGTTGTCAAATGCACCCGCTATTTTTATGTGCCTAATGAATGGTGTATTCATGGACTATCTAGACAAGTTTGTCATAGTATTCTTGGATGACATTCTGGTGTATTCCAAGTCGGAGGAAGAGCATGAACAACATTTAAGGATGGTGTTGCAGATGCTAACCGAGCACCAATTGTATGCCAAGTTGAACAAGTGCTCATTTTATCAAGAGTAGATCCATTACTCGAGGCATATTATTTCAGAGGATGGGATAGTTGTAGATCCTAAAAAGATTGAGGCCATCAGAGAATGGTCAGTGCCAAAGAACATGACAGAAGTCAGATCCTTTATGGGTCTAGCTGGTTATTACATAAGGTTTATCACAGGGTTCTCGAGGATAGCTCACCCTATCACTTCCTTCCAAAGGAAGGAGAAGAAGTTTCAATGGACAGAGGATTGTGAGAGAAGCTTCCAGCAATTGAAGCAATTGTTAACCAGTGCTCCAATCCTGAGGATTGCAGATCCAAATGAAGACTTTGTAGTGTGTATAGATGCATTCAAAGAAGGACTAGGAGGAATCCTCGGTCAGAATGGATTCGTAATCTGTTATGAATCCAGAAAGTTGAAAGAGCACAAAAGGAACTATGCAACTCATGATTTAGAGTTGGCAGCCAGCGTTCACGCTCTAAATAAATGGAGGCATTACCTCATGGGAAGGAGTTTCGAACTGAGGACATACCATAATAGTCTAAAGTATTTGTTTGATCAGCTAACCTTGAACGCTAGATAGAGTAGGTGGTTGGAGTTTCTCTGTGAGTACAATTTTGATATCAAGCATATCAAAGGGAAGGAAAATAAAGTGGCTAATGCACTCAGCATGAGAGTACACGAATTACATGCTACTGACATTAGCATGTACCGAACTGATATTAAAAGCAGAATTTTGGAGGTTGCAAATACAGATTTGCAGTACATGGATTTGGTAACAAAGATACAATAATGTGAGATGCCATAGAAAGTGGAGAAATATAAATTGGAAACTGACAGAATACTTATGTATAAGAATGGAACTTATGTACCTGATGTCCAGGACTTGAAACTTATGATTGTGCATGAAATACATAATGTGCCTTATTCTAGGCACCCTGGATACCAGAAGATTGTGGTAGCAGTCAAGAGCCATTACTTTTGGCCAGGTATGAAGAAAGAGATTTTTGAATACATCACTAGATGTATGGAGTGCCAGAAGGTTAAAGCTTAGCACAGGCACCCAACAGGATTGTTGCAACCTTTACCCATTACTGAGTGGAAGTGGGAGGTAGTGACAATGGATTTCATCATAGGATTGCCCAGAACCGGTAAGTAGCATGATTCAATCACGGTGGTGGTGGACAATCTTACGAAAGATTCCCATTTTATTCCAATAAAGACTACTCACAAGGCAGCAAATGTTGGCGGCATCTTTATGAAGGAAGTGGCATGATTGCACAAAATTCCCAAGACAATTGTGTCTGACAGAGACTCGAAATTTACCTCAAATTTCTGGAAAGGGTTATTCAAAGGATTTGGAACGAATCTGAACTTTAGCACAACCCATCATCCTGAGTCTGATGGGTAGACAAAATGGGTGAATCGAGTGATAGAAGACATACTAAGGATGTATGTGATGGACAAACCATCGAAATGGGAAGACTACCCACATTTGGTAGAATTCGCCTACAACAATGGGTATCAAGCATCATTGAAGATGAGCCCATTTGAAGCACTTTATGGCAGAAAGTGCAATACTCCAGTAAGATGGGATAATCCAGTTGACAGGGCAGTCGTTGGGCTGGAATTACTCAAGGAAATGGAAGAGCAAATGGTGAAAATTAAGCAGAATTTGAAAGTTGCCCAAGACGAGCAGAAAAGTTATGTTGATAAGAACAGAACCCACGGAGAGTTTAAAGTGGGTGACCATGGTTTATTGAAAGTAAAAACCAATAGAATTTCCCTAAAGCTGGGAAGCTGCTCCAAATTGGCGGCTAGATTTTGTGGGCCATTTGAAATCCTAGAAAGGATTGGGCCAGTTGAATATATGCTTGCATTACCTGCATCCATGACTGTACATAATGTGTTTAATATTTCATTGCTTAAGAAATATATACCTGATGATAATCATGTTATCGATTGGAATGTGATTCAGGTGGAGCAAGAAGGTGTCTTGCAAGTGCATACTATACGCATATTGGACCGGAAAAGAAAATAGCTCTGGAATCGAGCCATAAGGATTGTAAAGGTCCAGTGGACCTAGTACGACCCTGAGGACATGACATGGGAGCATGAGGATTCTATGCGGGCAGAATACCCGCATCTTTTTGAAGATTTTGGAAATCTTGTTGATGTTGTGTAAAATTTTCACTGAGGACAGTGCAAAAATAAGGGGAGGGGATTGTAATATCGCCCAGTAGTGCCCCAGTTATATTATGAATTGTAAATCATGTTTTATAGGCTGGTGAGCTAATTATTGATAAGTCGGTGGGCTTATGTGTTTATTAGGCCAGAGAGCCTAGGTATTAAAGGCCAGGAGCCTGATTTTCTATATGTAATTATGCAGATCATTAATATAATATAAAAACATCGTTGCGTGCCCACCGACCACGAAGAATGAGTGATGGGGGACTAAGCTTCCACGGAATGGGTAAGGGAAAGGGGGTTGAAAGGTTGGAAGAGGGGCTAATCTTGAGGGCTTAAGTCCTTGAATAATAATTAATTATTATTCCAAAGTGGTGTGAAAGGTATGTTTTTATCCTAAGTCCTGGGAGAGGCAACGCATCCAGCTCCAACATGTGAAAAAGGGAACGCATGCTTGATGGAGTGCATGAAGCTTCATGGGTGACATGTGTCGGCCCAGGCACATGCAATTTAACCCAAGAATTGAGTCGTGATAGGGGTTCGTCCTCCATTCTGCCATTCATTGTCTGAACTATATTGTTGATGTGTCTGATCTATGGATGCCTCACACATCTCTGAAACCCTAAGCTTGTGATGTTTTCTTGAGAAACCGATACACCCTCAGTCTGAACCGTTGAGTTTGTGTTCGACCTCTGCGTGGATTCCTTGTCACACACCCTGAAAACTAGAACCGTGAAGCCAACTGGTGTATTTCCATGAATTTTGTCTAGTCTCTACATTTGACCTCCATCATCGACCTCTGCATAATTTCCTTGTCACACATCTGAAAACCAGTGGCAAACACGTGGACAGAGCCATGTCTCCTATGTATCCTGTGAACTCAGTTTATCCATTCTGCAGATTTGAGTTCTTGCTTAACTGTATGGGTCACTGTCTTCTGTGAAACAAGATCATATCGTAATTGTCTATGATGTGTGTGTTTTAACTGTGGGTTGTTGTGGCCACGCAGTTCCTTGGTTGAGTGTGATTAGCTACCGTCATTCGTTCCTTGTTGAGTCATATTGTGGTCCTCCTTGTGCTGGAATGGAGCTGAAGAAGCAAGTTGTCGGGTCTGTGAACGACTCTCTCCAGGTGAGAGAGTGTGTGGAGGAAGTGAGAACTCCTGGAGGGGGTCCTGTAGCTGCCAAAGAGATCGGATAATTCTAGTTCGGCCTATTGTTAAAGCCTAAGGCAAGGGAGGTTTAGCAGCTAAAGGACTGTCTCGGTGACAATGAAGGTGTATACTCCTGGGGTGGGACAGGCATGTGGGGAATGAGAGTTTGTGAGCAGTGGGAATAAGTGGCTCTTGGGAGAGAATCCTTCCTCGTAAACTATGTGTATTCATGTTGACTTTGCCTAGCCTAGGATTCCCTTGCCCGGTGGAGCTTAGTCCCATCTCTGGGGTGACCTACTACTAAGAGTGATGAGCAACGCGATCTAAGGTTGGGAGGTTCGTGGAAGGTCTGCACGTAGTTGGTGGTGTTACACCAATTTAAAAGATAAGTATTAATTTTGTACTTAATTTATATGTGATGCATATATGTGTCTTGAAATTTTATCATGTATTTCGTTGCAAGTTTGAATTGTTGTTAATTATGTTTAAGTCTGTATGACAGCAGTAAATCCATGTTAAATATGTTAATTTGATTTAATGCATATTCTTTATAAATATATGTGTATATTTTCCGCATAGTAGCATTATCCGGCAATGGGGATGATGGTCGGGGACGTTACACCACTATCCACCCATTTGGGGCTAGGCTTTTTGTCTGATATCTATTCTTCCTTCTTTTTTTTAGCTCCAAGTTCTTCATTTTTGTGTTTGTCAATGAGCCTTGGAACGAAATATACTACCTTTAACATCGTTGCTATATTTTCCCTAACTCGTTGCTAAAACAAATATTGTGACCATTTTGTAGTACATTTACTCGTTTATTTGGTCATTAATTGTTGCTATTTTGTAGTACATTTACTAGTTTAATTAGTCATTAATTGTTGTCATCTTGTAGCATATTTATTAGTTTATTTAGTCATTATTTTTTATCATTTTTACTCATATAATTAGTCGTGTTATAAAGCACTATGCAAATAGTATAATTCTAGTCCCTTATAACGCAACTAAAATAATAGTAGTATTATATTTATTCCTTATTTAGTAGTTTTATATTCATTTTATTTTCTTTATTCATTATTATTCAACATAAATTAATATGATGTGAGATAGGATAATGAAGTGAAATAGGATCGATTGGATCTCGCGGGGGTATGCGGCTAGGGTTTCCTCAGTCGTAGACCCCTCTTCTCCTCATCGTTATATTTCTTTCTATCACCGGACGTTTCTTCCTTTCGATTGTTGTGGATCTTTTTCATCCTCGACTCCCGATCCATGATGTGCTCATGCCAGTTTGATGGAGCGATGGTCTTTTTCTTTCATTAATAAGGGTGTGGTTACTTCTTGGCTTCCGTTTTATTTGCAGTTGATCGGGCGAGTTGGGGGGTTTTCTCTGTGCATCTCCAGTTAGTGGGGCTACTCAGATCTAGTATTCAGTGTTCAGATACTCAGCCTTGATGGTTTGGGGTCTTCATAGCCTCCTTTCGTCGTCGGTTTCTTTGTGATGTGGCCTCTCCCTTTGTGGGTTTCTTCATACTTCTCTTATGTTCGCCCTCTCAATATCTGTGTTCTTTCAAGGTTTGATGGATACCCTTTGCTTCGTTGCTCTGGGCTCGGGGTTTGGATCCTATTTTTCCTTTGAGAGGATGTATGTCGCTCTGACCTGGTCCGAAATGCATATGGATGTTCGCTGGAGGATTAATTTTTGGTCCGCTCTTGGTAGGGTTCTTGGGGTTCTTCCTCTTTAGTCTTCATCCCTTTCTCTGGTTGTTGTTGGATATATCGGGGTTTGATGTATGCAAGATCAAGGTTATTTTGTGATGGGTGTCGGTGTCTCACCCATTTTTTCTCTATTTGGTGGTGGTCTAAGCTTTGAGGTCCTTTCCTAAGGACATGTAGTGCTATGGGAGGAGTAGCGCTTCGAGGTCCTTTCATTCAGCGTGCAACTTTTGGTACATCTCATTCAGTTTTTCCGGTGGTGTTATCTTCGGTACATATGTTATCTAGTTCTTTTGGTGTGGGAGCTCATACCGCTCTGATCTTATCTGTTCGAGCGCCGAGTTTTCTTTGGGATCACTCTCTTGGTTGGTTTCTCTTCATGGTAGGAGTTCCTCCTTCCTTGGTTGTATGTGATGCATTTTTTTAATTTTATAGCTTCTTTTATTGTTTTCCTCTAGAGGGATTTTTAGCCAGTTTCTTTTAGGCCTCTGCAATATTTTATCTCAGATATTTGTCACCCATGTTTGGGTTGTGCTATATGTACCTACAAAATGTAATTCGGTTCTCTCCGGATGAATAGAATTAAACTTTTTTTCTTTGGAAAACAAAAAAAAAAATTGATATGATATGAATAATTTAAAAAGATGTCATACAATGTTGATGTTGATCTGATATCAATGAAACAAATTATATATGTAATTATATACTTAAACAATAAATAAAGATTTCATATATGTAATTGAATCAGTGGAAAGAAATTAAATTTATATAAACGTCATGTAAACTTGTATCATTAATTAACAATAATATAAATAAGATCAAGTACACACATATATGTATGAACCATGTAGTATATATACACACACTAAAGGTCAAGTACTATCACAATACATTTGATTTTCCAACTGAATATCCATTAATACATGATGATCATTGATCATCTAGTCCATGACAAAAAATGTCTCCATTATACTCTCAATTGCAACATCAAGCTTTGGGACAAGTACATGAAAATCATCTACATCAATGACTTTTCCAAATATTTCAACAACTTCTCATGAGTTAAACTTCCTTCCTTCGGACCTCCCCATGATGGTAACCACAGGTCGGCGAATTTCAATAGGTGGATTATCCTTCTCCATCGTTGTAGTCATAGCCTTATAGGAAAGGTTGTGGACTATAGACCTGCAAAACAATATGGATCCAAAGTGAGACTTCATGAAAGATACCCTCTTGGAGGATCAAACTTGATAGCATGTTCTATAAAATATAGAAATTAATAAATTTTTAGAACATTATGGATTATATGTTATTTTTAACCAAAAAATATAATGATAAAATTAACTATATACTCAATAACCTCATTTACAAAAAAAATTGTCCAACAATTCCTAAAACAAAGAACTTGTGTTTTCCAGGCCGACATTTAAAATGGCATACTAACATAGTATTTGTATCATTATATCGTCTCATAAATTCCTTTCCAAAGTGGATTGATATGGTTGGCCTTCCCTACAGTTGACATCAATATTTTGTCAACAATTTTCATTTTTTATCTCTGTAACTTATTGCAATTTCAGTGATAATGATAATTATATGCAAAATCGAAGTTCATATTTTTAAATGAATCTTAGCAAATTTTCCAAATTTGTTCATTGGGTTCTTGGTTTGATGGTTAAGCGGGGAAGGTTGTAATCCCCCCACCAAGTTTCAAATTCCCATAGACATGTTTTTCCCTCATGGGTCATCTCACTTGTGTAGTGGGCTAATTCAATTGATTGGGCCAAGTGTAATTCCTGGACAGCTTTGATGGAATACGTACCCAACCATCTATGACATCTTAGCCCCATCCACAACATCGTAGATGAAAGGTTCTTCCTTGAGTGTTGTAAGCTCGCTACACTTAATCATATTACTCTCAGGTTGGGGAAGGGCATGTTTTTTGCATCATGATAAAATGAAGCATTTGTAAGCAAACATAAAAAAAGGTCTAAGTTTCCACTACATGTCTCTAGGAGGGCATCTAAATGCTCTTGTTGCCAAAGGTGTTACAAAAAGAAAAGAAAATACCCCCTTTGTCTTTGTGTTTTCATACTGACTTTCCAAACCACAATCATGATTCTAAAACAACAACTTTGGATACAAGTTACTACTCTCAGAAAGAGTTCTTGGATCACAAATATGTCATCGATACCACTTTCATGTTTTACTCTATAACAAGCAATGAGAGATCATGGAATGAATCTAGAGGTTTGTTTTTGTACCTTTGGAATGATAATTTTTGGCAAAGAGTGGTAAGCTTTGGATTAACAACAACATAGGAACCAATGTTAGGGAATGACATGGAAATCTGCAAAACCAGCAAAAAGAGTTCCATCAATTCAAAAGATCAATATAGAAACCAACTTGATCTGGATTCAAAAGAGTATTCATTGATGGACCTAACCCGACTAATAGAAAAATTAGATTCAGTTGGAGTAGCATGTGGCAAACCCATACCAGTTGGCACATGCTCAAGCATGGCCAACATGCTAACTTTTCTTTCTCTCCTACTGTACTTGACGAAAGATGTAGGGCACCAATAAAGTGAAACAACCAATTGACCATCTCTAAGATTGATGAATATATAATTAAAATAAATAAAAATGAAAATAGATTAGAAGCAATCTTCAACAAACTCAATTTAATACGGGTGAATGAGGAGTACTAGCATGAGAAGTAGAAACTTTAGGTTGTAGTTCCACCTGAATAATTGGAACTATCATTCTAGTGGTATGTTCAATTACAACATGTTGTTGAACAGTTCCTATATCTTTATTGAAAAAATCAAGATTTTCTTCAACCTCTCTAGCATAACCTTTGAGAAGTTGAGTAGGCTTCACATCTATTGTATCTACACCTATATTTTTAAATAATACATGAAAAATAAACTAAATAAGCTTGGCCACTATGTGAAGTAAAATAAAACTAGAAAATCTCAGTCAAACCTTATCCAAAATATTTTAAAATACCAAGGGACTTGTGTAACTCAATATCAAATCTAAGATTCATCTTCAAATTTGGCACAAGGGTTTCACCTTGTTGACCAATATCTTATCACGTTATTTCATAAAGGGGTTCTTTTTATTGTGAAAAATAAAGTCAATATATTGTAGGTATTATGGGGGGGTCTTAGGGGGTTTATAGGTATTGGGGGGTGTAAAAATAGGGTATCTAGTAAAAATAGGGGTTTCTTTTATTGGAAAAATGTATTGGGAAGGGGGGTTCAACAAAAGGATTTTGGGAGGTATTTATCAATATCTAGTGAAATTAGGAGTATTCTTTAATATCCCATGAACAAAGGTGTTATGTTATGGGTTCACTAAGTGAAGACACTGTGAAATTTGGCAATGTATATCTCTCAGCCATTAAATTGAAGATGCACATTATTGAAGGATTGGGAGGTTGATAAGCAAGACTTGATTTACAGGGTTCCAAAATCCGCAAAGTAGAAAATGAATTACACTTCCTTTTATAATTGTCAAACAAGACTAAATAAATAATGGACAAACTTAACATACCCTTGAAGTAAATGGAATTACAACAATCATCATGCCCTTTTCATAAACTCGCTCCAATTGTATATAACAATCATTAGTAACCACTGATAATGTAACAAATACAACCGATATTCTAGATATCACTAGTAAATAGGAATTGATATTTATATTATATAACATTAGCGAAATACATCTCTTGAAACTCACCTTGTCAAGGAAAAGTTACTTTTCAAATGTCATAAATAATACTTTACTTCAACTAGGCTAACTATGGTACTTCTTAATATCCATCTCAATGATTACAATGTGTTATGTCATTGCACCTTAAGAAATAGGATATCCCCACATAGGATAAATGAAAATGTTGGCAAAAAAGTCTAATTGAATATCGTTCTCCATTTTCAAGGACAAAATAATACTTTATGGGGAATATATCCCGATATTTTCTAACTCTCAAAATGCAAAAATATATTTTGAATTTACAATTATAGAAAATGATACAACTAACTCCAGATGTTGATCTTTGTGTTTCCTCTCTTCTATGTAGATGCTTTTTTTATTCATTCTTGAACCAGCTGAATAAGAACCTTCCAATTCTCATATGAAGGATACATATACGACATCATTTTCTTATATGCAATATCTAATTTTGTGTACTTATCAGAAGTGGGAATAGTTGAAAACATTTTTTTAATTTTCCATAATATATTGAAATCATCAATTAAACTATCCATCATAGTTTGGCCCCTTATTGCTCCAGTCATACCTTGAAATTTATCAACAATTTATCCTGTTTTGAACAACTTTTGCCTATAATATTCAAATAAAAGAAGATTTCCTTTCTTAATCCAATAGATTGGTAATCCCGTCTGTACCAAATTATCAAACTTATTTGTAAAAAACTCAACATTCCTTTTAATTGCAATGCATTTATTTTGAGTTTGTTGAATCAAATTCCTCTTTGTAAAAATATTATTTTTTTCCATGACCATTGAAGTGTGATCCTTTACCCCTTGATTTCTTAACTCATCCCTGGATTTGGATTTAAAAAACTTAATGATTTTATTATCCAATTGAGGTTTATTACTCAATTCTTTGAAAGCCTGTTGTATGGATTTATTTGCTTCATTAGTCAAAGTTGACTCTTCTCCAGTCAATTTGAAGGAATCCCACATGTTGGAAACTTTTTGTGGTGAACTAAACTGGCTCACAAGTTATTAATCCAAAATACTTGGAATATACAAATATCCATATAAGACAGTAATATATATTAAATAATAATTGTATAAGAATATGAGATTGATGATGAGTACAATGAGAATGAGGGCCATATATACCCACGCAGGGGTGCCCTTTCATGAAGAGACGTAACCTTTCATCAGGAAGGTGTCTCTTCATTATTAACCATTAATTATTTATTATTATTTATATTGTGTTCATAACATTGCCTTCCCCTTAAAAATGCTTTGACCTCAAAGCATATTGATGAAAAGGCTTGATGACTTTTTGTTTGGCTTGTAATGTCTTCTATGATTCATTATTCTGGGAGTTGTCGTAGTTGATAATACAAGACGATATGAACCTCTGAGTGTTGAGCAAAATTTTCGAATCGAAAAAAGATATGACCATCCTAATTCAACCTTTTGTGGAACGTTGTACTTCCGCAATGAACAGATATCATGAGACTTAATTGCGTTGGTATCAATATTTTTCAGACGATGATTTAGTTGTTCTCATCCTAAAGGACATTGATATTATGACTGGTTTAGATATATTCTCTTATGATTTGGATGTTGATAAGGAGTTATAATAACATGATTTTCCCTTATCATACTTGTAGCGTTTTCTTGGTTTAATTTCGATATATGATTTTCTTCTTGCATTGATGTTTCTTGGCTAATTGATAAACTTCTATTTGTACGTACACTTGGAGTTCCAACCGTTTGTATTCCAACATCCCTATATGTTTTTTCCTCAACTGGAGTGGCATCTTCTTGAGCTTTAATGTCTGGATTTTCAAGTTTCTCTTCTTTCAATTTCCTTATTTGTTCTAGTAACCCTTGATTAAGGTTTTTCAAACGAGAATTTTTTTCATTTGTTTCTAATAGATTCTTCTCGAGATCTCGATTCTCTTGTTCCAATTTATGAACGCATTGTTTTTTTTCTTTTGACTTTTTGATCTGTGTAAGTAGTTTCTGGCTCCAGTCTTTTAAGCGTGAAATTTCTTTGTTTTTATCTGTGATAACTTCGTCAAATTCTTTTTGCATCCTTGATATTGACTTTTGATTTTCTTGAAAGATCACCTTCAAGATATCTTTAAAGTCTTTTGAGGAAGGTATTATCGATTTTGACCTCATTATAATGTCCTAGAATGTCATCATTTTCTTTTTATAAGAAAACGTCAAAAAAAAAAACTATGTTTAAGATGAAGGTACCTAGTTTTCCCAACTAGGGCAACCCGCGAATTATGTCAAACTCTTTTTTATACATACTTACAACTTTGAATTGGGATATATATTCATAATCATCAATTGTCACTTGCAGGTCCTTAATTTCATATTGTTTTTTGCGGAAAATATCTTTCTTTCAATTATATTTGGCTCTTGAATTAATAATTGATTTGTCAATTCGATATTAATATAATTTTCCTTATGGTCTATGTCAATAACAACATTAATCTATTTTACTTGAATACTCCCCTTTAGTATAATTAATCTATAACATGGTATATCAAGATCTTCATAAGAAAATCTTCCTTCCTTCATTTTATTAAAATTCATTTTGACTTTCGTCGTTATTTTATGATAAGTAATGAAATTTATATACTCCCTTCTTTACATCAAATCAATCTTTTTTTTAGATAAAAAATATAAAAATATATGCAGTGCTTAATAATTACTAATATGTCAATTTTTTTTTGAAACAACCTCTACTACTATATGGTTACGCAGATCTTACCCAGAAGTATATTCCATTGGACAACGACGTAGTTTACAATGGCAGTTGAACCTTGGAGTTTCTTGTTGTAATATTCTAAATTATTACAATAGCACTCGATAGTTCATATATAGACTGTGATTTTAAGTCTGATTTGCGCCAGTCAACGTGCAATTATGATTCTTGTGTTGCAGTTATTTTTTTAATTTTATGCCAAGTATCACAGTAAATTGGCTTATGCATGTAGATTGATTTTTTTTTCTTCGAATCTACAGCAGAATGATAAATGTTTGCAACGGAAATCACTTCAAATGGCCAAAGGCCAGGTTTTTCTTTGTTCGATCAAAGACCTGTGACTCAGAACAACTCTAAAAATTGATGTGGCCAATGGCCAAAGGCCCAAAGCTCTGGTACAACTGTGGTGAACCAACCTGGCTCACTAGTTATTAATCCAAAATACTTGGAATATAAAGATATACATATAGAACAGTGATATATATATTAAATAATAATTCTATAAGAATATGATATTGATGATGCGTACAATGAGAATGAGGGCCTTATATACCCATGCAGGGGTGCCCTTTCATGAAGAGACGTAACCATAACCATAAGGTGTCTCTTCATTATTAATCATTAATTAATTATTATTATTTATATTGTATTCATAACACTTTTGTTATAATCCGATCCCAAATAAGATGCTTTTCTCCAATCAAATAAGGTTTGCCAACCGACTTACCTTGTATGTTTTCTATGTCTTCTTGCAATTTAGCTTTAACCTTATGATATTGGGAAATAAGCTTGTCTCTATCACTTAATAGCTCTCTTAGAATTTTAGGCACATCATTTTGTACATAAATTAATTTTCCCAAATTTTCAACTTGAACCTCTTTTAAATTCATATTTGACAAAGTTTTGGCCAACTCCTCAGATGAGTCTATAGCTGCTAAAGTTTCAAGAGAAGAAGTCCATTCTTCAAAACTTCAATCAGTTGCTCATACAATTCAATCTGTTCTTTCATTTGAACCATTTGTCCTAAAAGTTGATCCTTTCCCTATTGTATTACATGTAATTCAGGTGTTTGAACGTGATCAATATTTGTTATATTAAGCTTCTTCTTTAATGTCTAGATTCCAGTATCCTTACTAATTAAGGCTTGTATAGATTTACTATCTTTGGGATTAGCTCCCAATTCAATTATCCAATTCTCATCTGCTTGGTCCTATTAGACAACTTTTCTTGCTTCAACTGCTTTTGAACTTTATCTGCCATATTTGCAACTTTTTCATGCCAAGATAAGTTTTCGTTGCATCTCTGCAAATCATTTCTTAAGTCTATCTATGTAAATTCATCTTATCCATTAGATGTATTGTGTCTAGATCAAATGAAAATTTGGCATCTTTATAATTTTCAATGGTTTTGATCATTTAAACCTTAGGTTCTAATATAGCCAAATTCAATTTCCCTTTCTCATAATATAGAGAAAATAGTAATCTAGTTTGAGAGGATCCCCAATCTTAAAGTTGAGGATATATATCCTTGATCTTTATAATATTCTTATTCTACATTGCCAAGAACTCAGAGAAAATGTTTTCTTATTTTTTTCGATCTATTTCTACAACTTCATTTCCTTCTTGGGCTTTTGAGCTTTCCATACTTGTTGATTGAAGAAAGTAAACTGTGAAAACAGGCTTACTTGTTGATGCCTCTGATACACTCTAAATTACTTGACTCATGTCTTCTAACTATTATTTTGTACTTTGTTTTACTTGTTTTTTCTTCTTCCACTTCTGAGACTATTTGAGAGGATTCAAAATGATTTCACTTATTGGTCTTCTCATGTTGTTGTGGAGTTTCAATAATTGGTGGTTGTGATGATTGAGCAAAATCTTATATTTGGACTTGCAACATCCTCTGCACATCTTCCCAACTTTCTTAATTAGCCAATTCTTCCAATTGAGGTTTACTCTTATGACCATAAGGAGTTTCTCCATGTTCCATTCTTTTAGTGGTAATGATTAAATATGGATCATACATCCATTGTTCTCCTTGCTAGAAACCCATTTCTTGAACCAATTTCTCTCACACTTGCAATGTTGATCTGGTATTTACAATAAATGGTCTGACTTCTTTTTTCAACTTGAAAGTTACCTTTTGTTTCTTGGAAGAAAAATGAATACGATCATAATTTAATCTTTGCCTTATGTATTCTAAAGAAAAAATTGTGATTGTTAAAAACTTAGGTAAAAAGAAAGGTTGAACTTTAGCACCATAAATTTTGATCTCTATGTGGTTGTGGAATAGATACCAAACTCCTACTTTAGTGTTAGGACTCAACTGTAAGATTTTCTTACACTCTGGAAAAATTCTAGGAGGAACCTCTTCATGGATTATGGTGTCAGATGTAGACATAAACTTATTGATAAACTCAAATATTCTTGCATTTTAGGGTTTCTTTCTAACCAAAGTAGTCATGTGAATAACTGAGCAGGGGTTACCCATTACAACCTCTATTTTCAATTCAAGATGATGAAATTTGATAGCTTGAAAATACAAGAATAGGTACACCAAATAAGATTGAAATCTACAACATCTGTTGACTCCAAATTCTATGATTGGAAATGAAGGGTGTCAGCCAAATATTGGGCATTGTTGAACTTAATCAAAGGATTAAGAGAAGGTGGAGAAATGGAGTGCATAAACCCTAGAATACTCTCATCATCAGTATTGTAATTGTCATAACATAAAATTGTACACATTGTCACTATGACTTGCCTAGAAATCTCAGGAAATATGATGGTATCGTAAGTAGAAGCATTTTCAAGAACATCAGTGTCTTTGTCCAGATAAGATTGAAGTAAGGCGTTTTTTATCTTGAGGATTTAATTCTTTAAAAGTTGAAGCCAAGTTTTCTTCATTTAGAATTTGACTTTCAGGGGTTTCAACCAGTTTTAACATTTCAAAAATTGATTGAGCATTTAGCACAAACAAAACCAAGCCATTTTTTATATTAAGGACCTTTTTAATGGTGCATAATTTGAAGAACGCCAAGATACAAATTCTGGGAAATTATATGTCTATGGAACTATAAATTTGGCTAAGTCGGATTCCCAAGCATGACAAAAGTCATGGAGGTCCCTAAAATGTTCAACAGCTAACTAGTGAATTTCAAATAAATCAAAAGACAGTTCAGTATCAAACACTTCTTCATCCATATCGGCCAAAAGTCATGTTCTTCTATGGACAAGGTTCTATTGGATTTTACATGATTGGAAGACTTCATTTTATAATTAAAATGAAAATAAAGATTTGAAATACCCGGAAGGTTCTCTGAGTCGAAGAAATTATGGATTTTTTCGGTGCTATCACTGGCTAAATTCCTAAGTATTATTTTCGTGTTATGTATGGAACAATTTACCTTTTACCACAAGATTCATACTTTAACCACATAGTTTTACCCTTTTATTGTTGAAAATTTCCTTTGGGACACACAGCGTGTCTTTACTGGTTGAAATAGCAGCTCGCAAACATATTTAAAATAATAATGTGTCATTTTAATATTACCTCGTATATGTCATGTTTCCACATCATTGCCATGTCATTGTTATGTCATTAGTGTGTCAACATCATTAGGTATGTGACCATAAGGATTTCGAGGGGTCTTGTGGTTGTTTTGAAAACCACCAGGAAGGGGGCCAGGACTCGTCTCGTTGTTGATACTTCACATATGTGACCATAAAGCTTTCAGGGGGTTCCATGGTTGTTTTGAAAACCGTCGAGAAGAGGGCTCGGACTCGTCCCGTTGTCGACACTTCACATACCTTGAAAATCATGGTATTCTATTTCGAACCCCCCCTTTCTATTAAATGGCATGTATGTTGGAGGGGCCTAAATTCAATGGTAGTTGTTGATCATTATTAAATGGCATTGATCATAACCTACATATATAAAACACAAACTTTTATAAAACATATTAAAATAAAGTTTTATTCCAACAATTTTAATTTAAAACTATTAATTCTATTATTTCAAATTATATATATATATATATATATATATATATATATATATATATATATATAATGTTACAACGCACATTAAGTGTTTGCATAAAATGCCAAGAAAAAACGTGGTCTTGTGGAATGCAGTGATTTATGATCATGCACGAAATGTGTGCAGTGAGGATGCACTTAGAGTGTTTTATAATATGTGTTTAATGGGTATCGAGCTTAGCTTCTCCACCTTTTTCACTGCATCATTGATATGGTGTTGTAAATCTTGCCAAAATCTTTACTCGTGGAGAGTAATAGACCTGCAATCAATTATGCCCTGAAAATGCCTTCTTCTCTGAGCAAGTATGTGCATGGACATATCTCATTTCAATTGTTAGGGTGTTGAAAAATGCTACATGTTTGCAATATGCTTGCTTCACAGTCCATATATAAATACACATGTGTTAAGAGAACTATTCTCACAGGCCAAGAGCCTTGGAGTGGTCCAGTTTACACTTTTGAATGAATATATCAATATGCTCCTACAACTATACCCTTTGGATGACTTGGCCATACAGTACCTTAAAGGTTTCTAGGTTGTCTTTGGCTACCAAGAATTGCTCAGAATGGACCCTCCTTTGTTTTAATAGTTGATCTCTGACCACCAAAAGAAATTGACCTGAATCTGAAAGAAAGGTCTGCACGGTACTTTTGTCTTGTTTACTTGTCAAATCAATCGACCAAAGCTTCAACATTTCCATTCAATATCATTTGTTTGCATCAAAATACAAGTAATGTTTCCAAATTAACATATTTTGGCACAAATTCACTGGTAGTAAAACCATATAAAGACATATATCATAGGCACTTCCTTTGCCTCAAAATGAGAAGCATCAACATAATCTATAGTGTAATTAATTCGGTATACTGTTGTATTATATGCAAGTATTTGTATGGATCATGAGTGGAGGAAATCATAAATGTAAATATAAATGGAGTTACTACTTCTCCAAATAATAACAAAAATAATGGTCAAATGATTGGAAGTATTTTTCCTTCATCAAACATATCGGATAAGGCTCACGCATATTTTATCAACGCAACTTTTGATATCAGACTTGAACATTCTTCACAATCCATACTCGGCCAAAAAACAAAGATATTAAATCAATTTCTTACTACCTCTTAACAAGAGCACGCCAACAACCATCCATAGAATTCCACAAGTTTCCCCACTTATCAAAGTGCATAGTTCATTGTTAACTCTAAGAATCCAT
Organism: Picea engelmannii; assembly: GCA_009831015.1. Taxonomy (NCBI): domain Eukaryota; kingdom Viridiplantae; phylum Streptophyta; class Pinopsida; order Pinales; family Pinaceae; genus Picea; species Picea engelmannii. The sequence continues at coordinate 921,281 of ML782022.1, forward strand.
GACTACCTAAAAGTTATAATTACAAATAAATTTATTAGTGCCTAATCAACCAAACTCCATACTTAATGCAACAAAAACAACTCCTATAAACACCCCATAGTTGTCTTTAAGTTTCATGGGGAACCTTAGCATGTGAAAACAAGGTTGATTGTTGGTTATATAATTATCACTGCAAAATGTGTGATGGTAATGTCTCTCTAGAAACACGAGAATGAAGATGAATCTATGTGGAAGCCCCTTTGTTAAGAATCCTTCTCTGGACTAGAGAGAAATTGTTTGGCATGATTTTACCAATAGGCTTGAACTATACAAGTTTGAAAAACAAGTATTGAGATCTGATTACGACCTTTTGTTTTTGTTTGGTAGAATCTGAATGGTTGCAAAATACCAACGATAGTATAGAAGGAACAAATGTGAAACAAGTTTATAAACATTGTCTGCTCGCAACAAGCCAATAGCCCCAAAGTAGTAAGTTTTGTAGGCATCTGATCCAGGTGGATATCGGTGGCCACCCACCTTTTCCAACTAGCTGAAAACAATTTTCTGACAATTTTGGCAATTTACTATTTTTAGCAGTTTTAACTTCCAGGTCCATTTTGAGGGCCTAAATGAAGGTTTTTCGGGATCGAGCTTCTCTATGATTGTTGAAGGCATGATTGAGCCCCCAAAATGGATCTCCTTGATGATACCTTTCCAACAGACTATCATACGCCTAAAAATGAGATCGTATGCAAAAGTTACGACCCTGGGAAGTTGATGTACTAACTTACCCAGACGTCGGGCCCATATGACTTTTGGCGCTCCATCTCCTAGGGTTAGGTTTTTGGATGTCTAGGGTTTTGGGCATTCATGTTTATTGTAAAAATGCCTTCAGAGCCTCATTTTAATGTTCTACTTGTGAATGAGCGCAGTCATCACATCTCTTCTTAGAGATAAGCCGCCACCATTCCAGCAAGCTTATTTCCACTGCATTTTACAGTTTTAACTTATTTCCTTATTCAATAGAAAACTAGTTTTACAGTATCTCTGTTAATTTGTGTTAAGCACCTATTAATAATATGTAGTCATTTTGTTATGCTCATAAAATCTGGATCAGTGGTATTAGAGAGGTTTGCTCCTTGTCGTCTTAATGCATGTCCCCAACGAGGTCGGAGAACAAAGAGTTGGGTCTCGAGCCTGTTTCTCTTGAGGACAAAAGCTCTTGCACACCCAAGCGACCTCTCATGGCAGGAGAAAATAAAGATGATGGGACAGGAGATCCTTTCAAACTGTTGATTGAGGAATCCCTCATGCAACAAAGGAATGAGAGGATGGATAGTTTCGCGCAAATCCTTCGGCGGTTACCAACAGGCGACGCATATTTTTCGAATGGAGGTGTCGCCCCCTTCAAGGTACAAATAAACTTCGATATTCCTATATTTGAAGGTCAGATTGACGCAGATGTTGTAGACAAGTGGTTAAATCTACTAGAAGCGTAATTTTTTGTCCATAACTTTTCGAATAGAGAAAATATTACTTTTGCGCTCCTCAAAGTCGTTGCCCATGTCAAATATTGGTGGGAAACTTTCTGTGAGAAAAAGAAAACATAGGAACCCTCATTATTTACAGTCATGACCACCTGGGAATCATTCAGGGATGTTATTAAGGAGCAATACTACCCTATCGGAAGTTATGACGACTTGTATACCAAATGGACCACACTGCGGCAAGAAAGAGACCAAGCAGTGCCAAATTTCACAAATATCTTCCATACCTTGCGCACCGAGCTGGGTATCAAAGATTCGGAGAGACATATGGTGCTAAAGTATCGCAACGCTATGCATAGATACATCCAGACCGAAATGTAATTTATGGACATCTCATCATTGGGCACGGCCTATCGATGTGCCATCAAAATCGAGCAGAAGCTCAAACAAAAGACACAGAAATTTGGACCTGGGAACCCCGCACAACAAAAGCCAGGAAAGGGCAGCCCCAACGCACAGAACAAAGGACAGAGAAAATGGACAGTATCAGTACAACCAATCCAAGCTGCAATCAAATAAGCACACCGAAAAAACAAAGAAAGATACCGGGAAGTGGTGCGACTTCCATAAGATCCCTTGGCATATGTAACACCCTGTTTCCCCCAGTCTGTAAAAATAACTATATTGGCTAAGAACTATGGAAAACTCAAAGATATGAATGTTTGATTTGACAGACCTTTGTATAAAAGGTCGATGAATGTAAATTATGTTATGAATAGTTGTTGCATGACTCCTGGGAGGGGAATGTGCTAAAAGAGACCACGATGGCTAATGAGAGGTGGTGGAAGGGACCTGGAATGGTTGCATTAAATTCCATCGAGCCAGTACCGTATTGGTTTATACTTGCTCAAAAACCAAAGCAGCTCTTTGATCCTGGAATGGATTTCCCATCAGATTGGTAGGTGGGGAGGCTCCTCAAGAGTTAATGAGGGTATGGGTGTGAACCGCCAATACATAACAGCCCTCAGACCTGACAACAGATGGCGAAATTCATGCCACACGCAACCTTGCAGATAAAAATTGGCAAGAGAGAAAATGTGAAGGGAGGGAGAGAGCGCGCGCGACGGGGGATCGCAGAGGAGAACTAGAGAAAACCCTAGAAAACGCAGGGAGTTCTGAATACCAGGAGAAGGAGAGTAACCTTTGTCCTAGATTATTTTTATGTATCAGGAGAAGGAGAGTAACCTTCATCCTTGATTTTTGTTGAGCTGGAAGTAGGAGACTGAACCTCAAAGCATCGTGGTCTAGCTCGGGGGTGGCTAGTAGTAAATCCGTTTGGAGTCACTGAGCCTACGGTTGGGTGGAAATGAGCACCCCTCTCAGTAGTTGCATCACGCACGGTAGATCTTATAAGTGTTTTATACCTTGTATTTCGAACTGAATATCATGAATGCATGCTTATGTTTATATGCCCATAATAATCTCTGTGTAGAATGATTGACTGGTGTTTTAGACTGGAAATAATGGATGCATGTGTATACTTACATGCCATAGTCAGTTTGTGTACAAAGGATTAGGTTTGGGGCATGAGTTCGCTCCACTGAGAATCATCTTGTTTTCTTGACTCTCGTAATGTTCCGGGAAGGCTCCTCGAGAGTACTCTTCCTCGGGGATTACCCCATAAACCTTGGAACCGTGTCGAACCTTTACCCAGAGACTCGACTAAGATTTGGTATGATTTCCCAAGAACCGTCTGAAGGTTCATGCGATCCGGGTCTGGAAACCTTATGCAAGGAAGGATAGCTCTCTAAGGTCTCGGAGTCATGGGAGTTTGAAGCCCCGAGAAGTTGAATTTCGCGATTCAAGCTCAGAAGGGATAGCGAGCCCAATTATAGAAAGAGAGAATACCCTATCATATGGTAGACGAATAGTCGGAATCCTTTCGGGAATACCCCAGATCTGTCGAGACCAATGGATCTAGAGAAGGAGCGCAGGCATTAACACCTTGACCCTTTCAACCTTCACAAGCAGCGATGGGACCTAGGATCGTAGATCCAAGGATCTGACAGAGCCCTATTGACTGTCGATCTTAGCCTTTGTATAGGAAGGAGAGTAGCATTTCATTGACTTGAGACTTGGAGTGGTCAAGGGTAGGGCTGCATGAACTCACGATTCACGCGATCACGATGTGATCGTGACCATTGGATCTAGGCCACGGGAGAACCATGGGATCAAAAATTTCATGGTTATTGCCTATCAGGGGTTCAGAACTTGAGAGAGTTTCTTTTTGACTGTAGAAGTCGTGAAGTGTCGAGCACCTAGGGCTCATGCGAACACGTCGCACATCCGTTAGGTGGGGACCGCGTGGTTGACAGGTGGCGTAACAAAAAGCACCCAAAGAAAGATGGGAGCGGGTGATAGGTGATGGACACATGTCGCCTAGGGAAGAGTCAATCCATTGTTGACTTATCGTATCTCAGGAATTCGCGAAGGAGGAGCATGAGGGCTCAACACTCCAATTCGCGAAGTCGCGAGATGCGAGTAATGCTAGTATTTAGCCTAGGAACTGGGTGACCGGTGGTGGACACTTGTCACCTGAGAAAGAGTCAACCCATTGTTGACATATCGTGGCTAAGGGTTTTGCAGGATGAAGAAGTTGCACCCTGATCGCTAAGGTCGTGAAACACTGAGAGTTGAGGTCTCATGTGACTGGTGGCAACGGCACAGCTCGTGAGCAAAGTAAAGCGGAGAAGACAAGTGGCGTGTGCGTGTCGCTTTGGCAGAGTCCCCGTAATGTTGACCTCTCGCGTCTCGAGATTTTGCAAAGGAGCAGCATGACGGCTCAACACCTCAACTAGAAAAGTTGCTAGTGGTGCTAGTGTTTGGCCTAGCCTACGGTTACATGTAGCAGGCGCTAATGAGGAGGGATTCATGCACGTATCGTATCTCGGGAATCAGTGTTTGGCGAAGGGGGAGTCGAGAGTCTTGACTCCCAACTCACGAGTTGCGAAAGGCACTTGCGCTAAGGCCAGGTTGTGGTCGTTTGGAGGAGGATAAGGGAAGGGAGGGTCTATGCTAGGCTCCATAGAAGTCTCGGGGATTTCATCCCTCGAAGAAAAAGAATGAAAAATCTAGGTTGTCGTAGTGGGTGTGTGACAGCATAACACTGCTCACTGCCGCTCAAAGTAGTCACCGATGGCTGAAGTGAAAGCCTTTGAATTAGATGCGAGTTCTGACTCTGAGCCAAAACTAAAAAGGGGAAGACAGATGATTGACACAAAACCCAGTGTCGCCGTTGCTACCACCAAGTTCTAGCCTAGTGAACCAGACGAGCCAGGAGAAGGAGAACGCCTCTTCCATTCACAGATGTGGTAAAAGGCACCCCATTGCACTTCATCATTGATAGCAGTGGCCAGAAGAACCTCATCTCAGCAGAGGTCATCAAGCGGCTAGACCTGTGGACAACGCCGCACCCACAACCTTGCACCATTGGATGGAAAGCGATCTTCGCGTCAGCCAACAGTGTCGACTTTCGTATGGCATCAAGCCCTTCAAAGACGAGGTATTGTGTGATGTTTCTCCTCTCGAAGTTTGTAATGTTCTTTTGGGCCAACCTTATTTATGGAAATGTCATGATGTATATGAGTCTAGGCCTCATAGAGTTATTATTACTTTGAACATGAAATTGTACAGGATACTCAAGGCAGTCCCACCTAGTGTTATTTCCTTGATATCTGCTAAGCAATGCAGAAATTTCATCTCTCAGACGAAGAAGTTTGTCTTCTTTGTGACTCGCTCTCAGAATAAGCGAAAGATCAAAGCCACATACAGGTTCTTTTTGGCCAACCTCTCCAAACAGCAGAAGAAATTAGATAAGGTTGTGAAAGAATACTCAGATATCTTCTCCTCACCTATCGGGGTTTCTCTGCACTTCCAAGTCAAGCACCCCATCGATCTGACCCCCGACGCACCGCTGCCAAATGGGCGCGATTCTGGTTGCCTATAAGAAGAACATCACAGCAGAAGCCACTGCCAAGTTCTTCTTTGAACGAGTCTGGGTACATTTTGGAATCCCACAAACCATTGTCTCAGATCAGGACAATCAATTTCTCATCACATTTTTCTCGAGCCTCTGGTCACTGCTGGACACCAAGCTCACCAAATCCACGGCCTTCCACCCCTAGACAGATGGCCAAACCGAGGTCATAAATTGAATGATTGTGCATATCATTCGCATATATAATTCAAAGCACCCTCGCACATCGGATGAGAGCCTTCCTTATGTCCAACATAGCTACAACCAAGCCCTGCATAGCTCAACCGGCCACAGCCCCTTTCAGGTGGGGTTGGGATTCCAACCATTGGGTCCCATAGATGTTTCACTTCCCCTTGCGGTCACCTCAACCGACTCATCTCCTGCTCCAACTGAAGCTGAAAAAGCCATCCGGTTCATTGAGCGGATCCATCACATCCGCCAACAGGTTCAGGATATCCTACAGAAGTCCAATGACAAGTACAAGCAGCGCCATAATCAACATCGGGTGCCACATAAGTTTCAGGTGGGCGAGAAATTTTTGTTACACTTATAGAAAGAATGCCATACAGGACCCCATCAAAATATTTACCCACTCCGTTATGTACCGTACACCATCACCAAGGCCGTGGGGGATAATGCTTTTGAGCTCAACATTCCTCCTTTCCTTGGCCTGCACCCAGTTTTCAACGTGGATCTTCTTCGCCCTTATTTCACACCATTATTTGACACCTTAGACGTAGCAGAACAACTCACACCAACAGAGCTCAACCCTGACTGCATACAACAGGAATCCAGTGATCAAATTGTGGACATGCAGATCAAGGGCACTCGACAGCAAAGGATCGAGCTTTATCAAATCATCAAAGCAGGGCAGCTCCTACACCAAGGCAAGTGGCTCACCCGGGGTCAAATTCAGCAAAAATTTTCTCATCTGATGGGGGAACTCAACACAATGGAGACCATTTCTTCCTAAGGAGAGAGGATTGATCCTAGTGGATATCAGTGGCCATCCACCTTTTCCAACTGGCTCAAAACAGTTTTCTGGCAATTTTGGCAATTTACTATTTTTAGCAGTTTTAACTTCCAAGGCCATTTTGAGGGCCTAAATGAAGATTTTTTTATGATAGAGTTTCTCAATAATAGTCAAATTCATGATTGAGCCCCCAAAATGAATCTTCTCAACGATACATTTCCAACGGGCTATCATACGCCTAAAATAGAGATCGTATGCAAAAGTTAAGACCCCGGGAAGTTGATGTACTAACTTACCCAGACGGGGCCCATATGACTTTTGGCGCTCCATCTCCTAGGGTTAGGTTTTTGGATGTCTAGGGTTTTTAGCATTCCTGTTTATTGTAAAATGTCCTTCAGATCCTCATTGTAATTTTCTTCTTGCGAATGAGCACAACCATCACATCTCTTCTCAGAGATAAGCCGCCACCATTCCAGCAAGCTTGTTTCCGCTGCATTTTACAGTTTCAGCTTATTTCCTTATTGAATAGAAAACCATTTTTATTGTATCTCTGTTATTTTGTGTTAAGCACCTGCTAATAATCTGTAGTCATTTCGTTCTACTCATAAAATCTGGATCAGTGGTATCAGAGCGGTCTGCTCCTTGTTGTCTTAATGCATGTCCCCAACGAGGTCGGAGTACAAAGAGTTGGGTCTCAAGCTTGTTTGTCTTGAGGACAAAAGCTATCGCATGCCCAAGCGACCTCTCATGGAAAGAGAAAAGAAATATGATGGGACAGAAGATCCTTTCAAACTGTTGATTAAGGAAGCCCTCATGCAACTGTTAAGAACCTAAATAGATCTACAAATATAATTACCACAAATACTGAATACACAATAGATCCACAAAACAATATAGAAGAAGCCACACTTTATTATTACCAAACCCTTAAGGTAGGGAAACACCATACAATGGATCATATTATGGAAGGGATCCTCTCCTGTTCACTTGCCTCTTCGAGGGGGCATCTTCCTATTGAGATATCGCTCCAAATACTATACTTCTCTTCATATCTCATTACATTGTTTGAACCCATTTATATAGTGCTACCATCACCTAAGAACATTCTAGAGGAGGAATCCTCTAAAAGTAGAACCTTCTAAGAAGTCTTCTTACATTTATTATATCTAACTATCATAGTGGGTCTTATTTAATAATATAGTGGACCTAGTCCACCTTACATTGAATGACCTCCACTATTATCACTATGGGCCCTTTGGGCCCTCCCACTACCTCTCTAGCTACCTTACATTCCATCCCCTTATGAAAGTGTTGTCCTCAACGCTTGATGTACAACCATATACTAGGGTCCCATGGATAATTGTGGACCGTAATGTTGAAGAAGACTGAAGAACCAAAGTCCCATGTAGAAAGGAAATCCACCATGTTGAAGTAGTCCAACCACCGTTGTAAGTCCGGGTCCCATGTCCAAGTGCTCATGTGAACTCCCCGTAGAAAATTTTGGAACCCAATAACTAACTCCAAATGATGCTCCAAAGACTGACACCTATCATGTGGATCCAAATAAGAAGATCCATCCACATAGTGGAAAAGGGTCATAGAAGAATCTGGAAGGAATTATACCACTGTAGAATATGCAGATTGAACGCTGGTAACTAGCTCTTGATCTGGGACATTGATGTTCTCTACAGAAGGTGGAGTAGAGTCATCAAATAAAATATGGAAGTGGTTGTCATCCCAGAAATGACAACTATTCATATATCAATCATCACAATCGTCCTCAAAATCATACCAAGCATATATTTCTTGATTATATTCATTCATGAGGCCCTGCATAAGAAATCTCTCATGCATGTCATTCAATGAATCTTGAATACTATGAAAATTGTCATTGAGACCATCTGTGATGATATTTGTGAGGCTGTCTGTGAGGCCTTGTGCTAACACATCCAATCTCTCATCCAATGTGTGAAACAATTTGGTTTTGAATGATTCAATAATTTCTTTCAGGTTTTGAGAATAAATAGTCATCTGAAAACCCAAAAAATAGATCCAATAAGTTTCGGCAGAAAATCGCGCCTTTTTCTGGAAAAACCCTAAAAATTGTTGAAATTCAAATGCTCATAACTTCACTTCTCGGACTCCATTTCGGATGATTGTTTTTTTGAAATTGGGTGAAATTGTGAGAGGAACTCATATCTATAATTTATTTGGGAAGATTTGGCCTCCAAATTCTACATAAATAAAAACAAATATCATCGTCGTCCGTAGAAAACACAATGAAAAATTACAGATTTTAAAACCTCAATATCATGACCTTCCAGACTCCGTTTCGGTTGATTTGTTTTTTTTAAATTGGGTGTTTTTCTGAGAGGAACTCAGATCTACAACCCTTTTCTACAAATTTTGCACCAAAATATATCGAAAACTTCGATAATGTCGCGGCCCTCTTTTTTCTACTCCGAAAAAAAAAATCTGCAAAAATAAAAAATATTTGCCTACAACTCCGGCCAAGGAAAGTGATCTGATACCAATTGTTAAGAACCAATATCAAATTTGAAGATATGATCAACACAATTGGTATCAGATCACTTTCCTTGGCCGGAGTTGTAGGCAGCTATTTTTTTATTTTTGCAGATTTTTTTTCGGAGAAGAAAAAAGAGGGCCGAGACATTCCAGACATTTTCAGTATATTTCTGTGCAAAATTTGTAGAAAATGGTTGTATATATTAGTTCCTCTCAGAAAAACACCCAAGTTTTAAAAAAAAATCGTCCGAAACGGAGTCTGGAATTTCAAGATTTGAGGTTTTAAAATCTGTAATTTTTCAGGGTTTTTTCTGCGAACGGCGGCACGATTTGTTTTTATTTCGGTAGAAAATAATGGCCGAATTTGCCCAAATAAATTACATATTTGAGTTATTCTCACAATTTCACCCAATTTCAAAAAAAAAATCAGCCAAAACGGAGTCCGGGAAGTGAAGTTATGAGCATTTTAAGTTCAGCAGTTTTTTAGGGTTTTTCCAGAAAAAACCTTGATTTTCTACCGAACCTTCTTGGGTTTATTTTTTGAGTTTTTCCATGATGGTTGCATGACCGAAGAGCTCATAGGGTGCTCAGATGGCTATTTTTTCTCAAACCTTGAAAGAAATTCTTAAATCATTCAAAGCTCAATTGGATGACAGATTGGATGCATTTGCACATGGCCTCACAAGCAGCCTCACACATAGTCTCACAGACAGCCTCAAACATGGTCTCAATGATAGTTTTCGTAATATTCAAGATTCATTGAATAACATGCAGGAGAGATTTCTTATGGAGGGTCTCATGAATGAATATAATCAAGAAAAATATGCTTTGTATGATTTTGAGGACGATTGTGATGATTGGTATATGGATAGTTGTCATTTCTGGGATGACAACCACTTCCATATTTTATTTGATTACTCATCATCACAATCATCCTCAAAATCATACCAAGCATATATTTCTTGATTATATTCATTCATGAGACCCTCCATAAGAAATCTCTCATGCATGTTATTCAATGAATTTTGAATATTATGAAAACTATCATTGAGGCCATATGTGAGGCTGTCTGTGAGGCTATGTGTGAAATTGTTTGTGAGGCTATGTGCAAATGCATCCAATCTATCATCCAATTGGGCTTTGAATGATTCAAGAATTTCTTTCAAAGTTTGAGACGAAATAGTCATCTAAGCACCGTATGAACTCTTCGGTCCTGCAGCCGTCACAAAAAACTCAAAAATGGACCCAAGAAGTTTTGGCAGAAAATCGCGGTTTTTTCTGGAAAAACCCTAAAAAATTGTTGAAGTTAAAATGCTCATAACTTCACTTCCCGGACTCCGTTTCGACTGATTGTTTTTTGAAATTGAGTGAAATTGTGAGAGGAACTCAGATCTGTAACTTTCTTGGGAAAATTCGACCTCCAACTGCTACAAAAATAAAAACAAATCGCGTTGTCGTCTGCAGAAAAAATCCTGAAAATTTGCAGATTTTAAAACCTCGATATCTTGACCTTCCGGACTCCGTTTCGAACGATATTTTTTTTTCAAATTAGGTGTTTTTCTGAGAGGAACTTAGATATATAACATTTTTTCTGCAAATTTTACACATAAATATACCCAAAACTTCGAGAATGTCACGGCCCTCTTTTTTCTGCTCCGAAAAAAAAATCTGCAAAAATAAAAAATATTTGCCCACAATGTATGCCCAAGGAAAGTGCTCTGATACCAATTGTTAGTGGGGGGATAACAATTGGAATTTGTAAGGTAGCTAGAGAGGTAGTGGGGGGGCAAGAGGACCCATATTTATAATAGTGGAGGTCATTCAATGTAAGGTGGACTGGGTCCACTATATTATTAAATAAAGCCTAGTATGATAGTTATATATAATAAATGTAAGAGGACTTTTTAGAAGGTTCTACTTCTAGAATATTCCTCCTCTAGAATGTTATTAGGTGATGGTAGCACTATATAAAGGGGTTCAAGCAATGTAATGAGACATGAAGAGAAGTATTGTTTTTGGAGACGGAGCTCATTAGGAGGTTGCCCCCTCGAAGAGGCAAGTGAACAGGAGAGGATCCCTTCCATAATAGGATCCATTGTATGGTGTTGCCCTACCTCAAGGGTTTAATAGTAATAAAGAAGATTTTGCATATTGTTCTTGTATATATGTTGGGGTGATTTTGTATTCAGTATTGGGTTCTTAACAAGTGGTATCAGAGCACTTTCCTTGGGCAGACATTGTGGCAAATATTTTTATTTTTGCAGATTTTTTTCGGAGCAGAAAAAAGAGGGCCGCGACATTATCGAAGTTTTCGGTATATTTTGGTGCAAAAATTACAGAAAAGGGTTGTATATCTGAGTTCCTCTCAGAAAAACACCCAATTTAAAAAAAAAATTGACCGAAACGGAGTCCGGAAGGTCAAGATATTGAGGTTTTAAAATCTGCAATTTTTCAGTATTTTTTCTGCGGACGGTGACGCGATTTGTTTTTATTTCTGTAGCAATTGGAGGCCGAATATTCCCAAATAAATTATAGATCTGAGTTTCTCTCACAATTTCACCCAATTTCAAAAAAAAAATCATCCGAAACGGAGTCCGGGAAGTGAAGTTATGAGCATTTCAAGTTCAAAAGTTTTTTAGGGTTTTTCCAGAAAAAACCGCGATTTTCTGCCGAAACTTATTGGGTTTATTTTTTGGGTTTTCAGATGGCTATTTCTTCTCATAACCTGAAAGAAATTCTTGAATCATTCAAAGTCCAATTGTTTCACACATTGGATGAGAGATTGGGTGTGTTAGCACAAGGCCTCACAGACAGCCTCACACATGGCCTCACAGATAGTCTCACATATGGCCTCAATGATAGTTTTCGTAGTATTCAAGATTCATAGAACAACATGCAGGAGAGATTTCTTATGCAAGGCCTCATGCATGAATATAATCAAGAAAGATATGCTTGGTATGATTTTGAGAACAATTGCGATGATTGGTATATGAATAGTTGTCATTTCTGGGATGACAACCACTTCCATATTTTATTTGATGACTCTACTCCACCTTCTGTCGAGCACATCAATGTCTCAGATCAGGAGCTAATAACCAGCGTTCAGTCTGCATATTCTACAGTGGTATTATTCATTCCAAATTCTGCTACGATCCTTTTCCACTATGTGGATGGATCTTCTTATTTGGATCCACATGATAGGTGTCAGTCTTTGGAGCATCATTTGGAATTGGTTATTGGGTTCCAAAATCTTCTACGGGGAGTTCACATGAGCACTTGGACATGGGACCCGGGCTTACAATGGTGGTTGGACTACTTCAGCATGGTGGCTTTCCTTTCAACATGGGACTTTGGTTTTTCAGTCTTCTTCAGCATTACGGTCCACAATTATCCATGGGACCCTAGTATATGGTTGTACATCAAGCGTTGAGGACAACGCTTTCATAAGGGGGATGGAATGTAAGGTAGCTAGAGAGGTAGTGGGGTGGCCCAGGGGGCCCATAGTGATAATAGTAGAGGTCATTCAATGTAAGGTGGACTAGGTCTACTATATTATTAAATAAAGTCCACTATGGTAGTTAGATATAATAAATGTAAGAGGACTTCTTAAAAGGTTCTACTTCTAGAATATTCCTCCTCTAGAATGTTCTTAGGTGATGGTAGCACTATATAAAGGGGTTCAAGCAATGTAATGAGACATGAAGAGAATTATTGTATTTGGAGCGGTAGCTAAATAGGAGGATGCCCCCTCAAAGAGGCAAGTGAACAGGAGAGGATCTCTTCCATAATAGGATCCATTGTATGGTGTTTCTCTACCCTAAGGGTTTGATAGTAATAAAGTTGTGTTTTTCTATATTGTTATTCTATATCTGTTGTGGTGCTTTTGTATTCAGGTATTTGGTTCTTAACTATAAATCTACAAATATAATCACCACATGTAGCTAGAATGTAAGGGAGCTCAATAGGAGGAAGCCCCCTCGAAGAGACAAGTGAACAGAAGAGGATCCTTTCCATAATAGGATCCATTGTATGGTGTTGCCCTACCTCAAGGGTTTGATGGTAATAAATAAGATTTTGCATATTGTTCTTGTATATCTATTGTGGTGTTTTTGTATTCAGTATTGGGTTCTTAACAAATGGTATCAGAGCCAGATCTGGTATTGGTTCTTAACAAGTGGTATCAGAGCACTTTCCTTGGTCGGAGTTGTGGGCAAATATTTTTTATTTTTGTATTTGGAGCGATAGGTCAATAGGGGGATGCCCCAATTGTTAAGAACCAATGACTGAATAAAAAATCACCACAATACATATAGAAGAACAATATACAAAATCTCATTTATTACTATCAAACCCTTAGGGTAGGGCAACACCATCCAATGGATCATATTATGGAAGGGATCATCTCATGTTCACTTGCCTCTTCGAAGGGGCATCCTCCTATTGAGCTTCAGCTCCAAATACAATATTTCTCTTCATGTCTCATTACATTGCTTAAACCTCTTTATATAGTGCTACCATCACCTAAGAACATTCTAGAGGAGGAATCTTGTAGAAGTAGAACCTTATAAGAAGTTCTCTTACATTTATTATATCTAACTACCATAGTGGGTATTATTTAATAATATAGTGGACCTAGTCCACCTTACATTGAATGACCTCCATTATTATTACTATGGGCCCTCTGGGCCCCTCCACTACCTCTCTAGCTACCTTACATTTCATCCCCCTTATGAAAGCATTGTCCTCAACGCTTGATGTACAACCATATACCAGGCTCCCATGGATGATTGTGGACCGTAATGCTGAAGAAGACTGAAGGACCAAAGTCCCATGTAGAAAGGAAATTCACCATGTTGAAGTAGTCCAACCACCATTGTAAGCCTGGGTCTCATGTCCAAGTGTTCATGTGAACTCCCCATAGAAGATTTTGGAAACCAATAACCAACTCCAAATGATGCTCCAAAGACTGACACCTATCATGTGGATCCAAATAAGAAGATTCATCTACATAGTGAAAAAGGGTCGTAGAAGAATCTGGAAGGAATAATACCACTGTAGAATATGTAGACTGAACGCTGGTAACTAGCTCCTGATCTGGGACATTGATGTTCTCTACAGAAGGTGGAGTAGATTCATCAAATAAAATATGGAAGTGGTTGTCATCCCAGAAATGATAACTATCCATATATCAATCATCACAATCGTCCTCAAAATCATACCAAGCATATATTTCTTGATTATATTCATTCATGAGGCCCTGCATAAGAAATCTCTCTTGAATGTTATTCAATGAATCTTGAATACTACGAAAACTATCATTCAAGCTGCATGTGAGGCGGTCTGTGAGACCATGTGCAAATGCATCCATTGTGTGAAACAATTGGGCTTTAAATGATTCAAGAATTTTTTTTTTAGAAGAAATATCCATCTGAGCATCCTATGAACTCACCTAATAAGTTACGGCAGAAAATCGCGACTTTTCTGGAAAAAACTCTAAAAAACTGTTGAACTTAAAATGTTCATAACTTCACTTCCCGGACTATGTTTCGGCTGATTTTTTTTTTTAAATTGGGTGAAATTGTGAGAAGAACTCAGATATATAATTTACATGGCCAAATTCGGCCTCCAAATGCTACAGAAAAATAAAAATAATTCGCGCCGCCGTCCGCAGAAAAAACCCTGAAAAAATTACAGATTTTAAAACCTCAATATCTTGACCTTCCGGACTCCGTTTTGGACGATTTTTTTTTTTTAACTTAGGTGTTTTTCTGAGAGGAAATCAGATCTACAACCCTTTTCTGTAAATTCTGTACAAAAATATACTAAAAATTTCTGGAATGTCGCGGCCCTCTTTTTTCTTCTCCGAAAAAAAATCTGCAAAAATAAAAAATATTTCCCCACAATGTATGCCCAAGGAAAATGCTCTGATACCAATTGTTAATAACCAAAGACTGAATACAAAAACACCACAACAGATATACAAGAACAATATGCAAAATCTCTTTTATTACCATCAAACCCTTGAGGTAGAGCAACACCATACAATGGATCATATTATGGAAGGGATCCTCTCATGTTCACTTGCCTCTTCGAGGGGGCTTCCTCCTAATGAGCTCCAGCTCCAAATACAATACTTATCTAATAAATGTAATAAATGTGAGAATGGTCTCTAGAAGGTTCCTGGGAGATAGGGAGAGCTATATAAAGAAGTCTATGCAAGGTAATGAAACTTAGTGAAGAATATTGTGATTGTACAAGCAATGATTGCTTAAAGAGTTTTATCCTTCCATAAGGATTAATATATGGTGTTACCCTACCTCAAAGGTTTTCTCTATTTCTTGTGTTCATGTTATGGTGAATGGTTTATGTTTTATTCTTAGTATTATTAAAGTATATTTTCAGATTTGGTATAGGTACTTAACAAGTGGTATCAGAGTACTTTCCTTGGCCGGAGTTGTGGGCAAATATTTTTTATTTTTGCAGATTTTTTTTTCAGAGAAGAAAAAAGAGGGCCGCGACATTCCAGACATTTTCAGTATATTTATGTGCAAAATTTGCATAAAAATGTTGTAGATATGAGTTCCTTTCAGAAAAACACCCAAGTTAAAAAAAAAAAATCGTCCGAAATGGAGTCCGGAAGGTCAAGATATTGAGGTTTTAAAATCTCTAATTTTTCAGAGTTTTTTCTGCAGACGGCGGCACGATTTGTTTTTATTTCTGTAGCAAACGGAGGTCGAATTTGCCCAAATAAAAAATATTTGTCCACAACTCCGGCCAAGGAAAGTGCTCTGATACCACTTGTTAAGAACCAATACCAGATCTGGCTCTGATACCACTTGTTAAGAACCCAATACTGAATACAAAAGCACCACAACAGATATACAAGAACAATAAGCAAAATCTTCTTTATTATCATCAAACCCTTGAGGTAGGGCAACACCATACAATGGATCTTATTATGAAAGGGATCCTCTCATGTTCACTTGCCTCTTCGAGGGGGCAACCTCCTAATGAGCTTCGTCTCCAAATACAATACTTCTATTCATGTCTCATTACATTGTTTGAACCCCTTTATATAGTGTTACCATCATCTAAGAACATTCTAAAGGAGCAATCTTCTAGAAGTAGAACCTTCTAAGAAGTCATATTACATTTATTATATATAATTACCATAGTGGGCCTTATTTAATAATATAGTGGACCTAGTCCACCTTACATTGAATGACCTCCACTATTATCACTATGGGCCCTCTGGGCCCCCCCCACTACCTCTCTAGCTATCTTACATTTCATCCCCCTTATGAAAGTATTGTCCTCAACGCTTGATGTACAACCATATACCATGGTCTCATGGATAATTGTGGATCGTAATGCTGAAGAAGACTGAAGAACCAAAGTCTCATGTAGAAAGGAAATCCACCATGTTGAGGTAGTCCAACCACCATTGTAAGCTCGGGTCTCATGTCCAAGTGCTCATGTGAACTCCCCGTAGAAGATTTTGGAACTCAATAACCAACTCCAAATGATGCTCCAAAGACTGACACCTATCATGTGGATCCAAATAAGAAGATC